>OX596354.1:12400000-13000000 GCA_951394395.1 Colostygia pectinataria | reverse complement strand
TAGGCACTCGAGCACAGACTTTTGACAGATTTACTTCATAACGTTGCAAAATGCTTAAAACTAGATTCACGTTCAAGTGGGTACACAGTCTTTTTTTAAAGATGAGCGCAACGCATCTCTCTCGATTCGGAAATAACAGTAAAGGTGATATCAGTTCACTCGAGTGAATGCTTCATTTTTCTTGACAATTATGTTTCATTTTGTGTGTCAAACGTTTCATTTCTTGTGAAAAGTGCCGAATGATAGACGTAAATAAACGAAAAATGACCCTTCTGATATGGTTTTACATCCGCGGCTAATGAGACCTAAGCAACTGACGATATACCGACTAAAAACCCATTGAATCTTTTGCACTTACCTTAGCGCTAATGCATTATCAAACCACTCATCACCAGACGAGTGACACGACGCTGCATCCGCACTTGACAAAGCCACAAGGTTCTGATTAGTACCACCGCTACTGGTACAGAGCACCTACTACAACCAATATTGAAGTAATATTACACTGACATTTCGGTATGCAAATTTAATATATTATAGATTTAGGTTTAAGTATGTTAGTTTGTTCTAAGTTAGTAATGATTATTGGTAACTTATAATTAAGTTTTAAGCACGCCTTTTTTCTCTACATTCATTTGAGGTCGGCAGGTAGAAAATGCTGTTAGCATTAAGCCCACCTTTTGTACTTATATTTGTGCAATAAAGAATTAATTAAATAAATAGATCTGCCGAGCTCTCTGCTATAACTAAAAAAAAGTTTTAATAACAAGCGCGTAAAGTCCAAGACCAATTGACACAAGTGAAATCATTCTTCCTAGAAACAAAGTAGAGTCTCGCGCAGAACTATTGGAAGACAATCATCTTGAACTTTTCCTATTAGCTGGCTGATTGCAGGCGTTGTCTTGGTCGAGGTTTTAATTTGAAAAGTTGCGCTTAGCTATTTATTGTCCACGGCAACAGTTTGTTTATGAGTTGGGTTGTTAATGTACTATTGATTCTTTTAGTTGGCAGAATAGGCCAAGATATACTATCTCAATGGTAGAATGGAAGTAAAACATACAAATAATTATAAATAGAAAATAATGATAAAGTGTTTATTGAGTACAAAACATATTAAAGTTATTGATTTTATATACTTAATTAAGATCAATAATTTAAACAAATAAGTCCAAATTCCAGATAAATATGAGTAAAGTGGGTAAATTTTTCAAGAATTCTTTACTGTCTGCGAGGTATTATTCCATATCCTTGAGACTAGTCTCAACATTATAATTTGTCACGTTTCGCACACAAATCTAGTTTTATTTTTATATAAAAATCCTCAAGATTTATTCTTGCTATCATCTCTTGAAAGTATGCCTTCCGTAAGATTTTAAAAGCAAGTAATCCTCAAAATGACACCAGAGCCACGAAAATCCTTAAAATACTCTCGAAATCTAGCGTCCTTAAGTTTATTTTACTTAGCCGTAATCCTAAGTAGTACCTACCTTCCAGGCTCCGGGCGGGCGGCCGACAGTAATCCGCCCACAGTATTGGATATTGGTTAGCAAAAAGATTTTCATAATCTAAGTATTTGTTCGCTGTTTACTTCAAAAGCTTTCGTAGCTTATTAAAAGTTGAGAACTGGTAAATAAATTTTATGTTTCTAAATCGATCAAACTCTTCGGAGATTTTTCCGAAAACAGGATAATTTGTTGTGGATTCTCTTTGAGGGGAGGCGTGTTTACTCGACTGTCATGTTTAGGGATCAAGAACAAAGTGCGCTAGATTGTTTTAAAGACGTTGAATAAACCAAGGTTTAAAATCGAGCATAAAAAGCAAGGGTGTAATAAACAACGTGGTTTAACACCGTCAGTATTAAAAAAATCATCGCTGTAAATAACATGCTCTCAAAAATTATAACTAAACTATTTATTTGGGCGTCTCATTTTATTAGGTTTCATGAACTATACAGTACCATGTTCGAGCTCGTCATAAAAATTTTGATAGCTTCTCGAGGATCGGCTACCTATCTTGTTCCTCTTATTATTCCGGAGGCTTCGAAGGGAATCGATACGGATTTATTGCCTTAGACGGTGAAAGGTAAAAGCAAAGTTGTGTCACGTCGCCTCTAAAAATATCTAAGAGCGTAACGGAGAGAGTATTCGATACTTTGTCATAGAAATCTGATTTGCTTGATGCGGAGCGTGCCCGGCCCTCGGCTTTTATTCCGTAAAAAATTAAGGAACAGAACAATATTGAGTTACCGAAAGGAAATCCGTTTACATTTAATAAATCAGGATTTGGAAAGGAAAATGTTTTCATAAACCAGTGACGAGATTTGCAGTTTGGAAATCCAATCTATAAAGAGACTGTATTTTTAACCGAGTTAAAAAATTGAGTTTTTCTTTGAATGTTTGCTACGCGATATCTCTCCGAACTATGAACTGATTTTGAAAATTATATTTGAATCATGATTTTTTGTTTGGTCAATTTATTTATGATAATTTAATCCAAATTTATTCAGCTATTTGAAAAATCATACACAAAAACCTGAAACTTAGTATCACAATAATGAACCAGTTTGACAAACAAACAGAATAATCGTCACAAGACCGTCACCTCGTTCCTAAACAAGGAATAGATGCATGAAGGTTGAATTTCTAATACAATCAAGTCAAAGCGACTGTACAGTCGGTACAATAAACGATGGGCTTCGGGTAATTACAGCGGCAGAGTTTGGCCAACAATGGAGTCACTAATCCTGTTTACTACAATTTTGCTGGCGCGAAACTTCGCTCGATGCAAATCTGGTACGGTGGTGCAAGAACTAGGCGATTGGCAGCAGACCTTAAGCTTCTGATTTTGAGAGTCATAGGTCCTGGTATTCATTATGTGGTAAAAGGAATAAAAAGTTACGATCAAACTTTCTAGAAATAAGTAGGTAATCGTTAACTTCATTTTTTACTTTCATTTGACATGACCATATTATTCCCAGAATGATTTTTTTTTATATAACTGAAGTGGCAACCAAGCGTACGGCCCACAAGATGGTAAGCGGTTACCGCAGCCTATGGACGCTTGCAATACCAGAGGTATCGCTCGCGGGTTGCCACCTTGAAGCATAAATCGAAAGCCTCATGTGTAATTTCACCGGAAACCATACCCTTCAAACCGGAACACAGCAATGCGAGCATTACTGCTTGGCGGCAGAAATAGGTGTGGTGGTAGTCCTTCCCCGAACGAGCTCTATCACAGAGAACTCTACTACTCTTGTATGTTCATGTAGAATGGTTATATTTTGGGCCGAGATACTTCTGCTAAGTTTTTGTAATGCTGCCGAGTCGCTTGCAAATCTCTATATAACGTCAGCAGAAATATAACAAAAACAAGTCACAGTCAAAGTTTAAGTCAAGCCTCAGAATAATAACTAACACTAAGAACTGTAAGTACTTAGAATATTGGCATAGGTACCTACTAAGTCTGTCACATTGTTATAATTCTAAGCCTCGAGAAACCTGTTAGCAACACAAACAAGGCACTTGCTACGTTGCGGCCAACTAATAAAGCTGTAACCTGCTCCTCTAACATGACCAATATTTGCTGACAAAGTTCCAGGTACTTCTAGAACTTTCTGGGGGCTGTGGAGCTCTAGCAACTTGGGCCGGGCCGATTCCAACTTAGCACGTATAGTGTCAATACGATTTTACCAAACTCCGTAACTAAGTATTTTATGCAGCGCTGCAGATAAAATCTGCCGGGAACTCTTGGAACTTTTTGATGGAAGTGTATGGCAGGGAACTTGACGCTGGAACACTCATAAATTAGACGAAGCTGTTTAAATTTGCGAGTACTTGTTTTTTTGCAACTTGCCCTAATGGTACTTCTGTGTAACTCGTATTTGCATCATTTAAATCGCAATAAGCAGTATTCAGTATTCAGTATCATTTATTGCATCATAATTATGAGGGTAATACATGTCACAGGTCTTACTGTCTCTATTGTAATATTAAATAATATCAGAGCAGCCAACACATAGCTATGTACCCAGTAAAGGTGTTGCACTATACAATTGAGTAGGAGCGGACCGATTGTAGTATTAATGGATAGGTACCTAGTTTGTGATAATAATAAAATAATAAAATCATTATTTAGGGTAGCAAAGCTTGTGTTTATAGAAAAAAAAACGCGCTACAAGCAACATTTTTCAAATGCAGTGTAAATGTAAAATATCTCGCATGTTTCTATGTCTCTTCAACTTCTAACCGGGCTGTAATATTCCTATGGTGTTTCTTATATTCCATAAACGGCGCCCATCAAATCTTTATGAAGGGCGTGCGCCGATACAAATCGTAAATGTTTTACGGGCTCTCTTATTTTAGGAGATATTATTGGTTTGCTGGGTGTGCTAGTTTTAGTGCAAATAATATAATCTTGTCTATTCTTATTAGACCAAGGTAAGAGTAAATGATGATAAGAATTTAATAAATAATAAATAATGCTGGACAATCCACACAGCATCATCTAGCCCTAAGGTAAGCTGCTGTTAAACAGAGCTGTGTTTATGGTTGCTAGATGACTGATATATACTTAATACAATACATAGATAGATGTTTTTTATTATAAATAGAAAATACCCAGAACACCCGGGACAAATATATGTAGATCGTACAAACATTTGACCCGTGGCGGGAATCGAACCCGCAATCTCCGCGTCGCAGGCGGACCTGCGCCCGCTGCGCCACATCGGTCGTCGACAGAATAAAATGGAAATTTCGAATTTATTTAACTAAAGGCTTGCTGTTGATTTATTATTCTACTATGACCCTCTGGGTCGGGATAAAAAGTTAGATGTCTGTGTCAAAATAAAATGGCTTTTAAAATTCAATACAATAAAATTTTATTATTGTATTGTATTTACTACACCTCAAAAAAAAACATTTGCTCTCTTAATATTTAAGAACTACCTACTCTACTGACTAAAGTAAATATAGTAACCTCAATAATTTCTAAGGCACTATGAATGCTGAGGTTTTTAATCATTCCTAGTGGTTTATAATCCCATCCTCGCCCCATACCTACCAATCGCAATAATGTCCTCACAAAAACGTTATGGCAGTATTTCATAAGTTATCCACTCGATGCGATTACATTTTGTCGTCGGAAATAGCTTAGCAACTGCTATATTCGAATAAATATCAAGACTGATCAAAGCGGTTTGGACAAACATCGTGACAAAATTATCTTCACACTGACGGCGTTTTCACTTCGCGTCACTAGAACTGTTTACATTTTTACGTTCATTTAAATCCGCAAGGACAAACCTGTTTATTAATATGTGCTTAGTTGTGTAACTATGTAAGTATATGGCCAATTAGAACTTCGGAATTAATAGGCCACGGGAGACTTCTAGTAAAGTTTTGTTCAGGTAGATCGATACATTTTTCTTTTGGTAACGCGCGTTTGCATTTTTGTTCAGGTATTTTTGATTTATTTTGAAAGCTTAAGTAAGTATGTAGTTAATTTGTATAAAAGCTTCGCATCCGCTCGCCGGCAGTTAAACTACCCTTTAGTGTTTTAAAGCGTCTATGAGTCAGCATCGTAAGTCTTGAGTCTTCCCAAGGCTTCTGAGTGTAACAGCAGTGGACGTATGATCGGAAAATGATAATGTTATTACTAGTCTTTTTTTGAAAACACTCGTTGCATTTCTTTAAAAAATCAAATAAAGTACCCACAAAAGTAATTTTACTAGAACCGATTACATTTTTCTTTCAAAGGGCACTAAATAATTAATTTAGTAGGCATCGCAAGTAGGCTCAAAAAACAAGGAAGTAAAGGTAACTAGTTTAGTTAAATGTTTCTACAAAAGAAAAAAACTACTTGATTAATAAGAGTTATTTCCTGGGAGTACCTAAGCTTTTTCTAAATATAATAATTAGTAATGTGTATGAACAGCTGAAATACTACTACCGAGCCGCATTAAACCATGTATTTTGCATTAGGCCAGCAAGTGCCATAATTTAGGCCACCACCCGAATACCAGCTTGAAAATCTTGTATCAACACTTTTTTTGGAAAATCCTCCTACGCTCTAGAGCCTCCTAAAACTTTAATACTAACAGAATAATTATAAACTGTCATTGTTAAAAATTCAACTCGGCTCTGAATCTAAACACCAGTTTATGGATAGTTTCAGGTGTTTACAACAAGAGAAGCCGGAGGCTATCAATAACGTCTCAGCTCAGATACTCAAGTTGGTCTAACTCTGCGTCCAACTTAGGAGATTCACGACTAAGTGGTGAAGTTACTGTATTCCTCCAGGTAAGTTTATAGTCGGGCTGGTTGCTAATAAATTTATGTTTTAATTCTATCAGATGTTAAATTGAGACATAGTTAAATTAATAAACTTATGTTTATCATCATCTGACATTTTTATGACAATACCGGTTATTAATTTTACAAATTACTATTTTTATTTTTATTGTCATACTTTGTTAATATGGCAACATTTTAATGACATTTCATTCAATCAATCAAACATTTGTTTGTTTTATCTGTGTGTAATCTTGTTATTATATTTTTTAATTCAATTATTCTAATAGAATCGTGACTAAGTTATTTTATTAAAAGTAAGACATTAATGTGAAATGCATGCATGTGATTAGACATAAGTAAGTACGTAATTATTAATTAATTTTATTATTGTAATCACAAATTGACATATCTAAGTGATACCATGTTGAAAAATAAATAAATGAAATGAAATGAAATGAAATCTTCTACAGCCTGATTTTACCCACTGCTGGGTCTATACCCAGTTGTGTGTCAGGCTGTGTAAGGCCTATAGAATGAGTGAGTGTATTTACCTCGCGAGCCGAAAAGACGGGCTAAGTTAGGGCTGAGTAACCTCTTTATTCGTCGCGAAACTCAGTTTGCTCCCAACCGGGGGTGGTGTGGTGTTGTGGCAGTGCCTAGAATCGGTTTGCCGCGTGCTTATCGATTCTTTTATATCATTCATTTTCGGCTTATGTTTCCCATCACTAAAATACATTTGTGTGTAAAATACAAATACGCAAAATGTTACACGCTCGGTTTCCATACAAATCGACAAACTCTTTCATTCTACATAAATATAGTTCAGTGCCTATGCCATAAACAGTCTGTTATCATTATTTTATTATTTAAGTCTATTTTAAAGATGTGTGTCATAAAGATTATTATTATTATTATTAAACCTTTGATTTCCAAACTTAATAACTATTTATAATACACTGGGGTTTTTTTTTTCACTTTTTGTATATATATAAATATTGTGTATTTTTCATTATTAAATATTATATTGTGTTTTGTTTGGCCACCCAAAAGTGTCTGAAGGCCTCCTCCATGCAAATCCACATGCAGTCTTGAGCGAGCCGGGTCCAGGGTTTTCCTGCAACCTCTATCACGTCGTCGCTCCACCTTCTCCGTGGTCTTCCTCGTGTTCGTGGCACGTCTCGTGGGTACTAATGGAGAATACGCTCGCTCCATCGCTCATCCTGTGCTCGGGAGACGTGCCCCGCCCACTTCCATTTTAGAGTCATAAAAATTAGCTGATGATTTATATAGTACTTATGTAATACATAATTTGCAGACCTTATTCCGAACCCTGTGGAGTCCCTCGGTCCCCACCCTACACTTACGTAAGTTTTCTCCACCCTACAAACCAAGGGTTAATATAATCATAATGCTGCCGGCCTTAATTAGAGCTGAACTTAAAACCAATTATATCTCAAGCGAAATCTACAGTTATGTTCAGAACCGCATCAAGGCTAACCAGCAACTACTTAGCAAAATTTGAATAAATTTCAACATTGTTGTTATTTTTATCTGATAAATTGTAAATCATAATTCTAGTGAATTTTCTTGTATTGTAGTAGTACGAGTACTTGGGATATGGACAAACAAGTATTTGACGACTGTGTCACTAAAACAGTCAGTTAAAGGTACTTATTTCTAGTTTGCCTCCAAAGGTTAGTTGGCAACAGTACTAGATATACAAAGATGACTATCATATTTTGAATGAATGAATGAATGAATGAAAATTCTTTATTGTATTTACACCAAACTTAATAACTAAAACTAAAGACTACAAGATAAAACAAAATGTATACGTACAATGGGCGGTCTTATCGCTAGGTAAGCGATCTCTGCCAGACAACCTTTGGATGGAGAAGAGTCTATTTTTATATGGAAGATTGGTCGGGGTGTATCATTACAAATATCATATCTACATAAATATTATAGGTAAACGATATACATACATAAAACCATACATAAATAGATGTAAATATATAATATAAATACTATGAATATATAAAAATATACAAAATAATTAACTGTAACATACGATTCATGACGACAGTAATTCAGCGAGATAAAAATCTTTAATTCTAGTTTTAAAAAGGGCTAGTGAAGGGGATTTTCTAATGGACCTACCTATTTTGTACTACCAGTTGAACTACTCAGTATTACTGATCCGGAGTAGAAGTATCCGCCAAAACTGGTAAGCCTGTTACTAGCTTAGCGTACTACTCGTATTTTCAATACGATACTCTACAGTAAATATACAGTAATGTAGTTCACAATGGCACTTGTTGCTTTACGAGTGCTATGAAAAACAGGGAAAACCGTCCGTGTTTTTCATGGCATTGTTCTGTTCTCTGTGGTTCTGAGCGCTTGAATTCAGCTCTACTGGAGAGTAATAATATCTGTTCTATATATTTTAAATGTAATATCTCAACTGATGGTCAGGTTTTGAGTTGGTGTTGGCTTATACAGGTCAAGATAGTTGCGCTAATATTTTGATTTTAATATTTTTGACCTCGAGCGGGATCAGCTGACCAAACAAAACAAAACAAAATAATTATTTAGTAGCAGGATGAGTTGACTAAAGAGCCGGTAGAGCGATGGGCTAATGCCCGTCTGAGTAGCGAGATGTTGCGGGTTTGGTCCCCCGTTGCGTCGTAAATGTTTGATCTGCAAATACCTTTTCTAGATCTGGGTGTCATAGAGTCACTTGATGTATCTGAGATAGGCAAACTGACATACATATAAAGCACTATCATGACTGTTTTCAAAGAAAAAATATATTGGCAGCCGTAAAATCAGCTCAAAACTTTCAAGAATTTTCCGGTCAGAAACTTGAAACATATTGAAACCTTTATTAAATTTGTCTGGTATCCCGTAACAGGTGAAGCATGAAACAAGATCTGCAGACTTGCAACGTGGCGTGTTTTACTCCACCGAGCACAATATTTTGCAATATCAATGTAAGCATGAGAGCCCCGGTGGTCTTGTGGTAGTTACCCTGATCGTGGGTTGTGGGTTCAAACTGGTCGTGCACCTGTAGATTTTTCTGTTCGAAAAATGTATGTGCGCAATGCCAGTGCTCTCATACGATGAAGGAAAACATCGTGAGGAAGCCGGCATGTCCAAGAACTAAAAATTCGAAAGACATGTGCTATCCACGAATCCGCATAGTGTCCGCGTGGTGGAGATCAGTGTCCCAATTGTGGGAACATTAGTAGACTGGCATGATGATGTAAGCATTGGAAAAAACCTACAAGGATAGTGATGTCTAGTTTACCTACTATAAATTCGAAAGTTTAGTTGTATTGTGTTTGGGTTTCAATCACGATTTATAGCGTGTATTTCCGATGTCCCCATTAACCGTGCCCCGTTAATGGGGACAGTAGGATTTTAATAAAACTATTAAAAAACATTCCCGTAGTAGTGTCGTTGTGACGCTACTACGGGAATGTTTTTTATGATCGATTCCAAAAACGCACCTATTAGCGAGGATTTTAAGTGCTTTTTTGGAATTCGGGTGTCAATATCTTTGCCTTGGCGTAACCTGTTTCATTTTGGTTAACTCCGTTCGTTCTGATCAACCGGTTAACGAAAAAACGATAAGTAATCGGTATTTCTGCCTGCGACGCGGAGGTTGCGGGTTCGATTCCCGCCTCGGGTCAAATGTTTGTACGATCTACAAATATTTGTTCCGGGTGTACGGGGTATTTTCTAAATAAAAATTAAAAATATATATCTATGTATTGTATTGTATTAAGTATATATCAGTCATCTAGTACTCATAATACAGCTCTGCTTAACAGCAGCTTACCTTGGAGCTAGATGATGCTATGTGGATTGTCCAGCATTATTTATTTATTTATTTCTATCGAATTACCCGTTACTATTAACTGCTTCCGAGCCCGATGACATTTCTCTGTATGTTAAGAATACGTGGAAATTTCAATCACGTTACTGGCGTCCCCATTACAGTTATGAGGTCAGTAAGGTTCATTCACGCACTGTGAGGCTGCCCGTCCGCTGACCGCATGAGGGCTTTACCGCTTCAGTAATTTTTTTTTTTTTTTTTTTTTTTTTTTTTTTTTAAGTTTTAAGAGTTTTTTTATTACTTATTATTAGATTAGATGGATGAAGCTCACAGCTTACAGCTTCAGCTTTGTCCTTCTCCAGTGACGCCTCTTAGCGTTGTACCGGATAGTGTTTCCTGTACGCATTCTAACCCATTGAGGAATGGGTCGATTTTGTTTCAGCTTCTTGGCAAGCTTGCGCTTGATAATAAATGTTTTGTGGGCCGACATTATGCCTGCCTGTCAAAACAAAATGTAATTGCTAGATAATTATGTGCTACACATAAATATTTGATGGGAAACGAAGAGTTTGTTTTCATTTGATTATTGTAAAGCGATAACGGTAAAATATACCGTTTAACAACAACCTACGGATACCTTTTTGGCTATAATTTGGTAACCACATTTTTGGACAAAAATGCGTTTTGCAATCAATTGCATGTTACACTCTGTTTAGACCTTTTTTTTATCGGAGGACAATTCACACTGTATCTAGCCCCAAGTTAAGCAGAGGTTGTGTTAATTACTAGATGACTGATATACTTAATACAATACAGTACATAGATAGATATTTTTTATTATACATAAAAAAATATTGCAGATCGTACAAACATTTGCTCCAAGACGGGAATCAAACCCGCATCAACATCCTGTCATAGGCGGACCTTCGCCCGCCGCGCTACATCGGTCGTCACTAGGACAACTAGTAACTAGTGGGATGCCCTGCGACTTTGTTCACTTTGAGTTATTGTTTTGGGCACTGTAGCAATTAAAAGTCAAATTACTGCTACGTCTCCTAGGAGCGCAGTGCAATGCCATGATTTACCCACAATACAGAATTGTTCTAGTGTGGGTGTCACTGCCAATCATGTTCTGCTCTTGTACCCGCAGTGAAACAACATTATTTATGTATGTTAAATTCTTTTGTTTTTGATTCCATACAATGTTTATTACAACACTATTACGTAGTACTAATATCTATCCTGTGACACTATACACAAAACACTTTGTTGGTTCAATTACACTATCTTAGCCGGTAATGTGAATCGCACAGAGCCTAGTTTGGAAGAGCAACGACGCCCTGCCGTCATACAGTGTAAACTAGTACGGAGGGTAGTCGCTTGACTGGACAATGACTTCTTTGCAAACTTACCTCAATAATTTTTGTCATCGTAATGTTAGATGTTCCGTTTTTGCTTGTTTTGTTTTGTTTATTTTTATGTTACTGCTCTGTATTTTAAGTGTAATAAGTGTATGTTTTACTGTGAAATAAATATATTTTTTCTATTTCATTTTTAAACGGTAACTGTTGTATTTAAATGTCTTGTTTTTTTGTATTTCAGTAATTTCACAATTCAAGTAATTATAAATAAACGCAGGTTAAAGTTAACTCAAGTATTACAAGGGATTTATTTGTTGGAACAGAATACGGTAACCACTTACCAAATACGTAAGTCGTGTTATAAAGTTCCTTAGTGGTAATCAGACAATCTGTAGGAGTAGGTAACTACGCGTATTCTTTTCCAACAGACCGCGGTAACCACTTACCAAAAGGTACGTAAGTCGTGTTTTTTTTTTATACAACTGAAGTGGCAATCAAGCAAGCGTACGGCCCACAAGAAGCAAGCGGTTGCCGCAGCCTATGGACGTTTGCAATACCAGAGGTATCACTCGCGGGTTGCCACCTTGAGGCTAAGATCGAAAGCCTCATGTAGAATACGGTAACCACTTACCAAATACGTAAGTCGTGTTATAAAGTTTCTTAGTGGTAATCAAACAATCTGTAGGAGTAGGTAACTTGCGTCCGATTCAAGAGCTTCACACCCAACGCCCAACACCCGAGTGATTATGGAAGACAAAACTTCTTATGTCGTGACAACGAGCAGTAATGAAGTGGCGATTATACTAAAGGACCTTTACCGGCGGTCGAGACGGCCTGTCGTTTACGCTGTTATGGGTACGAATGTGATGTGAGAAGTGATTTGGTAGATTCTGTCTCTTGTAACCTTTATCTGACCTTGGTATTGTCATAACACACTAGATACGTAAGTTATTTTATTCAAAATTATAGTTCTCACAGCGGATCTCGGCCATCGTGAAGTTAGCCGTTTCGATGCGCAATGGAGCTTTTTCAAACTAAATTCTCTTTGCGCATCACAAACGGCTAACTTCACGGAAGCCTAGATCCGCCATGCGAACTATAGTTTTGTTTTGTAAATTTTCAAGTGTTCAAAAGAAATTTTATTGGCACTCAGCGTGAGTCTCAAATGGAAATTTAAAAAACTTCTAGTTTGATTGGTTTTGCGTAAGTAAATACTCCTCAAATATTTTGCTATGCATATTTAGGCATTTTAAGTAAACTTTATTTTGATTGCCGACTGATTTTTGTATAAAATAATGTTTCACCATAATGTTTTTTATCTGATACAAAATAAACATCTTTCGAAATGAAAACTCAACTAACTCGCTGACAACGTCGCGGGTTTCAGCGAGTCATGTAAAAAAAAAAATTATTTTTTATTCAAACCCAGTCATATTTCGTTGGAATTGAATATTAATTCACATTAGGAAAAGTAATTTTCCCTCAAATACGGAATGCTCACTGTTATTTTGTTAAAGCTTTGATTTCCAGAAGACACCAACCGTAAAAGACGGACGTTTTTTACGAAGCAATTAAAAAATTCCAAAATACAATTAAATCATTAAATTAGAACACCATTACATCTTTGCCCCCAAGCTTGATTGCATTACAGTGTTCCAGTTTAAAGGGTATGGTTGAAATTACGAGTATAATATTAGCGCTAAGACTACTACTAGATCTACTTTGGTACTACTACTACTAGTGGCTTTAGGCTACATTGACCATTTTCCTGCTGTTGCTGATTCTTAATCATTAAAGCTAAGGAGATATCCACACCAAAGAAATATCTTGATAGGCATAAGTCGAGCATAGTCCTACCATCTCCTTTTCATCAAAGGACTAGCAGACGTACGGCGCAGTACCACCCGTACCTTGTCAGCATACCACCCATTCGCACCAAGCGGTACAGCTCAACATTTATTATGCGAACTGCCAAGGTGTGGAATACTCTGCCGTCTTCTGTTTTTCCTGACAATTACAATCCGGGCCTCTTCAAGGCTAGAGTAAATTGGTGTCTCTCTTCGTGCTGGTTGTTAGAAACACTTTTCTGAACTTTTAAATTTACTAGCTTATGCTACGCCGTAGCATATAAGCTGGAGAAGAAGAAAAGCGTAGCGCGACACTAGCTACGCCTTTAAATACCGTAGCACCTTATTTTAAAAGGACAATAATAGCTTAACTTCTTGTAAAAATTTAGACCACAACCATGTGCTGTAATATTTCATTTAAAAACTGAAAATGTTTTTATTTTACTACCTAGACAAATCATTCTAAGTAATTTTCTACAGAGACCTTAGTTTGAACTTTTATTTTTGAAAGGTTTTGCTGTTTAAATATAATAACAAACCATCTGTAGATTAAAAAACAGACGAAAAATCTCTAGTACTATTCCGCTTAACCTTTTAACTGATGAGGTCACACAGTTACCACAGTTAACCTCAAAAGAAAAATATCGACACGTGTTTCATCCCTCCACGGGACATCCTCAGGACCATCGACTTGTTCTCCGGCAGTCGTGTTGCTCCGTCGAGCGCTGGAGCCAAAGCAACTTCTTCTTCTTTTGAGGTTAACTGTGGTAACTGTGTGACCTCATCAGTTAAAAGGTTAAGCGGAATAGTACTAGAGATTTTACGTCTGTTTTTTATTTTGTAATGGATTTCCGCAAAGTAACGCCTGAATCTATCAATCATCTGTAGATTGTTTTACTGTCTCAGGTTACTTCTATCTTACTAGACGGATGCGTATGTAGAGAAAAAAAGGGAATCTTTTAGCCAATTTATATTTATGTTCCAGTTACAACATTTCAAAAACACTGTTTTAACAGTTCCTATTACGCGGCAAATTTACGACCACCATGCTACTAATTGATTTGTGAGAGTTTTCTCTACAATATTCTGCTTAAATTTTATAATTGGGTGATAAATCAACTTAAAACCTGCAGGCTCATATAGCCACATTTGACTATGTGTAGATAAGCTAGGCAACGTTCTATGTGTTCAAGGATGGGTGATTGTCACGGATCTGAGCATACTTTCTTCCATTCTTCCGAGAGCACGATAAACTGCTGGACTCGGCTTACACTCATTAAGCCAATGTCCAATTAACTCCGCCACCATGTGTTGAAACAGCACATTCGTATGTATGCCCTATGGTCAACGTGTGAGTGATAAATACCTATGATGTTGTGAGCTTTTAGACCTGCTTACGTATTAAAAGCCATCAAAAAGTAAAAAAAATACATTTGCTGTAGAGGATACAAGGGAGAGAGAATTTGCCTTGCAGTGGGACAGTTAAACAATACTATATATCAGTTTCAAAACTTCAATTTATTTATAGCAACAAAAGCTGCATTCACAGAAACCTAGGTTGTATTCTTTTCAGTAAAACCGCGCAATTTTGATGAAAGCTATCTCGCCGATACAAAGAACAACGGTTACGAGCCAATCGGAGCGGGACGCTGAAGGGATAAAGCGACACCTATTTTTCAATCCAGGTATTCAAAGTCAAATAGTTTCGACGCTGCTGTACAGTACAAAAACTCTGTAGGTACCTATAGAATTTTTGTACCCTTTTCTAGAGGTGGGAATGAATTTTAACAGAATACCGTTCTTGTTCGGTTGGTGATTGAATTGGTTTGGTAGCTTTTATTTTGATAAAAGTAAGCTTTTCACAAGTCTATAGTATAGTTTGCACGGCGGATCTAGGCTTCCGTGAAGTTAGCGGTTTGTAATGCGCATAGACAATTTAGTTCAAATAAGCTCCATTCCGCATCAAAACGGCTAACTTCACTACGGCCGAGATCCGCCGTGCGAACTATACCTACCTAGCTAGGGTATATAAGATTAACCTGATTGACTGTCATCACTAAGCCGAAACAGCTGAAGCTAGAAGAGTAGCAGAGTTATTTGTGATATAACACGGGGAAAAAGGTGAAAAGCTGAGAATAGGTTCCTTTTATAGCAAAACTTCCCACTAAGGTAGGTAAGTAAGTTCGTATGAGTCAGTGGTCAACTCTGGTAACGGAGTTTTTAGGCTGCCTGAAGGCCTCTGTTATGTCACCATCCACTAAGAAAGAATTTAACCAACCGCTAAGGGGGTGAAAACGTCTAGGAACGTTTTACTGCGAGAAAAATATGGAAACTTGATTTCGATATTTGCAGTTTTGAAAAATATTGAATAATAATCAAACCTGCAACTTGTCGCTTCTCATCCGAACCACGCCGCTCGAAGGCCTCTGTCATGGCCTAACAACTTTGAAAAAGCCGGGACCGACTGCTTAACATGCCCTCCGAAACACGGGAGCGTTCAGTTGAATTTGCTACTGGCGGTCATCCCAATGATGACTACGCGGAACAGTGCTTAACTTCATTGATCTGTTAAAAACAACATAGCCAGCTACGTCATGAGCGCTCCAATTTGTTACACAAACATACGCCAACATATCAGGCAATTACCAGCATATCATACCTCGTTGCCAAGCTAGCGATTCTGAGAACCAGTTAGCACTGTATGGTAATTGACATCGCTCTACGATACTACGATGTATCGGTAACCAACCGGGGCGTAAGAAATACACGGAGGTGGTTTAATTTACCCTAGATTTAGATGTTTATGGCAGCTAAATTTATGACAACCTCGGTGGCGCGTTGGCGAATGCCGGCCCCCTGATTATATAAGTCTATCGCTATAGATCGCTTCTTGTTGCGTCTGGCCGTCTTTTTCACACCTACAGTGCGTACCATAAGCGCGTAAGGGATCGACTAGCAATCGACAGCAATTTGACAGCAATAGACTTACGTAATAAAGGCAAAAAATAAAGGCAAGAAAGGCGCTCGCAATGTAGTGTAGTTCGTAGTCAGGTCTACCCCCAAGTCTTGTATTATTTTCTTGTCACTCAATACGCTTTATAAAATATTTTAAGCACTTATTATGTACCTAATTAAGTTTTTTTTCTCATGTAAGTGAATGTAACATTCTTTATGGGAAATAAATGTCTATAACCGGAAAGAATATATAAATACCGGTATAATAAAGGCCGGTGGAGAAACAAAAGTTTGCGGTTTGATTCCCCCACTGCGGGATAAACGTTAGCATGATTTGTAAAAATGTTTTCCGGCACCCTTATTATGTAAGTTCATCGCTCACAGAACTAATATTCTATCGCTGCAGAATCGCTGTCGATCAAATGAAAGAACCGGCCAAGCGGTTGTCTCTTTCACGCTTACAGTGTGTACCATATCCGTGTAAGGGATCGACTAGCAATCGACAGCGATGCGACAGCAATAGACTTTCAGGGGACCAGTCTGGTTGTTGCGGTACATAGTATTCAATGTTTCTATTACCCACGACACAAGGAATCCTAGGGTCGAGGCAGGACTATAAAAAAGCTAGATACCCAGCAGAGTTTGGTACCAGATTCTGCTTGGCCCCAGCCTAGGGCGCGAGGAACTGGCGTAAATTAATCTAGCTTTGAAAGCTTAGCTTTTAAATAAATGATCCTTGAGATTCTATTGAGTAAAGATATTTGGAAGTTGAATTTCAATTTGAACGTGAAAAATATAGTTGTCTATATCCAAAGCAAATCTTTTTTGTATAATATAATCATTTGATTCTCCGAAACGGCGCGAAACCCACTGTTATTGTTATGGAACCGAACATTTGCTTTTATTATATTTGAATTTCATTTGTTCCGAAATGAGAATAGCCCAATTAACCCACACTCACCCTTCTGTCGTTAGATACAGCTTGTTGTTCATTTATAATTAATTTATGAATAAATATCTCGGCTAAATGAAAATTGGATATTAGCTTCAAACATTTTTAAGTTAATCTAACTCTGTTTACACGATGCGTCTCTGTTATTTTTATTCCTTGATCCCTTAAAAGTAGGTGTTATCTAAACTTACACCATACATTTCAAAAATAGACCTACATATAGACCTTTATGACTAAGGAGGTAGGACATTAACTAACTTTATCTGGAATTTCCGTTGATATTTATGTTTCCGAGAATAAATAATACACACAGACATAGACCATTATGCTAAACTATCAAATAATATTTTACTAAAGAAAATTGGTTTGTTGTCGATGATTTAAATTCCATTAAATCTGTGTTTTCGGATAACTTAAGTACGGATTGTCTGGTATTGAGTTTCACATATCAGTAATTTAAAAATGAACCAATTTTTAATAAATAAATAAATAAATAAATAAATAATGCTGGACAATCCACACAGCATCATCTAGCCCCAAGATAAGCTACTGTTAAACAGAGCTGTGTTATGGTACTAGATGACTGATATATACTTAACACAATACAATACATAGATAGATATTTTTTATTATATATAGAGAATACCCAGAACACCCGGAACAAATATTTGTAGATCGTACAAACATTTGACCCGAGGCGGGAATCGAACCCGCAACCTCCGCGTCGCAGGCGGACCTGCGCCTTAATAGTAATGAAAAGTACGTAGACTATGCTATTCTACAGATCCTGATACTGCTATTCTAAGTTTCATTCAAAATAGGTTGTATGTCAACAAGAAACAAATATCCAAACTTTCTGTTTTTTTAGGATTAGGAGGATATTCGCCTGTATTACTTGTGGTATATGTCAAAAACCCACGTTTTACGCACTGACTTTACACATTCAACGAATTACGATGGTGATGTGCTGAACGATTCTCGTCCTAGTTGATCAATTAGGATTAACCAGATTTCACTACCAAATCATTGATTATCTCTAGCTAAGGTTTATAAGCACTTATTCTTGAGAGTTACTCAAGCCTGAATAATTATAAGCATTATTATCCAAAATCCCGCTTCCGTTTCTGAAAATCGGTTAATATATTATGTATCCGCGCAATCCTGAGATTGTAACAAGTATGAATATTCAACTTCGACTTTGGGCGGTAATGAGAACGCGCTAACTTTGTTCACTGTTGACTTTTTAAACAGCTTGCGCCAACAAAACATATAAACAAACCGAAATGTGTAAACTTTGAGCTTGCTTTTTATATTACACATTTGTCTAATAATAATCTATCTAAAAAAAATTATCTATCTAAATAAATAATCCATAATAAGAGTATAATAAGCAAAAGTATATCGTGTCTGTTTGTAACGTTTTCACAGCTAAGCAAAATAAATAACCTGGTGGCAGGAATCTTCAGCAAGAGTCCGTCTTGGTGGGTACAACCGCAGTGTCAGATATACTACCTCCAAGCAGTAGTGTGCAAGCATTACTGTGTTTAGATTTGAAGGGCACTGTAGCAAGTGAAATTACTGGGCGAAAGAGACTTAACAACAATGTCTCGGGGTGATAAGCGCAATGCAGTGCCACGCAAACACTTAAAAACTTTAAGCTTTGGGTGGCACTGCATCTGTAATAGTCAGGCGTGATGATTAACATCAGGTGGGCGCCTTGATTGTCTTGTCAACACTTGCTGACATAAAAAAAAGGCGGAAACCTATTTCAGGCTTTTGCAGTTCAGATTAACTGAATTTTTTTCTAGATAGTTTTTCTATGCATTAAAATACTATTGTACTTTATAGGAGAGAAAATAAAAATATTTGCTTATATTATGTTACACAAAGCCAAAAAAAACTCTAATCCCCTAAATACGCAACACTACAAAAAGACCCCCCAAAATCCTAACTCCGGCAGTCTCGCAGACAATTAGAACCCTTCCCCCCATTCCTCTCAACCCCTCTTCCCCCTATCAGAAGGAAACCATTAAATGGCTGAAGCCGACTCATTGTTTAACTCCTAGTTTGGAGTTTAGCTTTATACTCGGCCGTCCATTGTTGTCTCACCCATTGCTCTTAATTTCGAATAAATCAAAATTTACCACCAACTTTTGCAGTCTGTAGTCAGCACAATATAAATGACTGCCGCGGTGGAATTACTTCTTAGAACAAAATTAAGATTTGATTTCAATTATTTCGTTTGTTAAATTTGCAAATTTATGGTGGCTAGTTTACACCGGGTGTTAAAATACTACTCACAAAATCTGAAATAAGATGTTAAGACCAACCTAAACCGAATAATACCGAAAAAAACAAATAAGTAAATTAGAAAAAAAAATACTTTTTTTTATAATCAAGTGCCAATTTAAAATAATGGATAAGAATTATCAATTAAACGGTATTTAGTACCACATGACTCTTACCGAACAGCATTACATACTAAACATGCTTAAAATTGAAATTACCGACGTTGACGACCGATGTGGCGCAGCGGGCGCGGGTCCGCCTGCGACGCGGAGATTGCGGGTTCAATTCCCGCCTTGGGTCAAATATTTGTACGATCTACAAATATTTGTTCCGGGTGTTCTAGGTATTTTCTATATATAATAAAAAATATCTATCTATGTATTATATTGTATTAAGTAATTATCAGTAATCTAGTACCCTTAATACAGCTCTGTTTAACAGCAGCTTACCTTGGGGCTAGATGATGCTGTGTGGATTGTTCAGCATTATTTATTTATTTATTAACCAATTTCATCCGGTTGGCGTAGCAAGTGGATTGACCCAATCAGTATAGCTCGAGCGTAGGCTAATGATGTGAAGACTGACTAAAACTCCTATCAGCAGTCTACGCTTGGTACCAAGGATCGATAGAGTTCTCAAACGGACTGGTGCTCACTTCTAGGCCACGGAGTCTCGTTTATATGGCATATTTTATTCATGTGTCGTGTTCCGACGTGTGTGAAATATTGACAAGTAGGAATATGGTACTATCGATGTATTTGGTATGCATAACATTTATTTTTAATGTGTTGCTTATTTATCACAATTTAAGTTTTATTGGACCATCAAGTATGAATAATTTCACTCCCTCTGCCGTGCTAAGGGGGTCAGCCGTAAGCAACATTTTTGCCAAAATTGAGTTAGTATCATATTGGAATGGCCGTGTCAAGATCTATAACTCACATCATCATCATAACTATCGGCCTATAAACGTCCACTGCTGGATATATAGGCTTCCACCAAAGAGCGCTATGTGCGACCGATTTTTAGCCTTCACCATCTCTGACTATGGCATCGGTTTATCGAGTAAACTTATATTTAAAAACCCCAGACACCTTAATTAACTACTACTTACATCAAGTTAGTTCTACTACTACATTACTACTTTACCTAGTCTCATTTTATTTTTAACTTAAGAGTAGTAGAGTTCTCTGTGATAGAGCTCGTCCGGGGAAGGACTACCACCATACCTATTTCTGCCGCCAAGTAGTAATGCTCGCATTGCTGTGTTCCGGTTCGAAGGGTATGGTTTCCGGTGAAATTACTGGCACATGAGGCTTTCGATCTTAGCCTCAAGGTGGCAACCCGCAAGTGATACCTCTGGTATTGCAAGCGTCCATAGGCTGCGGTAACCGCTTACCATCTTGTGGGCCGTACGCTTGGTTGCCATTTCAGTTGTATAAAAAAAAAAAAAAAAACTCTAGGTCTGTTCGTGATGAGAAAATGTTAGATGCTATCTTCCTTTCGATTAGCACGTTTGCACTTTTTTAATTTAAAACGTGTTAATTAGTTATAATAAAGCTGAAATTGGAATGCATTTTACCGTGGCACTTAGAAAGAAACGACGAATAAAGATCTACGAATTAAAAAAACAGCCCTGTTGGGAAGAAAATTCCCAATAGTTCAACTGGTAAGCGGTAAGACTACTGGGAATAGCTCTTATTATATATTGTTCAACCGTGGCTATCAGTTAAAGCCGACAATTATTTTTAATAGATGTTCAAAAAACTTTTTCAAAAACACTTCAAAATGCAGTCTACATTCTTACATTTATATTTTATATTTATTATATCTTATATTTTAGTATTTAATCCAAAAAATTATGATTATTCATGTGATCATTTAAAGAGTACCTGGTGGAATAAAACTGGATTTGAAAACTTCGTCATCTTCAACCCTTCAACCCCCATTTCAAGAACAAAACCTCCACGCGACCTCTGGTTACAATATCACAAGTAAAAAGTAATTTGGATTAGCAAAAAACGTTTCACAGATAGCTTTTCGATAGCCTATAGATTAAAACTTAGGCAGTTTTAACAGAACTTTGATCAGTCGCCTAAATTTAGGTCCATTATAAGTTATATGAACTAAAAACGAACGTAATTTCACTTCGGCAAACTTCAAGTGCCAAGATTTTTCATAAAAAAACTTCGACGCAGAAAAGTAGATACTTATTCAAAAAACTCAGATTTTTTTCTCTAACAATCTTCACGGCGATGATATTACAACAGGTACAATATTATTATGTTCAGGTTAAGTTAGGTAAAATATTTTTTCCTGTTATTATAACGTTTTGTGTTACTTTTTATTGTAATTAAGTATTTTATTGACCAAATACTCATTGGAGAGTTTCTGTATTATACATAAGATAATTAAGCTTTTAAAAAAATATCTTATCTTGCTACAATTCAAAAATGCAAAAGTTTGAAGAGTTGAACGACGAATTCCATCCTTATTTGAAAGCGTGGGATTCCTGCGGCGACATATCCCTCGATATCACAACCAGTTACAAGAATACTTATATTGTTTGGCTCAGTTCAAACAATGCATTTTTTTTCTATGCAACGAAAATGGCAACCAGGCGTACGGTCCATCTGATAGTAAGCGGTTACCGCAGCTTAAGGGCAATACCAGAGTTAGTTGCACTTGCGGGTTGCCACCCTGAGACGTAGTTGAAAGTCTCATGTGCCTGTTATTTCACCGGAAACCATAACCTTCGGACCGAAACACAATGCAAACATTACTGATTGGCGGCAGATTGAGGCAGATAGGTATGGTGGCAGTACTTCCCCGTACGAGCTCTATCACAAAGAACTCTACTTCTCTTTGATACTCTTGCTATAGGGCAAACTAGGGTATTTTTGTCCACTAACACAATCCCAGATCTTTTCACCAGCTTTTTCAGAGGTCACAATAAAGTTCAAGAAAGTGTCAGCAAAATAAAATACCAAATAAACCTACCCTACATCAAGCCTGAGCAGTTACAGACGAGTCGTATAACCTCAGAAAAACAAGATGTATTCAGCGATTCTTTTGCGTGAGTGTATGATTGATTACTTTGATAGCATTGTTGACATGATTTTGCGAGTATGTTTTTTGCTGTCTCGAAAAGAACAAAGAAATCAGTGCAAAACTCGAAGAAACTAGAAATAAAATTCTCATGTCTGTTTTATCAGTAAGATATCTACAAGCTGCGATAGCTGCTGGCTAAGTGGTTCAAAACAGATCAATAAAGTTAAGCACTGTGTTGCAGGGATCATTTGGATGGGTGACCGCCATCATCATCGCATTCGAAGAACACGTTAAGCAGTCGGCTTTATTAATGTTGTTAGATCATGACGAAGGTAGGAATAATGAGCGAACTACCTACGCATGTTTTATTATGTATATAGGTACCTAATTGTAAACCTTTTCTTTGGTAAGACAAGTAGATTCGCGGTAGATAAATAGTATTCACACGTGAAATGTGTAAGTCACGTAACTATCAGCTAAATTATGTTATTCGTTTCCAGGAAAAAGAAGCAGATAAAAGAAGAAATGACGCGTTGCCTTCTCCATTGATATTTGATCTCTAAGTTTTCCCCAAACAATTTTCGCGTACAATAGCACCCGCATCTCCCCGAGTTCTTCGATTATTGTGGGACTAAACTCAAGTAGAACTTCTTTGTTTACAGTATCTAATTGTCTAACGCCTTTCAAAGTTTAAGCTGCTTTTGAGTATCTTCTAAGTTTCAGCGGTTTTGTTCATAAACTTTGAAGTTTAGGAGGATTGTAATATTTTATTAAATTTAATGTAGGTACTGTGGTATTGTTTATAAGTACCAAGGGTAATGAAAAGTAGCTTTGTGAGGCTTTATGTATCAAATGAACAACCTTTTCAAAGTACTTGTCTAACGCCGTCTGGTCAATAACGGTTGAATTGAAATGTTTTGTTGAAGTTTCTTTGGTCATCTTTCCAATACAACAATGTTCTTATATTTTAATTGTTTTTCGTGTTATTTTAGGCTTAATTAAACTTGTTTTCTTAGCTCATAGTTTATGTATGGTAAATTATAGGTAAGCGTTTGTAATTTAGTCTCATCTACAAGTATGACCTAGCAGGAAGAAGTTTGCACACAAAAAAAGTAAGCTAAAACAGAGAACGCCCTGTGAGCGGTTCACTAGTCAAAAATAAACCACGGATTGGTTATTTTGAAAGCCCTATTATCACTATAATAGGGCTTTCACTAAACGCAAAGCTTTCTCCCGTAGTTTCGGACGCACAATCAATCTTCCGAGCACACACGAGTGGAGCCGTGGACGCGATAAGCGGGCCACGTACAAACGAACTGTGCGATGGCGATAACGCTTATTGGCAGAGCGAGACTGCCAGATTAACTACTGCTAATTCGCAGCTAATAGGCACTATAACACTGCCAGCGGAATTGGTTACAGTATAGTGTGCTAACTAAAGTTACCAAACCTTTTGTTAGCAAATGATGAAAGTAAAAAGTGCCTTTTGTCTGGCCACTCTTAATCCAATGACAATTATACCGATCCAATCCTAATTTCAATCTTATTCTACTATTTACTACTGTCAAATTTTTGTACTCGACAGCAAGGTTGAATTTGGCAAAGCAGAAGACGTAATTCTGTACTTACGGTACAAATAGCATGAAATTACCTCGCGTGCCGAAAAAACGGGCTAAGTAAGGGCTGAGAACCTCTTTACTAGCCGCGAAACTCAGTCTGCTCCCTACCGGGGGCGGTGTGGTGGTGTGCCAGTGCCTAGAATCGGTTTGCCGCGTGCTTATCGATGCTTTTAAATCATTTATTTTTGCGCGGCTTATGCTTCCCATCAATAAAATACATTTGTGTGTAAAATACAAATACGCAAAATGTTACACGCTCGGTTTCCATACAAATCGACGAACTTTTTCATTCTACTTAAATATAGTTCTGTGGTATAGGCTCAATAATTATGTACGTCTTGAGGTAGTTAGCGCAATGCAGTGCCACGCAAAATTTGACCGTCTCGTGAGATAACGCGTTTTTTTGTATATCAACGAGTCACGAGTCGTGACTCGTGACGTGACGTTATCTCATCCAGAAACGTTCTTAAATCCCTGTGTAAAATTATTTCCCCCTCATCTATTCACCGCACTGTAATAATGACGACTGTTTGACACGTCAACACCTTGCGGCATCCGACAACAATTACGCGTATACCCTCGATTCACAAACGTGAGATATACGACAATGTCACGCTATTTTATATCTTATTGCAAGGCAGTAGAGTCATATAAGTTGCTTTAAAACAGTTCAAGTGTTTGAATAGTTTGAATAATTTTGCTTCGGAGTGACATATTGCTATCTGTCGTGTCGTGTGTTTATTAGACTACGACTCGTTACGCTGTCTGCTTGCTATGTTATTAGCTTTATAAGTGTCACGTAGAACCAGATATTATATGTCAGTGTCAGGTACTGTATGTCATGTCAGTGGTGACAGTTACACGTTCGGGAGCTTATTGTGATAAAAGTTTCAATCTAAGGCAGGTGTCCGACCGTCGGCGATGAGCGAGAAGCGAGCAGCGGGAATCGCTGAGCGAGCATCGCTGGAGCGAGTATTTTTTTTGACAGCTCTTATTGCTCAGCTAATACAAACTATTACTAGTTTGTAGCTGAGCGACAAGAGCTTGTTCTTACTGGGGCGGTGTGAACAGTCGGCGATCACTATTAATATTTGCATCTTTTTTGTTTACACGGAATGTATATATCTATTGTTTCTTGAGCGAGAAAGTTGTCGATAGTTCGCTCGCCGGGGGTCAGACACCTGCCTTAGGTTAGCATTGCACAGTGCCTGAGTTGAAGTAGGTAAGTGATACACATTCTAATTTAAACTTTAATTCATCGATGTTATGCTCGTAATTATAAAACCAAGTATTGCACTTGTGATAGTTTGTGTACACTGTCAATGTATGCGTATAGAATTTTTATTTAACACGCCCGTGCCGCCATTACACAGGTGAAACCATCAACTTCGATAACACATTGTAATATTTTTATTTCATTAAATTGCTCAATTTCAGTTTTCGCTAGCGACAGAAAAAACGTTAACAGGCCATCGAATGTGCAAATCACCTCGATATGTCATTTATAATGGAAAAATACATCGTTTTCCACTTTTTGCTTACGCTTCCATACTAAATCTGTTTATTTTCATGAAACTAGAGTTCCAGGCTCGTAGACTAAATAATAACTACATTTGAACGCAAAGTTGAGCAACTGCAGTTTAAAGTTTAACCGGGCCGAATACCGCACAGTTGGTGCTGGTTCTTGAATAATGTGGACTGCGACAAAATTCTCGTTTTCACGACACACCGCTCAGAGCTTGAAGTTTTACTTTTAAACCATTTACGTGCGCGCTAAGTCGCTTTCTGTGCTGAGTTATATTTCATTTAGTTTCTGCTCTCCGCTTGACTCTTCTTGACTTTTCTCTAATAAAAATTATAACCATCTTATCACCAAAATTTGTCGCTTTGCTAATTATAAAAGCTATATCGTTGACCTTGGTTATCCTGCGTCATGTTTTGTTTCAAATTCTACCATGTGGTAAAATTCAGAGTATATAAGCTCTTTCTCATATCACTTTTCAACTTTCAGTTTGTACCTACCTATAACTAATAATAGTTAAGTAATTAACGAAAAATAACAACATTTCATGACCCGTTCCATCTATCACTACTGGGACACTTTTCCATTTCTACTATTTGACTTTCAAACCAAGATTCAAAATTAAAATTCAAACGTTTATTTGCCAGAATACATACAATAATTTTACATACCCACTAGGATCTTAAAGCTCAAAGCCAAATCATATCCATCACCAGTCAAGTTTATGACAAGGAAATAAATATATAAAATTTTATTACCTGAATATGATGCTATAATATATAGCTACAGTTACAAGATACTCGATAGACTAGAAGTCATCAGGTTATCTAGTAAGCTGTCTACAAACTTCATACAAGTCTGAACTTAGAGAACTGTTCAACTTGCGAACCTGACGAAGTGAGAAGTGGGAACAAGTTTCGATGTAACACGGTGAAAATTCGGTTTTTGCCGCGGTCGTATCGGAGTCGTCGGTTCGACCTAGTTTAGCTTTTTATTGTATTTCATTTAGTTAGTGAAATTTATTTGATTTGTTCATTCTTTTTAGAACAAAATATTCCACGAAAACAGGCTTACGATTGGGATTCCACTGTAAATAATTTATCACCTTTCACTTTAATTTTATATCAACAATATTTTTTTATTAAAAATATTTAATAAGTTTGTTTTTCATAAATTCAAAGCGTAGGTAATAAACTAAGCTTTGAATTCACGAAGATTAAATGAGTTTCTTGAAGCTGAAATTTCTCTACATTAGATAAATTGAAAAGCAAACACTACCAGACCTGGGGCCTATTTGATATCTACTCTGCAACTCTGCATATTGCAGAACATTTTACAAAAAAACTGTATGAAGCTGCAAAGTGCAAAGTTGTTCCATAAAATAGGCCCTGATGGTTCTACAACGTCCAGTAAAGCGTCTCTAGCACCCCTAACGCTAACGTCGTTGGTCACATCCCCAGTTAATCGTCCCAAAGTGAATTAAACAGATAAAATCTGCGACGAAGACTTGATTTATTACCCCTAGATTAACCCCGAGGTAAACCTGATTTACGAGTTTAAATGACACCCCCCTGAAATGTACATAAAATATGATAGAGAGTTATTTAGTGCAGTTCTGGAATTGGGCTGTAAAAACTCAATTTTCACGTAATATACTTTTATAGAAGTAGAGTAGTAGAGTTCTCTGTGATAGAGCTCGTCCGGGGAAAGACTACCACCATACCTATTTCTGCCGCCAAGCAGTTATGCTCGCATAGCTGTGTTCCGGTGTGAAGGGTATGGTTTCCGGTGAAATTACTGGCACATGAGGCTTTTGATCTTAGCCTCAAGGTGGCAACCCGCGAGTGATACCTCTGGTATTGCAAGCGTCCATAGGCTGCGGTAACCGCTTACCATCTTGTGGGCTGTACGTTTAGTTGCCACTTCAGTTGTATAAAATATATATATATATATAAGCAAACACGAATAGAGTGGAAATTGTTGAATTAATTTCAAACATTTTATCCATAGTGAACTCTAGTGAGTATTCTTACTCACAAAACTGATTTCATGATGTTGGCAGCATTGCCATGTTGAATGTGGTTGTTGTTTATAGCTATAAATAGCGCCCTTATTTTTTTTTTAAATCTCAATCATTTGCAAACACAATCAATTTTACCTCCTAAAATTGTATAGCTCAAAAATTATGCCTTACTCAAACAAGGTCTGCAATTTCAAGTGCTTCAAACGAAATAATTTTCCTAATCCATCGCGTCTTCACCGAGGCTCAGAATAAATAACAATGCAGGAGTAAACAAACCGAGCCGGATTTAGAGGCCACTCAGAAAGACACTCTCCATTCAAATTACGGTGAGCTTGTTGCTAAACGTAGGTTTAACGACTGAACTGTCGAGTAAGTTGACATTTTCCTGCACAACAGATTAACTTTATAGGCACAGCACCAGATATTAGGTCTTGTTAAACTTGAAGGCAAACATTTGAACTCTTTTTGCCTATCGTAGTACTAAGTTCGTTTAAGTCAATGGTCAACTCTGGTGACAAAGTTAATAGGTCACCTGAAAGCCTCTATTAGGACCTAACAACTTTAAAACCGGGACCGACTGCTTTACGTGCCCTCGGAAGCGGTCAGTTTGAATCGCTACTGGTGGTCACCCATCCAAATAGTGACTACGCAAAACAGTGCTTATCAATATTGACTACGCAAAACAGTGCTTATCATATATATATGAACAACGTAGACGTGACTAGGGCGTTAGTTCTTATGAGCCAACTCGGGTAACCCCGGTAGCGGGACAGAGCCACGGGGTGGATGGGAGTGAGCCGTTCTTAATTGACCGCTGCTGGTGACATTTAGGACGCTTCAAAAGGCTCAAGCAGGTTGTGGAATATTATAGTTGTCAAGCCGAAATAGAGGCTTCAGTCTGATTACTCCATCAACTCCAAACAAAACACACAACAAAATCAAAACGTCTCGGAAGATATTAATAAAAATTTAAACTGTATTAATTTATCAGATATAAATTAGAAATTACTAGATTCTCATAATTATACTTAAAACATCAAAAAAAATATGCATAAATTGATATGAAGTTTTAAAGATTACTTTTATTTTATTGGTGTCTGTTAAATTTTACATTTATTTATTTATTTAATTTATTTATTTACTTTAATTAAAACGGAATTAATCCCAATTCCAATAAAAAAAGACAGAAAATAACAAACATACATAAATAACTATTCAAATTTGAATTGTACAAAAACTGAATGTTAGTGGTAGGAATTAGCGAGAGTGGTAGAAGTTATAGCGGTAGCTAGGATCTGAGAGAAAATACAATAGTTTGATACATCGACACGATAAAGTAATAAATTTAACTTAGAAACAACTGCTTTGAGCTTTTGCAGCTGATTCGACTAACCTTACTCGGCCAATGTCGCAGCTGGCCACTCCAATATCCATCCACAGCTGTTCCGCCATAAATCTTGCGGTAATCTAGACCGATGCGGACGACGCCTCAACGCGTCTGATTGCGACCTGAGACGTCTTCCTATTTCATTGCGGCTCCAAATTGAATTTACAGTTTAGTACGTAGTACTTGGCCCTTTGTTACCACTTGTAAAACTTGGAATCGGGAGCCATGAGCCGCAGGCATCAAATACATTAATTATACTATTACTTAATAATATTAAGAGTGGTAGAGTTCTTTGTGATAGAGCTCGTCCGGGGAAGGATTACCACCATACCTATTTCTGCCGCCAAGCAGTAATGCTCGCATTGCTGTGTTCCGGTTTGAAGGGTATGGTTTCCGGTGAAATTACAGACACATGAGACTTTCCATCTAACGTCTCAGTGTGGTAACACGCAAGTGATATCTATGATGTTGCATGCGTACATAGGCTATGGTAACCGCTGACCATCAAGTGGGCCGTACGCTTGGTTATTTTTCGTATAGTCGACCGCGTTGGCTAATGTAGTATCTATGACGTGTCATACTATAATGCTCGTGGATACTGTAATATCCAACGACGGGTAAAGTACTAAGCAAGTTTTACATTCAAAGAACCGATGACATTAAAGCGGTCGCAGGAAGTCGGTGGATGGTGAAGGCTCAAAATTAAATAAATAAATAAATAATAATAAATAAATAATGCTGTACAATCCACACAGCATCATCTAGCCCAAGGTAAGCTGCTGTTAAACAGAGCTGTGTTTATGGGTACTAGATGACTGATATATACCCAATACAATACAATACATAGATAGATATTTTTTTATTATATATAGAAAATACCCAGAACACCCGGAACAAATATTTGTAGATCTTACAAACATGTGACCCGAGGCGGGAATCGAACCCGCAACCTCCGCGTCGCAGGCGGACCTGCGCCCGCTGCGCCACATCGGTCGTCAAATTGGTCGTCATGGCGCTCTTTGGGGCAGGACTATGTCCAGCAGTGGACGTCAACTGGCTGATTATTTTATTTATTTATTTAATTCTTTATTGCACAGAATATACAGTACAAAAGGTGGGCTTAATGCTAACAGCATTTTCTGCCTGCCAACCTCAAAGGTAGGTAGAGAAAAAAAGGCGTGCTTAACTTAATTATTACCTAGGTACCATTGAATATAACTAACTTAAGAGAAGAACAAACTAACAAACTTAACCTAAAACAAACTCCTATTCAAAAATACATAAATAAAATGTACTTACATATCTATATACCTAACCATATATATTTTAATATATTTAGAAATCGTATTATGATGATATGATGTAACAAGTTTAGTGCATTATGTAAATCTATTTCCACTACCAGTTTATTAGTAATCGGTATACATTCGTGAGCAAGTTTTTTATCCAAAACTAGTTAAACTGCGTGGTTTCACTCGCGTTATTTCTATATTTTACTGCATTTAAACTTTCCCTGTGTTCCCAAAAATATTTCAAAACCGAAAATTAGCCAAATCGGTTCAGCCGTTCTCGAGTTTTAGCGGGACAAACAGCAATTAATTTGTATATTTAAGAGAAGATTATTCATAAAACGAATAAATAAATAAATAAACGTAACCCAACGCCAAACTGCGTAAAACTACTCTACTCGCAGTTAACGAGGAGTTGAGCGTTTTGTTTTATTCGTACACATGTTTTAAAGAGAACATCTTTAATAAACAAAATAATATATATACATAATTACATTACATTGCAAAATATACAAAATACATATGAAACAGTTGAGCCATCTAAAGACCGTTACAAGCGATATAGATAGCTTAACTGATCCAAATCACTACCAGAGTAAAAAAAGAGTTAAATAATTTGATGATTTATTTATTTTATTTTATTTTATTTATCTTAATCTAGGATTCACAGTTTTTTTAATTGTATAATATAGGTAAGAAGTTAATTAAGCCGAACATAAACCAATTTGAATCCATATTTTGTATGATAATATTAGAACACAGCTCTGCTTACCTTGGGGCTAGATGATGTGTGGATTGTCCAGCATTATTATTAAGTCTAATATTATTATTATTATGTTTGTGTCATTTTTCTTATTCAGCTTATAAAAACCAGGGATAACTGAAGCACACGGGCCTAAGCTAAGTGCGCCTCAGTGTTGGTGGTTCGGACTTCACTGGGAAGTTCAGTTTGTAGAAACTTTCTTACTTTTCTACATGTGTTTAAAATAACGTACTATTATTAGCTCTTGCCTGTAGTTATGTTACCCTCAAATTAACTGAAGTTTTACATTCATAAAAGCATAATGGTTGTTGTTAACACAAGACCAAGAGTCATCATCATGACAACCTTCTCTCTCAAGCGAGAGTGATTCACAATACGTATTGGTGGATGCATATGTCTTTCGGATTTTTAGTTCTTGGATATGCCGTTTTCATTACGATGTTTTCTTCACCGTATGATAACACTGGCATTACGCACATTTATTTTTCGAATAGAAAATCTATTAGTGCACGATCGGGTTCAAACCACACACCAATCAAACCACAATCGACAGAAAAAAATTTTTTTGTTTGAGACAGGCCTTTCTTCATTGTATTCAACTACTGAACTACGATCTAGCTACAGTTACGTTTTAGCTAAAGTCTACGATCGATCGTGTGTTACTTAATTTGCCCTTCAATTCAATAGACCAGCTTTTTGGGTAAAAACTTGTTCGTTCGTATGAGTCAGTGGCCGACTCTGGTTTCTAGGCCGCCCGAAGGCCTCTGTCATGGCCTAACAACTTTAAAAAAGCCGGGACCGAGATCTTAACGTGCCCTCCGAAGCACGGGAGCGCTCAGTTGAAATTGCCATTGGTGGTCACCCATCCAAATGATGACCCCGCGGAACAGTGCTTAACTTCGTTGATCTGTTAAGAACAACTTAGCCAGCTACGTCACGAGCGCTCTCAAAACCTATACTAGGAACTAGACTAATAACTGGAACTGAATAAAACGTCCAACGTTGTTTATTAATAAAATTAGACTCTTGATATGAATAACTTAGCCAGCTACGTCACTGGCGCTATATAATATATATTTTTAGAGGTACGTAGCGCAGTAGCTAGATATAAATTATAAAAACATAATCAAACATTAATTAAAAATTTAAGGCGTTGAGAACTCTTTGATAACGCTATTCTAGAAATTCTTAGCTCATTTTATCAAATTAAATAAATTGAGCTAATTTCACGCCGTCTCGTCTTGTAGCTGTCGGCAAGAAACTTTAGTTTCGGGAATTTATTTAATATTAAATAAACTATTTTGCTTAGTTTTTAAGCAGGGTTTGAAGATATCAAAGAACTTTCTTGTCTTTATACTTTGAGTTTCATATTTTTCAATTAAGATAAAGTGAATTTGGTTATCAAAGTAAATATTCATATTTGTTCTTGTGATCATAATTTTTAATTTTCATAAAAGCGAAACAGTTTGCTTGTGTAAATTGCGTAAATTGGTTGCAATCAACTTAAAGTTATCAGTCAATGATCTGATAAATTAAAGCAAAATACGTCAAAATATGTATCTACATACATAGATTAAGGGTAGATGCATAATTACCATCTTTTATACTGTGGGTAGGTAGTTTCCTTGTCGTGTCATTCTACGAATAAATTGTGGACACGTATCTAGTACGCCGTGGTTTCTTTTGGAAAAGCGCTCTAATCCCATCCCAAAAGATATTTCAATACGGAATTAAACACAGCTGCTAATTGCTGCACTCTCACACTATACCTCCATTTAATCATTAATTGTTAGATATCTATTAAAAATGTTTATTTAGGTTGTTAGGTATCCTTCTAAAGGTTTGTCCAGCATTATTTATTTATTAGATGTAAGTACCTAAATAATATAGTGGATTTTGGTGTTGTAATTTTTTTTTTTATTGTATTTTTGTATTCATCTTTTAAAATAGTGTTTAAGGTTATTTACACAGAGAGAATAATATTCGATTACTTATAGTTTTTATTTAGATAACATACAAAATGTTCTTTTGCCATATTCATAGGTTACATATTGGGGAATCAACTGTCTTTCTGAAACACAGTGAAAACTAACTCAGAAACCAGTGAATCACTACTGTGTGAAAACTAACTCAGAAACCAGTGAATCACTACTGTGTGAAAACTAACTCAGAAACCAGTGAATCACTACTGTGTGAAAACTAACTCAGAAACCAGTGAATCACTACTGTGTGAAAACTAACTCAGAAACCAGTGAATCACTACTGTGTGAAAACTAACTCAGAAACCAGTGAATCACTACTGTGTGAAAACTAACTCAGAAACCAGTGAATCACTACTGTGTGAAAACTAACTCAGAAACCAGTGAATCACTACTGTGTGAAAACTAACTCAGAAACCAGTGAATCACTACTGTGTGAAAACTAACTCAGAAACCAGTGAATCACTACTGTGTGAAAACTAACTCAGAAACCAGTGAATCACTACTGTGTCAACATTTGTACTTGTATTTGTAATTAGTGGATGGTTCGCTGCAGCTTTATCTGCACTGACTATTAGGCAAACCTCTTCCCGCTGCGTCCTTTAGTAGTCGAATTTCAGGAATTCCTTTCTTTGTGTACCCATCATACATATTAATTAAAAGAGTAGTAGAGTTCTCTGTGATAGAGCTCGTCCGGGGAAGGACTACCACCATACCTATTTCTGCCGCCAAGCAGTAATGCTCGCATTGCTGTGTTCCGGTGTGAAGGGTATGGTTTCCGGTGAAATTACTGGCACATGAGGCTTTCGATCTTAGCCTCAAGGTGGCAACCCGCGAGTGATACCTCTGGTATAGCAAGCGTCCATAGGCTACGGTAACCGCTTACTATCTTGTGGGCCGTACGCTTGGTTGCCACTTCAGTTGTATAAAAAAAAAAAAAAAAAAAAAAAAAATTTTTCAGTCAGTCGGTCTGTCAGTCAGTCAATCGGTTGGTCAGTCAGCCAGTCAGGTAGTCAGTGCTTCAGTCAGTCAGTCCGCTCAGTCAATCCAGTATTAAATGCCTTGTAAAGCACACAAGCACAGTTCTTCTCCTATAAACCAAAACGTGGGCTCTTCGCCTATAAACTTTGTTTAATAAGTATTATAAATTCTTTATTATGTATTATAATCCACAGACTCACAAGAAAGCCCAATTTTAAAAAAAGGTTACAGATCGAACTTTTTTGTACACACACTCAAAGCGGACAAAGCTGCGTGACAGATGGAGCAAACCAATCTATTAGTCATTATTTTGTGATCAATCGTGATTGTCTTTGGCTATCTTGTCAAAACGACATGGGTCCTCCCATTTTAATTATTTTTCTTGTGTTATTTTAAGTTTTATTGCGTAAATTTGGTGGCAGTTTATCCAATTTAACTTGTTTACTTAACACAAGTGTTAGTAATTGAAATGGAGGGGTAATGTTGGTTGGTAATTTAGTCAAAGACTTTCCAGGAGAATTTTGAAAGAAAGAAATTTTCCAAATTTCGTTTGTTTACGTTGCTAAGCGACAATCAAACTAATACACTTGACATTGGCAAAATTGTGGCAAACTAGCCACAGAGGCCATAAAACAAAAGAAGAAGAAGAGATCAATCGTACTAGGTAGGTACTGGTCAAAAGGTCAAAAAAAAATAGTAGGTATTCCGACAGTTGGATACAATGTATTATTTCATTTCATTTCATTTATTTATTGCTTCATGTTCATTCATTTACATTGAGTATTTAGTCGTCGGGAATCGGATAATGGAACTCAAATGGAGCTGGGCAGGACACATGGCAAGACGTGGTGATGACAGGTGGAGTAAGGCGACAACTGAGTGGTGGCCAAGAAGTGGCTACAGAAACGTCGGTCGTCCGTTGGCGAGATGGGTAGACGACATAGTGAAAGTCGAGGGCCGTAAGTGGATTAGATTAGCACAGGATTGAGGTAGATGGCACAAACTAAAGGAGGCCTATACCCAGCAGTGGGTGAAGTCAGGCTGTGGATGATGATGATGATGAGTATTTAGTATTTTTAGTTCTTAAAATACGTTAGTAGGTATGTACATGTGCCCTGTTAGGGCGTTGCAACATTAGAGTTCGGTTTACATAATTACTAAGATTGTATTTGAATAGAATGAATTATTAATAAAATGTACAGTGTAATTAATGATATTTAAAACAATTAAATTAGTGTGTAGGTACTAATGTCAGATTATAAAATGTCAAGCAAAAGGTTTAAAAAAAAAAGGTTGAAACAAAAGGTTGTAATTTTACTACCCCGTGGTACAAACCAGTTCAACTAAGCAGATGTTCTTAATACCAACAACAATTTTTGGACAATAGCGCCTTTTGTTGTACCACGGGTCATAACATTAAATTGCAGGAAAAAAAATCTGTCAGTTGGACCACGGATAGTTTTACTTACCCGCGGTACCAACTGTTGGACAAAGGACCACGGGTCGGTAGCGCTAATATGTGATCAAACCCAGTAAATAACACTGTGATATTTTTGGTTAGTATAGTTCGCACAGCGGATCTAGGCTTCCGTGAAGTTAGCCGTTTGTGATGCGCAAAGACAATTTCGTTTGAAATCAAAAATCAAAATCAAAATCAAAAATTATTTATTCAGTAGAATCACAAGGATCACTTTGAAACGCACTTTGAAAAAGCTCCATTGCGCATCGAAACGGCTAATTTCACGACGGCCGAGATCCGTTGTGAGAACTATACATCGGAGTCATCTATTCAGAATATCTGGCAAGCACATCACAGATTGCACAGCTGTGCGCCCGTGGGTAATTTGCATGCCGGCGTATAGACGGCGCCAGATGCGCAGATGCGCTGCAATTGGCCACGTCTCACCGCCTTAATTAAGAAGACTCGTGATATAAACGTCTTATTGCTGTGAAAATTGGGAAGAGCGGAATAGAGATGATTAGAGATGCTATGAGTAGATATGAATTGTAGTTAGTTGCTATGCTAGTTCTTTGTGATAGAGCTCGTCCGGGGAAGGACTACCACCATACCTATTTCTGCCGCCAAGCAGCAATGCTCGCATTGCTGTGTTCCGGTTCGAAGGGTATGGTTTCCGGTGAAATTACAGGCACATGAGACTTTGCATCTAACGTCTCAGGGTGGTAACACGCAAGTGATATCTATGATGTTGCATGCGTACATAGGCTACGGTAACCGCTGACCATCAAGTGGGCCGTATGCTTGGTTACTACTTCAGTGGTATAAAAAAAAAAATAGAGTTGTAAAAATAAGCGTATGGCCTGAAACTAAGAGGACTAAATGCTATGGGTCTTATTCATAAACTAAAAGTCATTGCCCTGAAGTGGGATACTGCAGGATCATAATAATAATAATATTATTCTTACGAAATATGAACCTCTGATAACTGATGTGTTTTCAAATCGATGTCGTCTTTTTCCATTGATATTAGAATTGCAAGAAGAGAAAACACTTAGCAAACTGCTAAAATTAGAGTTTCTTTTATAAATAAGAATTATGAATAGCAGAGAGCACTGGTGGTCTAGTGGTAGTGACCCCGCCTTCCGATTCTTAGGTCGTGGGTTCAAACCCGGCCGTGCATCAATGGATTTTTCTGTTCAAAAAATGTATGTGCGCAATGCCAGTGTTCTCATACGGTGAAGGAAAACATCGTGAGGAAACCGGGATGTCCAAGAACTTAAAATTCGAAAGACATGTGCCATCCACCAATCCGCATTGCGTCCGCGTGGTGGATTAAGACCCAATCACTCTCGCCTGAGAGTAGGCCAGTGTCCCAGCAGTGGGAACGTTAGAAGGATGTCATGATGATGATGATGATTATTTCTTGAAATAATTTCCTCAGACATTTCCAATATCTGTTCATTCCATTACAAAAGCTCAACATGTCACGCTTACCTTTTGTTAAAAGAATACGTTTTGTTTTTGCTGAGATGTGTATAAGAGATACGGTTTGTTCCGAGCTTTGGTTCCGGGCGAACGTTGTCATCCTGTTATGTCTCGTTCTTTGCTAACTTTTTTTATATTTTTCATTTTTATTATACTATTCAAGAATCTGGTAATAATCTTTTCTAATATAATTAATTTTAATATAATTTGAATCAGTTGAGCTGATAGGTCGTTTGTAACGGCTCAACTGTTTCATATGTATTTTGTATATTTTGTAATGTAATTATGTACATATTTTATTTTGTCTAATAAAGATAGTATATAATTAATGTAAATCTAATTACACCTTACAATAATTGCGGCGCCCTACAGGATATAATATGTACTACTACCTTAAAGCTACCTTAGACCTATGCTGTAATAATGTACATATTGGCAATCAATAAATCTATGAAATCTATGAACTTTTTTTTTTATATCACTAAAGTGGCAACCAAGCGTACTGCCCACTTGATGGTAAGAGGTTACCGTTGCCTATGTACGATGCATCATCATAGATAATCACTTGCGTGCACAGAACTATATTTGAGTAGAATGAGTGAGTGTATGTACCTCGCGTGCCGAAAAAACGGGCTAAGTAAGAGCTGAGAACCTCTTTACTCGCCGCGAAACTCAGTCTGCTCCCAACCGGGAGCGGTGTGGTGGTGTGCCAGTGCCTAGAATCGGTTTGCCGCATGCTTATCGATGCTTTTAAATCATTTATTTTCGCGCGGCTTATGTTTCCCATCACTAAAATACATTTGTGTGTAAAATACAAATATGCAAAATGTTACACGCTCGGTTTAGTTCTGTAGTGTTACTACCCTGAGACGTTAGATGGAAAGATAAATTATTGCAATCTAGCCTTAAGTTTAGGCTAATGAGTAATTTTAAGTTCACCTAGTCCTAAAAAGTAAATTAGTTGCTAAGAATGTGTCCATTGGCACTTTTCTTACTGTCTCTATTTATTAAGAGGAAGCACTTTGTTCATGTGTTCATTGTTGTTATTTTTTCACTATTAATTTTACACTACTAACTTTTTAGTTTAGTACATTTGAGTCTTCTTACTTTTTTATGTTTATTGTGTGGCGTTAAATAAATATTTTTCTATTCTATTTCTTACTATATTCTTGTTGTCGAGGAGCGTGCTGTTGAGGAGAGGTTCTTTGTTAACTGGGAGTCTATTTACTTCATTAACTCGATCCAGTTATTAAATACTTGTTTGAAACTACTTTGTAAACGATTTACACTGCCTTACTTTTGTACCCACCGCTTGCGCGCTCTGAGTTTCCAGAAGGTCTAAAGCCATTTACTATTACGCTTTAATCGCTCTGTTCTATTCACCATTAAGATACATTAGATTCCATTTTTGCCTGATATTTCTATTACAATAAGTCTTTTTTTATACCACCATGTTGCAAACAACCTATTGTTAAATACGCGGCATAATATCACAGTTACACAACCTTTTGAAACGATACATAGCTATATATACAAAACCTAGAAAGAAAGAGTAGTAGAGTTCTCTGTGATAGAGCTCGTCCGGGGAAGGACTACCACCATACCTATTTCTGCCGCCAAGCAGTAATGCTCGCATTGCTGTGTTCCGGTTCGAAGGGTATGGTTTCCGGTGAAATTACTGGCACATGAGGCTTTCGATCTTAGCCTCAAGGTGGCAACCCGCAAGTGATACCTCTGGTATTGCAAGCGTCCATAGGCTGCGGTAACCGCTTACCATCTTCTGGGCCGTACGCTTGGTTGCCACTTCAGTTGTATAAAAAAAAAAAAAAAAAACCTCACCAGGTTGTTTCTGTAAACGGTTTTTTTTTAAACCCATCAAATAAGAAAAACAGGATTCTACAACATTGCCTTTAAAATTAAGTTATTATGGTATATATAATTTTTTGTGAAATTATGAATTACCAAAAAACAACTCACTAAATTATTCCACTAGCTGACCCGCGCGGTTTCAATCGCGTTATTTTTCATTGCATAACCTTCCCTGGACTCCTACAAATATTTCAAGATGAACATTAGCCAAATTTGTTCAGCCGTTCCCGAGTTTTAGCGAGACTAACGCACAGAAATTTTTATGTTTAAAAGAAAGAATAAGAAAATTTTGAACAACACCAGACCACCAGACTTCTACCACGAAACACCTAAGTAATAAAATATCTCAAAAATGTTTAGACTTGGGCGGTACTTGAACCCGCAACCTTCCGCTTGAGAGAACATTCGCGTGTCGAGCGGAAGGTTGTGGGTTCAAGTCCTGTCTGAGTGAAAAAGTTTTGGGTTATTACAAAACTTAAATTCAAAGATGCTATGTTCAAAGTTAGAAAACCAAATCGTTTGGTACGAACTTTTATTATTAACTAGCTGACCCGAGCGGTTTCACTCGCGCTATTTTTCTCATCGTACTTTTGGACAAAGCACTTGTAAATAAGAGCACTGGTGGTCTAGTAGTGACCCCGCCTACCGATCCTAAGGTCGTGGGTTTGAACCCGTTCGTGCACTAATAGATTTATCCATTAAAAAAGCCTTTTGAAGCCATCCACCGATTTCCTACAACCGCTTTATGTCATCCATCCATTATTAATCCATTAATTAATCAAAAAAAAGCTAGGAACCCAGCCGAGCTTGTTGCCAGATACTTTTATAGGCTGGGGCGCGTGGAACTGGCGTAGATTCACTTAACTTTAAGACGTTTCAAAATGATCCTTGTGATATGATTGAATAAATATATTTTTGACTCGTTCGATCATATGAGTCAGTGGCAGAACTCTGTCAGAGTTTCTAGGCCGCCCGATGGCCTCTGTCATGGCCTAACAACTTTGAAAAAGCTGGGACCGACTGCTTAGCGTGCCCTCCGAAGCCGTGCATTTTACTTTACTGAGGGGCCATTCTATGATGCGTTTTCTAGTTCGCGAACGAGAAAACTATAATCCCTTTCGAGAACCTATAATCTCCAGTGGTTATCGGTTCTGCGCGCTCAGTACCTACTGTGTACACTATCATGACAGCCTTCTAATGTTCCCACTGCTGGGACACTGGCCTACTCTCAGGCGAGAGTGATTGGGTCTTAATCCACCACGCGGACCCAATGCGGATTGGCGGATGGCACATGTCTTTCGAATTTTAGTTCTTGGACATGCCGGTTTCTTCACGATGTTTTCCTTCACCGTATGAGAGCACTGGCATTGCGCACATAAATTTTTCGAACAGAAAAATCCATTGGTGCACGACCGGGTTTGAACCCACGACCTTCGGATCGGAAGGCGGGGTCACTACCACTAGACCACCGGTGCTCTCTATGTACACTAACTAGCAATTAAAACTGATCGAGTCATAAACCAAAACCAATCAATCAGCTACGGAATACTGCTTGGAGCCCACGACGCTAAAATAATATCGACACCGATAGCTCAATAGAGTAGTGCATGAAAGAGACAGATAGTAAACACTTTATTATACACCACACAGAAAACAATAAAATAAAAGCTTTAAAACTAAAAATTGCGGAAGTACAATGGACGGCCTTATTGCTGTAAGTGATCTCTTCCACCTTATAGTTTTTTTTAAACCTGTTTTACCCCACCGCTGGTCAAAGGTCTCTCATAAAATCCCTCTAACTATTTTCTCATTCATAATGTCCCACCTTTTTTGAAGGAGTCGAGGTCATAAAGATTATTGTAAAAATAAATAATAATAATAATAATAATGCTGGACAATCCACACAAGCATCATCTAGCCCAAGGTAAGCTGCTGTTAAACAGAGCTGTATTATGGGTACTAGATGACTGATATATACTTAATACAATACGATACATAGATAGATATTTTTTTATTATATATAGAAAATACCCAGAACACCCGGAACAAATATTTGTAGATCGTACAAACATTTGTCCCGAGGCGGGAATCGAACCCGCAACCTCTGCGTCGCAGGCGGACCTGCGCCCGCTGCGCCACATCGGTCGTCAAAAATAAATATATTGTTAAAACTTAACGTATTTTTAGCTCTTTTACGTTTTAGTTTAAAATATTGTGTTTAAAAAATTTGTCTGTTAAATAAAATAGTACAGAAAATAACAGAAGAAAAATGTAGGTAATAGGTGTAGTGTTAATATTCGCTTCTCTATGACTGGGCTAGCGACGAAGCGAATGTTAGCACTACGTTTTGGCTAGCTACGGCAACTGTAACGCTTTTATAGAATAAACCTGATTAATAAATTCATGGTGTTTCTTTATATATCACAATAGGCACAAATACTATAAAACCAAATATGAGAAAAGCATTCTTAAGCTAACAGGTATTACAAGAAATGGTGTTATCGCTAAGTAGCGACATTTAATTTATGTTTTTTTATACGTTTGAATGTATGTGTTATACGTGTGTTTTGTGTTTAATATTATTAAATTAAAATAGCATAAATAATATTCAGCTGTATTTATTGATATAAATAATTTAGAAAACACTTTTCGAGCGGACTAGCAATCCATATTTCAGAAGTTTAGAAATACCCTGACAAATATTTAAATACAAGTTTTTAATTAAGCGTCAAAGCAACTTGCAATTAATGTAAATGGGTCTTTATTCAACGATGTTACGTTTTAATTGAAAAAGCAAGTGTCGTAATAACGTGCGAACTTTGGAAGACTCGTTTGACGTTGACGATAAAACCGCTTACACGTTCGTACGTTTTGATTGATATACGGGCAGCTCCGCTTGATCGACGTCGACGCTACCAACGTAAGGCGGTCATTACACGCTCAATCACACAGAGGTATAACATGTAAGCCTGCTACAAGTGTCGTGTATTGAAAGAAAGAAAGAAAGAAAATTGTTTTATTTGTGACAAGCATAAGTAGGTACACAGAGTAGGTAAGCCTTTGGGCGGTCTAGAAACTCTGTCACCAGAGTTGGCCACTGACTCATACGAACGAACGAACAGAGTAGGTATTCAATCCAAATTTTTTTTTTTTTTATACAACTGAAGTGGCAACCAAGCGTACGGTCCACAAGATGGTAAGCGGTTACCGCAGCCTATGGACGCTTGCAATACCAGAGGTATCACTCGCAGGTTGCCACCTTGAGGCTAAGATCGAAAGCCTCATGTGCCTGTAATTTCACCGGAAACCACACCCTTCGCACCGGAACACAGCAATGCGAGCATTACTGCTTGGCGGCAGAAATAGGTATGGTGGTAGTCCTTCCCCGGACGAGTTCTATCACAGAAAACTCTACTACTCTTAAAATTACTCTAACAATTAGAAAACAAAAAATAATCATCGTGGTGAGTGACGAAAATTAAAATAATCTAGTATATACTAATTTCAACCTTTATTTGTTTGGAGTTTATTTTGTAAGATTTTAATAAATTCCAACAACAACGTTCAATAGTGTGCAATACTTATGTGGTGGGTAAAAGATGATTTAGATTTATTTATTCATAAAAGACAGAAATGACAGTATTACTACCAAAACACTTACTATCTTAAATAAAAACTTAAGAATAATTTTAAATAGCTAATTAAAGTGCATAGATTCTGGGTATTTTCTGTATATAATAAAAAAATATCTATCTATGTATTGTATTGTATTAAATATATATCAGTCATCTAGTACCCATAATACAGCTCTGTTTAACAGCAGCTTACCTTGGGCTAGATGATGCTGTGTGGATTGTCCAGCATTATTTATTTATTTATTTATTTATAGATTGTCAGCAAAAAGGTCGACTTGTTGGAACTCGTGTACAAATGCGTTTATGAGAGAGATCTCCCGGAGTGTTGGCGTGTTGTTGTGTGATGATAATATTTTTTTATCAATATTGCATGACATTTATTTTGCTAGAACAATATTAATCAGCAATGAATTTTATTAACAAAATAAAATAATATGTACATAATTTAATTACATTACAAAATATACAAAATACATATGAAACAGTTGAGCCATATAAAGACCGACCAGTAACATTTGTTTCTTGTACCTATAGCTGTAACTTTTCCTAAAACTGTAAAATAAATATATAAATATGCTGGACGATCTACACAGCATCATCTAGCCCCAAGGTAAGCTGCTGTTAAACAGAGCAGTAATATGGATACTAGATGACTGATATATATTTAATACAATACATAGATAGATATTTTTTTATTATATATAGAAAATACCCAGAACACCCGGAACAAATATTTGTAGACCGTGCAAACATTTGTTCCGAGGCGGGAATCGAACCCGCAACCTCTGCGTCGCAGGCGGACCTGCGCCCGCTGCGCCACATCGGTCGTCAAATCAAATAAAAGCCTACAAATGATTGATCGTGTAATGGCCTTACAACATTCCGCTCCGCTCAGAATAATTACCGGCACATATGCGCAAGTTTTCACGTTAAATTATTCCCTCAGAAGTTTGCGAGATATTTTAAATATTTAAAGCTTAGCCTGCTTCTTGAGTTTCCAAATCTGATTTGCAGATGAAATATGCTCTTCAGGGTGTTTTCTGCAGATGGTTTTACTGGGTTAGTAAAACTTAAGTTAAGATTAGTTAGGTTTATAGAGTAGAGTTCTTTGTTATAGGGCTCGTCCGGGGAAGGACTACCACAATACCTATTTCTGCCGCCAAGCAGTAATGCTCGCATTGCTGTGTTCCGGTTCGAAGGGTATGGTTTCCGGTGAAATTACAGGCACATGAGACTTTGCATCTAACGTCTCTGGGTGGTAAGACGCAAGTGATGTCTATGATGTTGCAAGCGTCCATAGGCTATGGTAACCGCTTACCATCAAGTGGGCCGTATGCTTGGTTGCCAAAAAAAAAAACTTGTACTGCCTGCTTGTCTCCACTTTTATTTACACGAGCGCGAAAGAGTCGTCTCCACTTCAATTTGAAAGGGGGCAAGTGAGTACTGTTATTGAGAACTAGTGGAAAGCCCTGTGACATTGTTTATTTCACAAATAAAGTATTATTTTATTATAACATTTGCGAGGAAACTGGCATGTCCATCATCATAATCATCATATCAGCCGATAAACGTCCATTGCTGTCCATAAGCCTCGCCCAAAGAGCGCCATAACGACACATTTTGAGCCTTCACCACCAGCTTCCTGTCCATGACTAAAAATACGAATAACATGTGCCATCATCATCATCATAATAACAGGATCATCTAGCCCCAAGGTAAGCTGCTGTTAAACAGAGCTGTGTTATGGGTACTAGATGACTGATATGTACCTAACACAATACAATACATAGATATTTTTTTTTATTATATATAGAACATACCCAGAACACCCGGAACAAATATTTGTAGATCGTACAAACATTTGACCTGAGGCGGGAATCGAACCCGCAACCTCCGCGTCGCAGGCGGCCCTGCGCCCGCTGCGTGGTGGATTATCTCTCGCGCGACATCACTCTTGTTTATGAGTAGGTACCTATTCCGAGTCTCAACAGGGAACATTAAACGCTGCCATGATGATGAGCTCTGTCGTAAATCCCTTTGAGCAAAACTATATACTACAGCAATAACGTTTTATCGCCAGCCGAACCAATTAGTATACCTACGCAGTGATCACCAAATCAAATTAGTTGCTTACACAAAACAGCAACCAGCGAATTTTCACTGGTTACCAATTCAATGATCTAATTTAGCTCAAACGCGCAACTTCAAAGAGTTGAGTTATATTGGCTTATAATTATGAAAGCTACGCTCTCTTGGGTCCTATTCCTGTCATGCGGATTTGGGGTTTTCGTCCATCTAACATTTCAGCTATGCTATCTGTGGAAATACCGTAGTACCGTGAGTTGGGCCTACCTATATGTAACTGTAAATATATCATGAACGTAATTAAATAGATAGCTGTTTATGGTTGGATTCGACCAAACTCGAATGTTCACTATTCTCCGAATAAGGTTGGATTTGACCAAACTCGAATGGGCACTATTCTCCGAATAAGGTTGGATTCGACCAAACTCGTATTGGCACTATTCGCGATAAACTGACAGTTTCAATAAAATTGACATTTTCTTAAACTGCAGAATAGTTATTCTAGAAGTTAGTCGAATCCAGCCTATTACACCTATGTATTCTTCTTGGCTGATAGGAACTGATGTCAATTTTACCTTTTTTTTTTTTTATTTAACTGAAGTGGCAACCAGGCGAACGGCCCACAAGATGGTAAGCAGTTATCGCAGCCTATGGACGCTTGCAATACCAGAGGTATCACTCGCGGGTTGCCACCTTGAGGCTAAGATCGAAAGCCTCATGTACCAGTAATTTCACCGGAAACCGTACCCTTCACACCGGAACACAGCAATGCGAGCATTACTGCTTGGCGGCAGAAATAGGTATGGTGGTAGTCCTTCCCCGGACGAGCTCTATCACAGAGAACTCTACTACGAAACCTAGCTTTAGAACGTTTTAAACTGATACTTGTAATTTTATTAAAATAAAAATTTGAATTTATACATACAGTAGTAGATATATTATGTACAGTCAGTCGCTAGCCCTCACCTCACGTTGTTCTTGGTACAGTTAGTGGTAACGTATTTATAGATATATACTTTATCAAAGTATATAAAACCTACTTTATTTTTCACCATCCTCTTCTTCTTAGCCGTTATTGGCAGAGCTGTCGTGGTCGTCAAGAAGTATTTTTGTAAGGGGCTGATGGTGATTCGCCTCACGTTATCTTGCCATTTATTTCACGATATTTCACCATCCTACACTATCAGAAATGAGGTAATCCGTAAAAGAACCAAGGTGAAAATAATTTTATTAAAAAAACGGTTCTCGGATCAAGAAAAAACATAAACGTTAATAAGAAACTTATTTACAGTTTGAGCAAATAATAAAAATTGTATAACTGGCTGGATTGCAGTATTAATTAATTAATGAAAAAAGTATTTAATCATCTGATTGGCGGAATGCGGTGACGCACGAACCAATAAAGTTCCTCCATTTGTAACGAGCGCCAATGAAATTCGCATGTTTGTGTAACTGTATTTAAATTTTGTTTGAATTTGGAATGCAATGCATATTTATTCAAGGTTTTCCGTTTGGCGATAAGTACTGTGGCGTATAAAATTAATGCATTTTCGCATGACATATTTGGTGAGTGGTTTGTAGCGGAAATCGTTTTTGTATTGTTAATTTCGTAATTAATTGTTTAATTAACGGAATGTACGTCGCTTACTGATGTACGTACTTAATCTAGGCCCTTACCATCTACTAAAGACAATTTGTCGTCTAATAGCCAGTAAATTATTAAAACTACCGCGACATTGTTCGCGTTGACTCAAGATTCTTTTTAAACTATTATTTTAATTTTTGACCCTTTCAAGATGTTACTTTAAAAAACTTAATTCCTTTAATATTTTCAAAATTTAAATAAATGAAAACGCTCGTTCAAATAGCTTGAGATTCTGAATATTTTCACCACATTGACTCACGATCGCCTATTAAATCCACTTTAGCTATTCTGCAAGCCCATTGACCTAACAACCACGGCAGACTTTAATTATAAATTATATTATAATTATCCAACGGAATAAACTCAGTGACAAAAAGGTCGTCAAGCGAAAACGTTTGAATTATACGGACAGGTAATGAGTAACCCGGGTACTTGCGGCTGGCAACATCCGGCCACTTTATAACCGGCTTATACAGGGTGTTCTCCGTTCTCTATTTGTCTCTACAACTAAAATGTGTTAGAAGTTTATTTAGATTACATTTTTGTATCTTAAACTAGATACTTATAGGTTTTCGTAATGTAGTCATCCTACTAATATTATTAGGGTGTGTGTGAATGTTTGATACCACGGATCTCCGTGACGACTTTACCGATTTTGAAGAAATTTGGAATGTAGATGGTTCAGGTTTAGCAGTGGCTGCCTTTTGGCTGATTAATTGATTATGATGATTGGTCATTTTTGTTTTTGTAGTGTTAATCATCACACTCAGGGAATACTAAAATTATAATAATAATAAATAATGCTGGACAATCCACACAGCATCATCTAGCCCAAGGTAAGCTGCTGTTAAACAGAGCTGTATTATGGGTACTAGATGACTGATATATATTTAATACAATACAATACATAGATAGATATTTTTTATTATACATAGAAAACACCCGGAACAAATATTTGCAGATCCTACAAACATTTGTCCCAAGGCAGGAATCGAACCCGCAACCTCCGCGTTGCAGGCGGACCTTCGCCCACCGCGCCACATTGGTCGTCCATAATATCTAAAAAAAATAAAAACAAAAATAACCAATTGAATAAGCAGTGCGACACCTCTCGTGAATGCACTAAATTAACTTTAGTCATCGAACAGGCTTGGATAACTGCAACATTTCCCCTATAGGTGGAGCTATCGGCGCTTCGAGAAGACAGAAGACATCCCGATGATTATTTCGTCCTAGCGAAATATGTCTCGATAGCTCAATTGGTAGAGCACCCGCGTATCAAGCAGAGCTTGCAGGTTCAAATCCCGCTTGAGGCGAAATATGTTTTGGGATATGATAATCTCGATTTTTATTTGCAATTTTTTAATTTAATTGCAACCGATAATGATAATATTGTTACATATTATTTTTATTTAAACACACTGTAGAAATTTTAAACCCGGTTATAGGTTTATTTGGATAAATACAGCCGCTGATAAGAGCGGCGCCCACGGCTGCTTTGTCCGGATAAATCGCCGGAAAATTGAACCGGTTCCCGAGGGAATTAACCGTACATTTTGTTTGTTGACGGCTATAGGCGTGGCTTTCGGGTGTGAACTTTATTGCTGCAATGGCGTTATTAGCGAGGAGGCTGCTCTTTCCCGTTACACTGAGCGTTTTTTATAATGGAAACTTATAATCACCTATTTTTTTCTTATATATTTTGTAAACTAATAATAATTAGATAATAATAGGTAATTATTATTACACAAGCTAAAATTAAAATAAAATTTAGAATAAATCTCATTTGACATTTGATTACCTAGTTCATTAGATCTACATAACCACTTTGCCAAGAGTGTCCGACTAAAAAGAAAAAGAAGAAGATATTTATTTAAAAAATGAGAGCATGATTTTAAGAGAGTTCTCTGTGATAGAGCTCGTCTGGGAAAGGACTACCACCATACCTATTTCTGCCGCCAAGCAGTAATGCTCGCATTGCTGTGTTCCGGTGTGAAGGGTGTGGTTTCCGGTGAAATTACTGGCACATGAGGCTTTCGATCTTAGCCTCAAGGTGGCAACCCGCGAGTGATACCTCTGGTATGGCAAGCGTTCATAGGCTGCGGTAACCGCTTACCATCTTGTGGCCCGTACGCTTGGTTGCCACTTCAGTAGTATAAAAAAAATAAAAAAAATGAGAAAAACAAATTATTAGAATAAACGAAAGAATGGAATCTCACATAATTTCTGACGATTCCTTTCATTTACGAGCTTACAGAGAACTCATTGTTGTTACTCTATGATTCCTTTTCTTTCACAAACTCACTGAGCACTCACTGCATCATTACTCTACGATTCCTTTCATTTACGAGCTTACAGAGAACTCATTGTTATTACTCTATGATTCCTTTTCTTTCACAAACTCACTGAGCACTCACTACATCAATACTCTACGATTCCTTTCATTTACGAGCTTACAGAGAACTCATTGTTATTACTCTATGATTCCTTTTCTTTCACAAACTCACTGAGCACTTGCTGCGTTATTACTCTACGATTCCTTTCTTTTACGAGCTTACAGAGAACTCATTGTTACTACTCTATGATTCCTTTTCCTTCACAGACTCACTGAGCACTCAGTGTATCGAAGGAAATCACGACTACACTCAGCAGGAAGAGGAACCACTTACGAACACAAATATTGAATCGAAATCACCCTGGGCGGTGTGGTAAGAAAACACAAATATTTTTTTAACCTCTTTTACCATAAACGTGAAAATATAAGCTTAGCACTGTTTTTTTTTATTAGGCACAATTACAATGCACTTGGAAATGTCAAATCAGTAACAATTTTGTAAACGATAAATTTAAATTTAAAACTTAACAGCTACATGAATATTATCTTATTACCTATGTACGTAATAAACATAATTTTTTTTTAACCTCTTTTACCATAAACGTGAAAATATAAGCTTAGCACTGTTTTTTTTTCTCATTAGGCACAATTACAATGCACTTGGAAATGTCAAATCAGTAACAATTTTGTAAACGATAAATTTAAATTTAAAACTTAACAGCTACATGAATATTTTCTTATTACCTATGTACCTAATAAACATAAAAAAACAACAAACAGTTCAAACTAGCACGAGCACTGGTGGTCTAGTGGTAGTGAGCCTTCCGATCCTAAGGTCGTAGGTTCGAATCCGGTCATGCATCAATGGATTTTTTCAACTCGGAAAGTTTATGTGCGCAATGTCAGTGCTCTCATACTAATCGACATGTACAAGAATTAAGATTAGAAATTTTAATGTCATCACATTAAAATTTATAAACCTTTGACATTACTTATTATTATTTTTTTTTTTTTTTGTGTTTAGGCCTACCGTACTTAAACCTATATAACTATTTAGTCTATTACTGATAATCTATGTAGTGTTGTTGTTATGTTTTGTGTTGTATCGTTTATGTTTAGATAAATCATTCTGGTTTTCAAAATTTTGACCGACCCTCCCAATATCACCGGTCATATTTGTTTTTTCGTTCCACTCTCCATTCCGGTTTTATGAAACTAGCATAACTGAGACACTTGCAGAATTGTGACAACTAAGCCACAGAAGCCACATACAAAGAAGTCAAGTCAAGTCAAGTGTTTAGGCCCGCATGCTTTGTTGTTTTGTTTATGTTTCATGTGATTATTTTAATGTAAATCTTATTGTAATGTTTTTAATGGCTTATTGAATGGATTATACTGTAATATGTGACTTGCCTTGTATAACGGACTTTGTTATAATATGGTAAAATAAATAAATACACATACAAATTAAAAATTCGAGAGAAAATAACCCAATCCCTCTCGCTTAAAGTAGGTCAGTGTCCCAGCAGTGGCAACATTAGAAGACTGTCATGATGACGATGGCTTGTTCAAACGCTCTTACTCTTGCATTACTTAAAATTCGAGAGAAAATAACCCAATCCCTCTCGCTTAAAGTAGGTCAGTGTCCCAGCAGTGGCAGCATTAGAAGACTGTCAAGATGACGATGGCTTGTTCAAACGCTCTTACTCTTGCATTACTTAAAATTCGAGAGAAAATAACCCAATCCCTCTCGCTTAAAGTAGGTCAGTGTCCCAGCAGTGGCAACATTAGAAGACTGTCATGATGACGATGGCTTGTTCAAACGCTCTTACTCTTGCATTACTTAAAATTCGAGAGAAAATAACCCAATCCCTCTCGCTTAAAGTAGGTCAGTGTCCCAGCAGTGGCAACATTAGAAGACTGTCATGATGACGATGGCTTGTTCAAACGCTCTTACTCTTGCATTACTTAAAATTCGAGAGAAAATAACCCAATCCCTCTCGCTTAAAGTAGGTCAGTGTCCCAGCAGTGGCAACATTAGAAGACTGTCATGATGACGATGGCTTGTTCAAACGCTCTTACTCTTGCATTACTTAAAATTCGAGAGAAAATAACCCAATCCCTCTCGCTTAAAGCAGGTCAGTGTCCCAGCAGTGGCAACATTAGAAGACTGTCATGATGACGATGGCTTGTTCAAACGCTCTTACTCTTGCATTACTTAAAATTCGAGAGAAAATAACCCAATCCCTCTCGCTTAAAGTAGGTCAGTGTCCCAGCAGTGGCAACATTAGAAGACTGTCGTGATGACGATGGCTTGTTCAAACGCTCTTACTCTTGCATTACTTAAAATTCGAGAGAAAATAACCCAATCCCTCTCGCTTAAAGTAGGTCAGTGTCCCAGCAGTGGCAACATTAGAAGACTGTCATGATGACGATGGCTTGTTCAAACGCTCTTACTCTTGCATTACTTAAAATTCGAGAGAAAATAACCCAATCCCTCTCGCTTAAAGTAGGTCAGTGTCCCAGCAGTGGCAACATTAGAAGACTGTCGTGATGACGATGGCTTGTTCAAACGCTCTTACTCTTGCATTACTTAAAAAACAAATAAATAAAAAACTTTTGGTATACTGTAATTTATTTGTTCCAAAAAAAGAATTTTACTATCTGAAAAAATTATGTACCTAATGACTGTGGGCGGCTGGACACGGATTTACGACCTTTGAATCAAGACAAAGTTACTGCAACTACACCACCAATGATGCTTTCATTGACGGCGCAGATAACCGCGCGAGTTTCAACCACTTCAACATGCGCAAGCTACTTGAATGAATGAATGAATGAACACTTTATTGTACACATAAAATTACTTATTAACTAATATAAAAAACATTAACAAAGTACTAAGGGCGGCCTTATCACTAAGAGCGATTTCTTCCAGGCTACTTGTGGAGTGCTTACCCGTTCAACCCACAATTTTTCTACCCTGTCTTGACTACGTACCTACCCAAGCTTCAAACAACATTTCACCTTTACGATGAATATCGCCAAATCACATTAGCCCGTACAAAAGACCGGCAATTAGAGACGGAAACTTGAAAGAAACGGTCTTAGAGACCGGCCTTATTGTTTAGGGACATAATAGGCCTTTGTCTGCTTTTGAAGATAATTTCGGCTTTAAACTGAAAGTGGGGTGAAATGTGGAGCTCGATGCGTCGAAAAGTTTCGCTTAGTTTAGTTAGCTTTGGCGATATCCTTTTGTCTAAACTTTGAGATGAAGGAAAAATAAATAGAATTAAGACTAAATAGAGAAACAAATAATTGAAGCTGTCTAACAGCACAGACTATATTCCAACCAAATAACTCAGACGTTGGCTAAACTAAGTAAAAATGGCAGTACTTTCCCATACGAGCACTATCACAAAGAACTCTACGAGTACTACTCAAAACACAACCCTATTTTTGCACAAAAAGCTAATTACAAGCAGCTTTACTCATATATATTTAACTTAAACAAATTGTTTAGAATTAGCCGCCTCTGTCTAACATTATCCAATTGCAAAAGACAGCTCTAAGTTTAAAACAATGTATCATATTAGCGTTTCTAGGTAAGGCTGTAGGTATTCCGAATTAGACAGGTTAAAAGCCTGTCGTAGCATAAAGGGGCTAACACACACATGCATTAAAATTTTTGACACTAAGGTGTGTCTAGCTTCCGTTAATGTTATAGAACTTTTTGTATTTCTAAAATTTAGTCAAGGTATTTTATCTGTAAATAACTTTTGTTGTTAGCTCTCTCTCTCTCTCTTCCTGACTATTTATCCCACATGGTGGTGGGGTCAGCCTTCCTACAATTCTTCTTCCACTTCGCTCTATCCTCGACATCTTCGTCCGAAAAATTGCAAACCACCATATCTGTTGTTAGCATAAGACAATATTTTAAAAACAATGTGTTCATAAGTTTAAAACAGATCATGCTGGGTACTTTTTAAGAAAACGAATAAAAAATCTAAGTGAGCAAAGAAAAAAACAAATTAATGTTTTTCGCTTTGCAGCCACGTCTAGATTTCGTAAAACCTCGTAGTAATTTCATAAGCATACCGTATAAGCAATGTTTTCAATTAGTTATGGGGAAGGATGGTCCCTAGACATAACTCGATTTGAATTAAACTTAATATCTTTTTCGACCAATCTTTTTTGACGACCAATGTGGCGCGGTGGGCGAAGGTCCGCCTGCGACGCGGAGGTTGCGGGTTCGATTCCCGCCTTGGGACAAATGTTTGTAGGATCTGCAAATATTTGTTCCGGGTGTTCTGGGTGTTTTCTATGTATAATAAAAAATATCTATTTATGTATTGTACTGTATTAAATATATATCAGTCATCTAGTACCCATAATACAGCTTTGTTTAACAGCAGCTTACCTTGGGCTAGATGATGCTGTGTGGATTGTCCAGCATTATTATTATTATTATTATTATTATTATCTTTCCTCTCGAATGAAACTTAGATTAAAGTCCATAGTTATTCAAGTTTAATGTGGAATACAATGCCATTATACGATGAAACTTCAGCATAATCATTTTAGATGAGTACCTTTTGCTTAATTGCAATACTCGTGTTATTATTTTAGTTTATAATCCTACTATTAACATAGAACCTAAATTATTTATATGAAATTATTAACGACCTTGGTGGCGCGGTGGGCGAGTGCCTGGGCAAGTGCAAGTGCAGGTTCGATCTCCGCTGTGGGACAATTTTTTTCCAGATCTAGGTGAAGATCTAAATACTATGAGAGTACGAGCTAACCCGGCTTCACCTGCGTTTTTGCATTTATTATGCTGTCCCGCAAGTACAGTAGATATTTCCGTGATAAAAATTAGTCTATGTGTTATTCCAGGACTAAAGCCATCTACATTCCGAATTTCATTACAATCGATTAAGTCGTCAAGGAGATATTGGTAACAAACATTCACACATACACCCAGACTCACATTTATAATATTAGTTATATATCCTATACATGATTTAAAGGAAGTATGTAACGATTTTCCTTTTTATCGCGTTCTTTTTACCAATAAGTAAAACCGAATTTTGTTCCCAACGTAAAAACAGCATTCCAAGAAACTAATAAATAAAAAAGTAGACATACTGCCTTTGAAAATAAAATTGAATTTGCCAGAATTAAAGGTACCAAGATGGACAAATCCTTAAGTGCTCTGGTGATATATTTATTTGTAGTTTGCTTTTAGCAGGCACTCTGCGCCGGAAGTGGGGAGGGCTTTATGTGCGGCCAGATGTCGGAATGTAGCCTCCAAGTATGCTTACGTACTACGTTATATGGTACTTAGATCGTTCTACTGCGTAAATAGTTGTAGATGGCACAACTTTAAACCTGAACGTAGATTTATTTAGGTACAGTCTACTTGAAAAATATATTTTTTATACCAGCGTAGCGCCCACTCGATGGTAAGCGGTCACCGTAGTATTTTAGGCTTGCAACATCAGAAACAACACTTGCGCGTTACCACTCTGAGACGTAGTTCTAAAGTCTCATGTGCCTTTAATTCACCGGAAAGCACACCCTTCGTACATTCTGCTTGGCGGCAGGAATAGGTGTGGTGGTAGTTCTTTCCCGTAAAAGCTCTATAACAAAGAGATCTACCACTCTTTTCTTACTTAAAATCCTATTAAAGTTTAGACGTTGTTTAAAAATAGCGCTGTTGTGGGTTCGTTTTCTACTGTGAGACAAGTCAGGGTGTTGTGGTACCATTAGGTCTGCAACCACAAAGTATGTCTGAAAAACACAAAGTGTGTCTGCAACACAAAGTGTGTCTACAACACATAGTGTGTCTGCAACACAAAGTGTGTCTACAACACAAAGTGTGTCTGCAACACAAAGTGTGTCTACAACAAAGAGTGTGTCTGCAATACAAAGTGTGTCTACCACAAAGAGTGTGTCTGCAACACAAAGTGTGTCTACCACAAAGAGTGTGTCTGCAACACAAAGTGTGTCTACAACACAAAGTGTGTCTGCAACACAAATAGTGTCTGCAACCACAAAGTGTGTCTAAACAACACAAATTGTGTCTACAACACAAAGTGTGTCTACAACACAAAGTGTGTCTGCAACACAAAGAGTGTCTACAACACAAAAGCCAGGCCTATGCATGCACATTTCTTATTTATTTATTTTTTATTAACGTTAATAATATTATCTTAAATGAACTCTTTGATTGTGTTCTAAGGCGAGGTTCTCAGGCCTAAGCGATTTTTGTTTTTATTTATTTTTATTATTATTATTTTATTTATAATTTTTATTTTATTTTATTTATTTTTATTATTTTCAGTATACCGGTATATTAAATAACTTAGGTCACTATATTCTTAAATATATGTAATGTACCTTTCTGACATGTGACTTGGCGTTATCAATAAAATTTTGTATTGTATTATCTTAAAATATATGGACTGTGTAATTTTATTGTGTTCAAATTATACGTAGTCTGAAATAAAGGTATAGAATTGAATAGCTCATAAATCAGCCCATATAAACACTTAGCATTATTGGCAGCAGTTTTATCAAACCATTCCACAAAATACGATAATGCTTCTATATTATGACAGAGCTTAGCTCGCTAGTCCGACGTATGAATAATTCAATGCCTGCTGTGCTTTGCGACGCCATATAAATATTCCAAGTGCTGCAAATGTCAACTCTCTAACTTTCTTTTTGAGAAATGCACTCAGTTCTTTTAAAGCCGATTTATGAACGAGTAGAGTTATGTACACACTATGATGCAAACGGCTACAAGGTTTCCGAAACCCCAAAACGTAGAGATTCGATTAACTTTTCATGAAAAAGATAATAATTTTTTTTTCCACCAATCCATTACTAACGTGGTGAATTAAGACCCAATCACTCTCGCTTGAGAGTAGGCCAGTGTCCCAGCAGTGTGAAATTAGAAAGCTGTCATGATGATGTATTCTCAAAAGGACTTCAGTTATACGGGGATTTTCACGACTAGTCTTCATATATCACGTGAAACTATACAAAAATAAAAACTATAATATTAAGTATCAGAGACTGAAGGCTTTCTTATTTCTAAACGCAAAATATGTAAACATTTACTTTATACCTTTGTCTAATGTGTCATTCAAATTAACGCTAGCGCTTTTTATCTTACTGGCGACCCGCCCCGGCTTTGCACTGGTGCTTAAATTACGTATAAACCTTCCTCTTAAACCGCTCTATCTAATAATTAAACTGCATCAAAATCTGTTGCGTAGTTTTTAAGATCTAAGCTTGAAGACTTTGTATTATACTAAGTTGTGATGCTATCTCATAAAGTTCAATGTTATTTTTGAATACGAATTCTTGTGAACTGTATGCGTAATTTACCGTTTTATAATTATTCACTGTTGGTTATTTTTTAATTATAAGAAATGGCATCTAAGTACAGTCTTGTGTAAAGCATTTTCTAATTAAAAAATATTTTTATTTAAACTGCAAGGCTTTTACGAACCTACAAGTAAATAATATAAAACCCGTCGTAAATCGTAATTTGTTAGTTTAGACGTCACCGGAAGTCTAACAAATAAAGTTGCTGTCAGACCGAATTCTCATTCCAGATTTAAACGGAGCAAGTAATAAGACAATTGCTTGGCCCAGTCACTTGTAACCATTTATTCTCAACTAGAGTATTGGAATCATCATGATTATTAGCTTATTTATTTTATTTTTATTTTATTTTTACATATTTGAAAAAAAACAACAGCTTAAATCGTGTGAGAATGATATTGCTAATAGAACAGAATTAACCTAAACAGTTTTGACTAATACTTCACTTAACTTAACCAAGTCACAGATAACATAATACTAGTAACCAAGTTTTAGTTTTATTTTCACACTCTTCGGATACTGGCCTATTCTAGAGCAGAGAGTAATGTTTTTCGAATGTATGTGTTCAAAAGTGCTGGTTTTGGTTGGCGAAACTATTAATGAATCCCACAAGATATAATTTGTATTACTTTTTTAAAAAATTTTGGGACCTATCACTTTTAATATCCAATAACCTTTATAAAACTCGCACCCAGCAGGTCAGTTGAAAAAAAGGTCGAATGAATACGTGGTAATATAGTCCTCCTCATCGGTTTCGATGACAGCGACCCTGACTATATTCATAACAAAAAAACAAAATTATTATAACTATTTACAACTAATTTTAAAATTTACACTAATATTACGGATCGATTTACAAGTAGATAAACCAGGTGCCGTATGGTTTTTTGAGTAGGGAAGCAACACTACAAAAAAAATAAGCGCCCGTCATCTGGGACAGTAAATATGTACTGTGTCAGTACTGAAAATATCTCAATCACTGTCCGTTCATTGCTAGTTAGTCAGTAAAGCCACGAGTTCAATACTATCGTTATTTTTTGTTACTACTTGCCACGTGTGGAGCTGGGCTGAGCTCTTTATTATTAAAGATTTTAGATAAAAGTTTTATTATTTTTACTATTTCACTTTGCGTTCATTGCTAGTCATTCGGTAACGCAACGATTTTTTTTTTAAACTATCATTTGTTACTACTCGCTTTGTGTGGAGCCGGCTTAGCGAGCTCTCCAATATTAGAGTTTTTAGTACTGGGAGCGCTCGAGCAGAATCTATAAATGTGCTTTATTGGTGAGCCAGCTGACTGTGGGCGTGACACCGCGGTAATGACTCTTGTTTGAGTAGTGTTTCGTTGGAAACTTATATTATTTTCATGTTTCGTTCGAATATTCACAAACATTTTTTATTTTTATTATACACATAATATATCCAAGTTTGAGTAGTAACATTATCAGATTAAACTAGAATAAGTCAATATAAGTATATCAATCATCTATCTAGTACCCATAACACAAGCTCTGCTTAAGAGGCCTTTCCAAGATTTAGCGATATAATTCATGAAGTTCGCCTGAATGTATCTTTATATAGTATAAGTAATAGTGCGCGCGACCAGGAGCGATACGTCCTCCCTCCATAAGCGCTCAGCGCGGTTTTAGAGCCGGTGCTTAGATCGATTTGATTATAAGTGCGCTAAGGTGTGATTTTAAAAAAATCGTATTAAAAAAAGTCAACGCTATTAGACTATTTTCTTTGTTGTATTTATTTAATAAAACCTTAAACTTGAATTTAGTAGGTGTATTTTTATTGTAAACTCCTTACTTTAGCAGAAATAACAAGCGTAAAATTGGGAAAATTACGCGTTTTTTAGACCGTCTTTTTTCAAAAATATTGAAGTAACATGCTGTATTTTTCTCTATACACTTAAATTTTAAAACTGTAATTATTATAATTGCATTTTTGGAAATATGTTAGACTTTGTTATTTCATAGAAAACATGATCGAAAGTTGACTGGAATTACTCATTTTACGAAACGTGCGTTATTAATTATTTTTTTAATCAGTTGTGCCTTGAGTTAATTAATACTTGTTCTGTTGGCTTAAATTTGAAGGAATGAAGCTTTTATTTGTTTTTATTTTCGTTAAAATATCTTCAACACGCGAGCCACAATAGTGTTCGAAACTTCACGGGCTACAAGAAAATTCAAGGATTGTCAAGGATAGGGCTCTTAACTTGGGGCTAGATGATGCTGTGTGGATTGTACAGCATTATTTATTTATTCATAGCTGACCCGGCGCGGTTTCGCTTACGTTATTTTTTCGCAATTTTCCATATTTCTAACCGTTTAAACCTTCCCCTTCTCTTACAAATATTTCATAACCAAAATTAGCCAAATCGCTCCAGCCGTTGTCGAGTTTTAACGAGACTAACGCAAAGCAATTCATTTTTATATATAAAAGAAGAAGATTATTTATATTAATCTATATAAGTCAGTATCTATAGTGAGTGGTGGAAGCGTACACAGGCTGCGGTCAGCAAGCGTGTCACGTGCGAATAACGGACGGGTGCTTGTACTTGCACCCGGAACGACCAGATATATTTGAACCTACTACGCCGAAACTCACGGAATTTCATGAAACTTTAAATTGATCTGAATAACCTGAATAACTGAATAATATGTATGTTCAGATATTTTTAGTGAAACACCGCATGAGCGCGTTCATTTGTCATTGGCAACGCTTGTTCATTTTCGCAGATCTGAAAAAAGCATAAATTTAATTACTAGCTTTGCGTGGTTTTTGTGAAGTGAAATGAGAATAAAATAAAACAAATGAGGTACCTACTATGTTGTATGATTGAAAATATATATATGTCCCGAAGCAGGAATCGAACTCGCAACCTCTTGTTTCCCAACTAGGCTGACCCACAGTGCCACTAAGGTATAACATTGTTCGACGTTGTAAGAAGAAAGAGAGCGCCTGTATGAGAGCAAAATGGCATGATCATTTGAACACATATTTTTTTAAATGAAATAATTCATTGGTTCAGAATCGGTTTTGAACCCACGACCTTAGGTTCAAAGGGCTTAGGGTACTACCACTAGGTTATAGTTCTCTCACCTCAACCACAGTTGAGTCTATAAACTATTTAATATTATAATATTTAAATTTATTTGTTATAGAGTTGGCCACTGACTCATACGAACGAACGAACGATTTAATATTTGTTGTAGTCAACAACAAATATTGTGGAAAAGCGTTCAAATATTTTTTTTCGTTGCGTTTTTTTCAATAGCAATTTTTTTTAGATATTGAAAATAACTGTAATTTCAAATACAAAACAAACCATTAAGCATATTTCTGTGGAAAATTTATTGCTACATTTATGACCGAAATTCTAGCATTCTTCACTAAATAATATTTATGATGGAAAATATTTTATCAAGCAACGGCGGATGTTTTTGGATACTTTACTTATAGCTTTGAATATTATGTTATTATTCATTGCATTACACTTACTAAATAGAAATAATACAATTTGATAAAATAAGTAAAAAAAAATATACATTTTTTACGTGACATTTTGCGTAATTTTCTATACAAAACTTTGCTTAGAACTTTTTACTCCTCAAAGAAAAGTTTTCTAATATTTTACTTTTAATTATGTACAGGAATGTTTTTTTTTTTTTAATGTATTATTTTAGGATAGCTTGAATAAACCCGAATAAATATGTAGGTACTCGGTAGGTACACGCTATTTTAAAACATAACCTAGCATAGATTATTTAACCAAACACAAGACCATGATGAAGATCTTGAAGCGGCTTAGTAACTCCGTCATCAAAGTTGACCAGTAACTCACGCTGGATTCAACCAACTTCTGGGATTACTATTTTGGAGAATAATAATTGTCAAATACAAGTAAACTAGTCGAATTCAACCTAACATGTTTTATCATAAAATTAAAAGCCCTCGTCCAATCACAGCCCAGCTATATCCGGCCAGAAGCCAGTCCATAAATTCCTCCAATCGCGCAATTATGTGTCGTGTCATCCCGAGAGACGTGACACCGAGACACTTCGGCGAGGTGTAATTCCCGCCGTGATACATCGCCTGTCGATGCATCGGGTATTATTCATGAAAAAAACCTTTAGCCTAAAGATTTATGAACAGGATTGTACTAGTAACTGGAAATTACGTTGTACCTTTTCTTTTCTGTGATCTACACTGATAGGTATATTACGCAGTTGATGTTTTCAGCATTCGACTAATGTTTTATCTATTGTAAATGCTTGTTAATTAAATAATACCCGCTCACACTAAATACTGCTAAGTAGGTATCTATTTTACTATTATGATCGTGTACTGATTACTCCACGAATCAAATATTTAGAATTTTTTTATATGTTTTTATTTCATTTTAATTGCATTATAAATTTATATTTTGTTTTGTTTAGTCACGTAACTACGTAGTACTAATATCTGTTCTGTGACGTAACTTTAGGTTATCTAACATTAAAGGTAATTTTTATACTCATAGAGTTTTAAAACAATGCTGAGTAAATGTTTTATTTTATAACTAAACTTACCGCTTCAGTATGTACAGGGTGCACCGCAAACAGTAGCGCGGCGAGCGCGGCGAACGGACGTTGCAACCTCGCGACAACCGCGCCGGTGCGAGCGACAAGCGCGCAACACGTCGCATGCAGCGCCACGTTGCACGCGTGCCACCACCACGGAGACAGGCCGCATAGCCGGTGGTTTAGCCTGAAACAAAAAAACTTTCATCACTCAAAAGAAATCGTCTGTTTTCCGGACCATGGACCGGAGAAACTGTGTCCCAGGCCATAACTAACGCTTTTTAAAGTTAAAAATATCTTTATTTAATCATATCACAAGAATATTTTGTTAAAAAAACCAAAAAAAGATACGGCGTCAATTATAACTAAACACTTAGTTCGTTGCAGATAAATGCTAATCATTATAATTATTATAATAGTAATTAAAAAAACCCTCAAAGTAATAAAGGAGTCTGGTTTTCCGGACACTTAAGCAGGTGTCACTGCGGGCTTAGTGTAGAAGCCTTCAAGTCTAGAGTGAATAATTGGTTTTTAGATCATCATCAGGTTGATGATAAGGCACGTTGACACTATCACTGGTGAAAGTACTTCTGACAGATCTCGGCCGACGTGAAGCTAGCCGTTTGGTGGTGTGTATAAATGTGTAAGTGGGCCACTTTACGACGGCTGAGATTCACCGGCAGAACCTAAGTGAAGTGAGGTGGTGGTAGAAAAGAATACACCATCAGTCAAAGGTAATACAGCTTTATTCCTAGACAACAAATGAGAAAGAGTTATTTCGAACTTTAAAAGTTGTGAGGTCCTAAACAAGTTGATTTTCTTATTTGAAAATATAATGTGCGCAATGTCAGTGTTCTCAAACGGTAAAGCAATACATCGTTAGAAACAAACGGTTTGCAGACTTTAATAATATAGGTAGGTAAATTACCTAGAATTTGAAAGACTAACAATCAGCCACTCACTAAATATACTCACAAAACAATTTACAATTACAATCGACCCACTCAACAAAAACAAGCTTAATTGAGCGAGCTTGACATTCATTTTCTATTTAAATCAAGTGCCATTTCAGATTCAAAAACAAAGCAATCTCTGAAATAATTTTGTTTGAATTACACAAAATAGCTTTGTGCATGAAAAGAGGTCAAGATTGAAGCCTTATCTCTGTAACGAAGCTTAGCAAACACTTAGAGCTAACGGGCTGTGAAAAGTAATAGCTCTTTTAAGGGCGTTTGTTCATGGCACGGTTTCTACCCGGCACGGCGCTTATCCGGTTGCCATGAAACGGTTGTGCATGAAACACTATTGAGCTTTATTCAAGGAATCATTGATAGTAACGTTATGTTAAGGTACCGTGGCTGCTGGGCCCACGGTTAAAAATATATCAGTCTATGAGTTATTGTTGAAGACGAACGTATGCAAGGCGCACATTTAAAAAACCGGATATAAGCCGAGTGAATGCACAAGCTTACCTGGGGGCTTATTTGCTATGACCTAGAAGATTCCGTACCAATAACGTGTAACTTAGTAACGTGTTCTATACGTGCCATGGTGTGAAATTGTAAAATTGTTATCCGTATCTCTGTTGTTTCAATAGTGATAGTTTCGCTATCGAAAGGTTGACTATAAAAAACAGTCAGACGAGCCCTAAAACGTGGCTCGTCAACAACGATTCCACGCAAATATCGTAACCAGCCCGCGTTTGGTCATAGCGAATAAGGCTCCTGAAGTCGGCGCCAAGCCGGGTAAAAAAAAATCCATGAACAAGTGCCTTTATTCTACAGATTTTCTTCAAATTAAGTTGCTGGTATTTAAAAAGTGATTGTTAAATAGATAACCAGCTACACGTTCAATATAATTATATATCGATTCATATCACGATTCTTAGCAATAAACATGATTGTTCTTTGATGTTTTGGTCGTTAATGCACCATAGACACATATTTTAAGAGTAGTAGAGTTCTCTGTGATAGAGCTCGTCTGGGGAAGGACTACCACCATACCTATTTCTGCCGCCAAGCAGTAATGCTCGCATTACTGTGTTCCGGTGTGAAGAGTATGGTTTCCGGTGAAATTACTGGCACATGGGGCTTTCGATCTTAGCATCAAGGTGGCAACCCGCGAGTGATACCTCTGGTATTGCAAGCGTTCATAGGCTGCGGTAACCGTTTACCATCCTGTGGGCCGTACGCTTGGTTGCCACTTCAGTTGTATAAAAAAAAAAAATTAAGCATGCAGACGCAGGTTTACAGCTTCATTATTCTACATAATTATTTAATAAATTTAGGTATACTTTCTATTCAATTAACTTATAATATAGATATAGATTTTCTTTAAACATAATACAACATGCGTTAAACATAATGCAGTGTAACGGAGGTAAAATTGTAAAAATTGAAAAAATCCATTATGTATATAATATTAATAATTTTGTGCATTTTACGCAAAGTTTTTTAATTTGACATAAAATTCAAAATAGCTCCCAATTTATCAACGTCATTGGCAGAAATTGTTTATTAAAACCCAGTTGCTTTTACGAGAATTTCACAATTATAATGTCTAGACGTTTTGATGATGAGCGACAAGAATATAATATAATATACTTATTTAATATTATAAGCTTTTAGATCTCAATTAAATCTATAGCCTTCATTATAAATAAATTTCTGGGTATAAACACATTGGAACTGTCGAAAATTTAGCTTGTAAGACGTTTCAAAGTGATCCTTGTGAATTTATTAAATAAAACTCTGTTGACTTTGACTTTTATTATGACACTGCCAATCGTGCATTAATTATTATTTTGGTGTAAACAAGTAAGTCGCAGTACGTGCGTTTTATGAATGAATGAATGAAAATTCTTTATTGTACTTACACCAAACTTAATAACTAAAACTAAAGACTACAAGATAAAACAAAATGTATACGTACAATGGGCGGTCTTATCGCTAGGTAAGCGATCTCTGCCAGACAATCTTTGGATGGAGAGGAGTCTATTTTTATATGGAAGATTGGTCGGGGTGCATCATAACAAATGTCATATCTACATAAATATTATAGGTAAACGATATACATACATAAAACCATACATAAATAGATGTAAATATATAATATAAATACTATGAATATATAAAAATATACAAAATAATTATTTACTACGCGGCGAAAAAATATCTAAACATTTTGTCACACCTTTTCTAACTCGAAGGTATTCTTACGATGTAGAGAAAACTTACAATACTTAATTTATCAGTGCAACATCATTTAAACCATATAAATAAATTACAAGGTAATATTTTGAGTACTGCCGCAGCTGAGTGAAACTTTTACTCTAACTATTATGTTAGGATACGCGTCGCGGTTCTAAAGCGGTTTCATCTCGTGGGTTGTTTTAGACTGTTATTCGTGGTGTAAATGTAGACTTTACATGCGAGAGACAAACATTTAATTAGACATACTTTTGTCCGTTGCTTTGCGTGGTAGGTAGTAGGTACTAGAGTAAAATGAATCATAATGCTTCAATCCAGATCTTAATCTTGCTAGTCAAAGTTTATAATCGGTAAGGCTTTGCAGAGACAAACATACAAACAATCTATGTGATCTCAATTACTTGATCTGTGTAATTTATGTTGTGATAGAACACGTCCGGGGAAATACTTCCACCATACCTATTTCTGCTGCAAAGCATCAATGCTCTCATTGCTGTGTTCCGGTGTGAAGGGTATGGTTACCGGTGAAATTACTGGCACATGAGGCTTTAGATCTATGCCTCAAAGTGGCAACCCGCGAGTGATACCTTTAAGAGTGCAAGCGTCCATAGGTTGCGGTAACCTATGGACCTCTTACCATCTTGTGGGCCGTACGCTTGGTTGCCACTTCAGTTGTATAAAAAAAAAAACTTTATACCTACCTACATTTGTCTACACTGTCTTACTAAACATAACATAACAGATCGAACCATCAAACAGTCTCCTAAATACGATTCTAGGCTGGAGCGCGTAGAACTAGTTTTTTTTTTGATAGTTTGACTCCACACTTATGGCACACACAAAGATTCCCTGTGTCCAGGATCTGGACCCATGAGAAACTACAAAAATCTGCACCGGGTTGGTATCAAAATACCTTTTAAGGGATTTTAGCTGACTGTACCTACTATCGAGGTCACTGTCTGTCTGATTTTTATTCATATAATATCTTCTTTTTACATTAGCACGAGTAAAGAATGGATGACGTTGCTGGGGTCTGTTTTTCCGGACCAATACAATTTAGGAGTATTCAAGACCATCAGAGTGAACAAGTTATTTCTAGGCAAGCGTGCTCCAGCATCGACCACACCATCACTTACCATCAGGTGAGGTGGTGGTCAAACGCTTGTCTATAACCAATAAAAAAAAACTGATTGAATTATAATATTTACCTACTACTTTTTCTGTCTTTCTGCGCTCTTGTGAAACCTGGGTAGGTACCTTCCTCAGATTCAACGAAGTTTAAAGAAAAACATGTGACATCCATGATAGAATCATATAACGCCAACACACACAGCGGGCGGGCGCGGGTCGGGTCAGATCCGCCGCGGGTGTTTTTTGTTTTAATTTGTGTGGACGACAAGGATGACATCACACTGAACGCGGGAGCGGCTGCCGCGCTTCACCCGGCCCGCGCCCACGTTCAGTGTGTTGTCATCCTTGACGTCAGTACAAATACAATAAAAAACACCCGCGGCGGATCTGACCCGACCCGCGCCCGCGTTCTGTGTGTGTTGCGCTTAACCGCCCTAAATAAAATACCACAAAGCTAGTGTAAGCTATATTGGTGCTATCCCACCCCACTCCCAGACTCCGTCACGTAGACGAAACTTCAAACGAAGCGGTTGCTAGGAATTTATTGTGCTACTTGCAAGTAAACTGGTAACTTACGAGATTAATTGAGCTATTTGCTTAGGAAATTGACTGTGACTTTTTACGAGTTGCCATCTTGTCTGGTTTGAGCATGTGAAAGTTTGTAGGTTATATTATTGTGTTCGTTTCTTTATTTTGTTTAGTTAGTTCTCTTAAAGTGTCATCTGTAAGTTTTTTTTTTATTTCTTAAGTCAGCAAGTGACAAGACAATCAAGGCGCCCGCCTGATGTTAAGCACCACGTCTGACTATTACAGATGCAGTGCCACCCACATATAGTTTTTAAGTGTATGCGTGGCACTGCACTGCGTTCATTGTTGTTAAGTCTCTTTCACCCAGTAATTTATTATTTTTGTATGAAAAAGAAAACGGATAGTTCATGTTTTTGGAGAAAATGAATGAATGAATTAAAGAAAAAAGCCCTAATTACAAAGAACGTCAGTACAATAAACAGTCAAAGTTCTACAATCAAAGTACTTACTTACTATTTAACAGCCAAATAATATTACATTAACAAAGTAAGTCGGTCATCGGTCGTTTAACAGTTTTTTTTTTAAATAATAATGCTGGATAATCCACACATCAGCATCATCTAGCCCCGTACTGATATATATTTAATACAATACAATACATAGATAGATATTTTTTATTATATATAGAAAACACCCAGAATACCCGGAACAAATATTTGTAGATCGTACAAACATTTGAAAATTTTGATTGTGATTTGTGTATAAAGCGGCTTTTAATTAACTTAATAATTAAGGAATAGGTTCCACACTTAAAAAATATATACTTGCACCCTTTTTTATACATTTTCTGTAAAAAAATGCCCAGTAATTCGATAAAGTTTATCGGATCAATTATTAGTTATCCGTTCTATTCTAATCAAAGGCGGACAGCGCGCATAGAGTTTGAGCGTAGATAGATAGATATAAAACTATTTGTTGTACACCACAAAAGAAAAATACTTAAAGTGCATAAGATAATACATTTTCTTATATTAAAGTACAATATTATAAACAAAGCGTATTATTTATAGAACCTATTCCTTGAATATTGTGCTCTAGTAATGAAAGAGCCTTTATAGAGCGGCGTTTTATTCAGTATCAACTGGCACGGCGCGGCGTTATATCAGTCGGTTGGCACCGGCTGCCTTATCCCGATCATAATTACTGAACTTGGCACCGTTCCGTGATAGATACCTACGTACGTTTACGTTAGGTTCGTTCTGTTCGTATGAGTCAGTTGCCAACTCTGGTGACAGAGTTTCTAGGCCGCCCCAAGGCCTCTGTCATGGCCTCACAGCTTTGAAAAAGCCGGGACCGACTGCTTAACGTGCCCTCCAAAGCACGGGAGCGCTCAGGTGAAATTGTCACTGGCGGTCACCCATCCAAGTGATGACCCCGCGGAACAGTGCTTAACTTCGTTGATCTGTTAAGAACAACTTAGCCAGCTACGTCACGAGCGCTCCAATTACGTTAGGTATTTTAATACAAGGTGCAGAGATTTTATCTACCATCCAAAAACTACATAAGTTTGTGTAACTGAGTGATTGACTGACTCTCAATGTACAAATTATTCCAACGATGATTTTTAGTTATACCACACCCCGGACACTCAATAAATTGTATGAAGCAAACGCGTCGCAATCACCGCATGCATGGTTTGTGTACGTAAACGGTGCCGATGTATGTGTGAGTGTCATGCCTCCCATGGCATGACCCCCCCCAATTATAACAAGAGCGAGATAGCAGATCTTCGCTCGCGCTGGCATGCGCGCGCTTGGACCTACACAAAATCGAAATAAACGCGTGCCTTAGTCCTTTAGTGCCGGCGAAAGGTGCTGGCAAACTCGCGACCGGAGGTAAGTAAAACCGGTGGGAGGTAGGGAGTGGCCATTCTGTACGTAGTACTAATATTGGTTCTGTGGTTATACGCGTTTAAATGCTGTCGCTTATTGTCGTAAATCGTACCGAAGTGCTAAATACTTTGTACTAAAATTCAAAGTAAAAACATTAGGGAATGAAAGTTTTTTTTGTTTTTTTTTTATACAACTGAAGTGGCAACCAAGCGTACGGCCCACAAGATGGTAAGCGGTTACCGCAGCCTATGGACGCTTGCAATACCAGAAGTATCACTCGCGGGTTGCCACCTTGAGGCTAAGATCGAAAGCCTCATGTGCCAGTAATTTCACAGGAAACCATACCCTTCACACCGGAACACAGCAATGCGAGCACTACTGCTTGGCGGCAGAAATAGGTATGGTGGTAGTCCTTTCCCGGACGAGCTCTATCACAGAGAACTCTACTACTCTTAAGTTTGTTCAAAAGTCGCGGATTTTAAAGTGGTTAACTACTAAAATTATACCTAACATAAAAATTTGCTACATAAATCTAGCAAGACACTGTTTCTACCGTCAAAGAGTCCACATTCCATTCACATTACTCCAAGTAATGTGACAACAAATGTTACACGAAGAGATACAGTAGGATTGGTAGGTACAGCTGACAGCGGAGTCACAAGGCGCCGCCGAACCCACAGGCGACACGATAACACAAAGCTCGACTCACATGTCAGAAACGGGTCCGAGGATTCACAGAGAACTTGATATTTTCGCAGGCTTTGTGATGTTTTCTTTGTGGGCTCAGGCAGATCTCGGAGATTTAACGCGCCACTGCGCTTACTATCAAAGCGTTTTGAGCAGAATCATTGAAAAAAGCTTGTATTTAGAGTACCGTTACCCACAAGGTTGGAATAACGAAAAATATAATCTACACGAAAAATTTATTTTATACAGAAAATTTGCACATGCAAACAGATACTTACAATCCATCATATTAATCTATAGTATTGCCACCGTGCCTAAGAACTAGAGCTAAAAATAAAACATAAGTATTACTTAATTAAAATGACATGTTTGATTATAACAACAATACGAAATACGAACAGACAAACAGAAAGCGAATCACGAAAAGGAAATTCAATTGTATTCGAACGAAAACGATTTGTAAAATGTAAATTTAGCTTAAATTTAGCGTCCAGCTGTCAATTTGTTTTAGAAGAGCCAGCAATTTTTTGTACAAAAAATGAACTTCACAAATTTTATACAAATTGACAGCATTACGTTTACGTTTGCAACAAAATTAACAGTTCTATTGACAGGGTATTATCAGATCTATAGAACAAATAGGACAGTTATTGTATTAACAGTTTTACCATAGAACAACTGAGACAAAAACGTTTTAGCAGTTATATGACGTCCCAGTCATAAAGAACAAATGAGAGTTACCCAAATTTTCGCGGTTCACCCCTCAGGTATACTCTCAGTCTATCTTCATTATCTACTGTAACGTCAGTTAACAAAAATTTCATTTCAGTCAAGCCTAAAATGGCTTAAACGAAATTAGATTTTAATTAAAAAAATACTTTTATACTATTAAATTACTAATATATTGATAAAAGCACGGTGTCATTATATCTCTTTTGTATTATATCCAGTGATTTTTTTAATAACAGCTGTTTTTAAAAAACCAAGCAATTTATTACATTTGCCGCTGCACGACAAGAACGACGTAAATGTTTTCTGAATTGCGTAGCGTAGATGCCCAGAGGCTACAAGCAAAGTAATAAGTACCTATAGTCACTACAGTGCAAGACATCGCAAGTGTCTTTGTCTCGGCCGTTTGGAACTGCTTTAAAAGCGGGTATTGTCGTCTCGCAAATGACTTGATGTCCTGAAGCTAAACGTTTCTCACAATAGACAAAAGAAAAGTCTATAGAAAATGATGTCTGTGAAAGTGTTTTAATGTAAGGTGTGTATAAAGATGTATTTATTGCGTTCATACAATCACCTGAAAATTAAATTGCTTGTCGTAAAGATACTAGCAAGTTTGTAAACCGTTTGTAAAAGTGTACAGAACTATTTGAAATGTTTTGAGAGAGAATAATCGATGAAATTGTAATCCTTTCTAAAATATTTTAAGAAATTTGTAAATACTGTTTAAACAATAAAGTGTATAACAGTACTAACGAAAACAACAAAGCATGAAGCTTGATCTTATGTATTTTTTTTTTATGTCAGCAAGTGACAAGACAGTCAAGGCGCCCACCTGATGTTAAGCACCACGCCTGACTATTACAGATGCAGTGCCACCCAAAGCTTAAAGTTTTTAAGTGTTTGCGTGGCACTGAACTGCGCTTAACACCCCGAGACATTGTTGTTAAGTCTCTTTCGCCCAGTAATTTCACTTAGCCTAGTAATATGTATTCCATCCATAACATAAAGCTAACATTATTTTGTAATTATTTTAGGACTTTACTTACGAGGATTTAAGATTTAGGTACAGACTTAAAAAACTGTGTATTAACTTAACATTCGTAAAACTGAAACTGAATTAAATTAAATTTAATGATTTGAAAATAGCGCAAAATTCTTGTTATAATTGTTAGCTACAGAGACTTAATTATACAATTATTTTTGCCAAAGAAAATTTTTTTTTTATTTTTCACCATTAGTCAAATTCGAAATCTACATCAAAACATTCTACTGTCACTTGACTTCTCTCTCTTTTTACTTTTTAAAAAGGTAGAGGTCTGTCCTCTACAATTATATTGGTTGAATTTCAGGATTTTTTTTGGTAATCAGTTTTTTTTTTTTTTTATACCACTGAAGTGGCAACCAAGCGTACGGCCCACTTGATGGTCAGCGGTTACCGTAGCCTATGTACGCATGCAACATCATAGATATCACTTGCGTGTTACCACCCTGAGACGTTAGATGGAAAGTCTCATGTGCCTGTAATTTCACCGGAAACCATACCCTTGGAACCGGAACACAGCAATGCGAGCATTGCTGCTTGGCAGCAGAAATAGGTATGGTGGTAGTCCTTCCCCGGACGAGCTCTATCACAAAGAACTCTACTACTCTTCATATTTTCCACAGACGTAACCATATTTCAATAGTTAGATAAATTTAAAGAAAGATATATTATAAGATGATCTGTTTTATAAGATGATCTGTTTGATATAAGCAAGAGAAGACGTCTGTCTCTCTTTGAGCTTTTATTAAAGCTTCTCTGGGGGCAGCCCCCATACCTTGAACTCTTAGAGCGATTCAAATTAGGACCTAAACTGAATTGTCAAAAAAAATTGTACCATGAAATTAATAATTATTAAAGGCATTGTACAAAATTTTTTGACAATTCAGTTTAGGTACTAATTGGAATCGCTTTAAGAGTTCATGGTAGGAGGGCTGATCTAGGAAAACAAACAATTTCCAGTTTCAATAAAAAAGCAGTTTTCGTCGACAAACACATAAATTAAGTTATTTACTATGCGCTTCCAAAACTCGAGCATTATTTACTGTCTTTTAAACTGCTAAAGGACTAGAGGTGCTAAAGGACGACTGATGTGGCGCAGCGGGCGCAGGTCCGCCTGCGACGCAGAGGTTGCGGGTTCGATTCCCGCCTCGAGACAAATGTTTGTACGATCTACAAATATTTGTTCCGGGTGTTCTGGGTATTTTCTTTAAATAATAAAAAATATCTATCTATGTATTGTATTGTATTAAATATGTATCAGTCTTCTAATACCCATAATACAGCTCTGTTTAACAGCAGCTTACCTTGGGGCTAGATGATGCTGTGTGGATTGTCCAGCATTATTTAAAAAAAAAAAGGCAGAGACATACGGTTCAGTACAAAATTCATTTAAAGACCTTTTTAAAGTTACGTCAGTCTAGATGAGACTTTAAAGAAAAATAAAAGATCCTACAAACAAAGATGTTTATAACTTAAAATATGTACTTCATGAAATCAAGATCTCGATTACATTTTACAGTATTTATTGAGAAGATTATTACAGCTTTCAATCAATCAACATTTTATGTAAAACCGTGTAGAGAACCGCGGAGACAGTGACAGACCAATATGCTGTCGGTATAGACCTCGTGGAAGACCACGGTGAAGATGGAGGGACGAAATTGAGTCTTACCTGAAGGACTGGTCCACAGTAGCCCAAAACCGTGATGATTGGAGAGAAGGAAGGGAGGCCTTTGCCCTGCAGTGGGACACTACAGGCTCATAATAATAATAATAATAATGACACAATGAATGGTTGCTTAGCTTCTTTCAAAGGTACTTTGTGTGCAGTAAAAAGTAAATTTTACATTGAAAATGATTCCAGAAGAATAAACAAACCTCTAAAAAGGTTTTTTAAAATTGGTTCTAACATAAAATAGTAGTTCAATAATTACTATAATGGGTTAAGGTTTGGTGTTGGTAATTCCACACACTTATTTCAATATTGTGAGTCATGGTTTCACCCTTTTAAGAAAGTTCACACATAAACCTTAAGACAACCTCACGCTTTTTTCACTAAACTGTAATCTTGTTTGTGTTATTTATATTCAACCTTGTCTAGCCTGAAGGTGAAAATCAAAAAACGTTGTGTGTAGTTAACAAGCTCCCTGGGATAAACAGCAAAATCCAGCGGTGATAACGTTGAAATCAAAGCCGCTTGTACTGTCAGAGTGAAATCTAAAGTACTTCCAAAAGAAGCACAAACAACGGTCAATCATTCTTTGACAGATCTTTAGCGCAACACACACAGAACACAGGCGCGGGCCCGCGGCAGACCCGCCGGCGCCGTAGTTGTTTTTTTGTTGTATTTTTTTTTTTTTTTTTATAGAACTGAAGTGGCAACCAAGCGTACGGCCCACAAGATGGTAAGCGGTTACCGCAGCCTATGGACGCTTGCAATACCAGAGGTATCACTCGCGGGTTGCCACTTGAGGCTAAGATCGAAAGCCTCATGTGCCAGTAATTTCACCGGAAACCATACCCTTCGCACCGGAACACAGCAATGCGAGCATTACTGCTTGGCGGCAGAAATAAGTATGGTGGTGGTATTTGTAGTAACGTCAAGGATGACAACACACTGAACGCGGGCGCGGGTCGGGTGAAGCGCGGCAGCCGCTCCCGGGTTCAGTGTGTTGTCATCCTTGTCGTTCATACAAATTAAAACAAAAACCACCCGCGGCGGGTCTGACCCGACCCGCGCCCGCCCGCTGTGTGTTGCGCGTTAGAGAAAACGTTGCAAAATCGATGTTTGATTTCGATTATTTGATGACCTCGGTAACCGCTTACCATCTTGTGCCATACGCTTGGTTGCCACATCAGTTGTATAAAAAAAAAAGCTCAGTGGTTGAGGGTCTAATCCCCCAATGTTTGCATGATCTGCAAATTTAATATTTAATATTTGCATTTTATATTTCATTACATTTCATTTCAAATATTTGTTCTGGGTCAGGGTGTTTTTGTGTAATAAGTTATCTGGCTACCGTAGTACAAGCTTTGCTTATTTTGGGGCTAGAGATATCGTCAAGGAACATATTTATATTGAATATTGTTGTGTAAAAATGTCTACCAATGTATTTAGTAGGCGCGTAGGCAAAGCTCGTGAAGCTACTCAATAGCTTCGTTATCATAAAATATTAAAGACAATTGATAAATAGCCGTCCATAATAATACTCATACGAACTAACTTACTTAGGTCCGAAAAGGCCGGTGGGAATCACAAGCTGCTTTTTCTGTCGATTTCATAGTACTTTATCAATATTATGTTATATGTATAAGAGAGTTGGTTTAGAACCTGAACAAAATATTGCGTGATCTTAACTTGAGATTGCCGTTTGCTCCGTAAATTCTTAAATAAATGCGAGTGTGTGAGCAAGATTGCGATAGAAAAAGGTCATTGTTGCTTGAATTCAGTGAGATATATTACAGTATTTACATATTTTTAAGGCTTTATTTAAAAGCTTAGAAACGTCTTCAGTATAGCTGTCTTTATTTTTATTCCTAGTTTTATCAAAGAGAAAAGCTGCTCCTCGTTACAGTTTTATAACTATTTTTATTATTAAAGTATTTGGATCCAACACGTTTTGAATGGCTTGGGAATAAAAGAGCTCTATTTTATTGAGTAAAAAATGTATTAATAAAAAAGTAATACGAAGAAATAGCAATGAATTGGTTACAACCTTTATTTTTAAAGTGATTTTCTAATATCAACAAATTTTGACTATGACTAATGCCATTTCAACTAACATACTCTCGTAAGTTTAGAGAGTATTAGAGTCTAAGCAATACAATGCAATAGGCTATTATAAAATACGTAATCACACTAACACATTGATCACACTAATGCTTATTATAAATTCGAAAGTTTGGATGCTTGTTTGTTTGAATGTTTATTTGTTTTTATCCATAGATGAGAGCACTGGTGGTCTAGTGGTAGTGACCCCGCCTTCCGATCCTAAGGTCGTGGGTTCGAATCCGGTCGTGCACCAATGGATTTTTCTGTTCGAAAAATTTATGTGCGCAATGCCAGTGCTCTCATACGGTGAAGGAAAACATCGTGAGGAAACCGGCATGTTCAAGAACTATTCGAAAGACATGTGCCATCCACCAATCCGCATTGGGTCCGCGTGGTGGATTAAGACCCAATCACTCTCGCCTGAGAGTAGGCCAGTGTCCCAGCAGTGGGAACATTAGAAGGCTGTCATGATGATCCATGGATGTTTGTTCCGCTCTAACATGATAACCGCTGAACCGATTTAAACATAATAAATAAATAATTATCAGGAACAGGCCATACGCTTAGATTCCCGATAAATTTACGGTTCCCGAAGAAGTACGGGCAACATGCTAGCGTAATAAAAACTTGTAGTGTAGCTGTTTTAAGGTACTCTCATTAATCTCTTAGTAAGAAAAAGCCGAGCTCAATTGACTCGTAAACTACCGCATAAATCTACTAAACTAACGAGAAAACATCGCCATTTTTCACACGCTATTATTAATGTCCTATTCAAGCGAGTAATTACATGCAATCTTAGATCTTATGGGTATTAATTTTCTAATTTTCCAGGAGCATTTTCCCTTGCAGCTGTAATTTTACATTACGGTTGAGGGGAATTTATCTGAGGACAGGAAGAGCCATTAGTTCCTATTACTATCTAGCATGGACTTTGCCTGGCTCTGTTTAGAGCCTAGCTGGGCTAGCTAAGAAGTCGTGACCGTAAGGCTAGAATTCACTTTTAGTGGCTAAAAACTTATTAACCGTTGAAGGTATATGGTATTACAAGCGTTTATAGGCTACAGTAACAGCCTAATATCAGGTGGGCCGTATGCTTGTTGGCCACCTTGGTATACAATATAAAAAATAAAATAATAATAATATAAAAAAGTCAGCTAATTTTGTTGACGGAATTGAGGCCAGCTGAGAATAACCTGAGCCAAACTAAATATCTGGCGCTGTGTAAAATGTCTGCCAATATCCATCTTCTAGGGACATATTACATAATATTTAATGTTATCTAGAACCTAATGTCTAGATAAACCTAGAATAGGTTATTTTTGTTTTTATAGTGTTAACCATCACACTAGGGGAATACTAAAGATTATAATATCCCAAAAATTATTTTGCCTCAAGCGGGATTTAAATCCGCAACCACCGCTTGATACGCGGGCGCTCTACCAATTGAGCTATCGAGACATATCTCGCTTGGACGAAATAATCTGTAGGTGAATAAATCTGTAGGTGGAGCTATCGGCGCTTCGAGCCGAAGACATCCCAATGATTATTTCGTCCAAGCGAGATATGTCTCGATAGCTCAATTGGTAGAGCGCCCGCGTATCAAGCGGTGGTTGCGGGTTCAAATCCCGCTTGAGGCAAAATAATTTTTGGGATATTATAATCTCTAGAATAGGTTTTCAGGCATTATTAACCAGTATTGTACCAAGTTTTGTTGAAATAAATGATCTATCTATTTAATTATTTCTAAGAGAAGTTACAGGAACATTGGGTACTATTGTTGGCAAAAATTTACCCGAACTAACTAATCACCACAAGAATACTGTCGAAAATGTAATATAACGGCCACCGTTTTTGAGAAACCAAAGCCTAAGCAAGGATAACGTCAAGACTTACTGCAGGTTTTTACAGCTGGGGCCATCTTAGTTATACTTAGTTTCCTAGATTTTAAGTTTGCAGCTTAAACTACGAGCCCTATTCATAAACGTACCTTAAGATAAGGTAGCTAACAAATGATTAAGCCCTAACCCTCGCTTAGCTAAGTGTCATCTAAATCGTTTTGTTTTGTCAGCAATGACAAGAAGTTAAATCAAAAATCTAAATCAAAATTATATTTTATTTAAGTTACAGTTTCTAAAAATTACAGGGTTTAGGGCTCTTGAGTTAAGTTTTGATAACCTGTGTTAGAAGAGCCCCCTCTTATCCGTGGTCTCTTTGGCTCATTATTTATTAAAAGGTTAGGACTTAGGTGTAAATTTATATAAATTAAAATTAGGCAAAGTTAAGTCGCTTACCTGATGTTACGCGCCACGCCTGACCATAAAAGTAATTGCAGTCTTTGTATGAAACTCCATACATTAACGCACCCTAATCAGCATCGTAATAAGCATAGCCTATAAGAAAAACAATAGCGATGAGCCGAAGCCATGCCGATCTAGTACGGGCTGACAATTTGAGTTTCAGTAAGTTGTTTTCATAGGAGCGCTCGTGACGTAGCTGGCTAAGTTGTGCCTAACAGTTCAACGAAGTTAAGCACTGTTCCGCGTAGTCACCATTTGGATGGGTGACCGCCAGTGGCAATTTCAACTGAGCGCTCCCGGAAGGGCACGTTAAGTAGGTTGTCCCGGCTTTTTCAAAGTTGATAAGCCATGACAGAGGCCTTCGGGCGTCCTAAAAACTCTGTCACCAGTGTTGGCCACTGACTCATACGAATTTACTTCCTTTTTTTGTAGGAATGTCATTTTACAGGTATTCTCTTATATAAGCTTAGATAGCACTTATTCCGCTTAACGTAATGTCTAAGACATTTCACAGTTTCATAAACAACGCATCCTTTGTACAAGGTAATCATATTACTATCCGTACGAAGGCAAAGGAGCTCGCGTCTTGCCCTGCCGCTCTCTGCGAGAATAACCACGAGCTTGGCCCGCGCCTGGGGCTACACAAAAACACAAAACAGTGCATAGATGTGAAATACAGCTTAGTCACACCACGGACACTCTCTCGGAACCAATTTCGGGGTCTGGTCGTAATTTAAATCATTGTACTTAAAACAATAACAAGTGTTTAAGACAATTTTTTTTACAAAAAGTGGCAAAATACGGCCTTATCCAGATTAATTTTTGATGCATTTTATTTATTTATTAAGATGTAGGTTTAAAATAACTGGAGATTCGCATCCGCAGAAAACGCTTGTTTATTCAAAGCCGGAGGCAAGCATAACCAATTCATGCGCAAGAAAATACCAGCGTGAAAAGTACTTTAGTACAATGCGAACAAGAATTCCGCCCATAAAAATTTATTTGTGAGCACTACGGGGCGTACTTCGAAAGCATTCGTTAACTTTACGTTTTCTGACGTGACGCTCAGCCTGTGCCACTTAAAACACACTTTAATCATTAGCTCTATCTTAGACGTACTTTACTGGAGCGCTCGTGACGTAGCTGGCTAAGTTGTTCCTACAGATCAACGAAGTTAAGCACTGTTCCGCGTAGTCACCATTTGAATGGGTTACTACTACTATTACTACTGAGCGCTCCCGTGCTTCGGAGATCACGTTGACCAGGCGGTCCCAGCTTTTTCATAGTTGTTAGACAGAGGCCTTCGGACGGCCTAAAAACTCAGTCACCAGAGTTGGCTACTGACTCATGCAAACTTACTTATAAACGTACTTTAAGCCTCTGTCAGCTAATGTGTCTCTTCTTGACGCAAAAATATACAAAGCTATTGTTGCTGACAACCAGACCTGCTGGGCGATTACGCAACTTGGTTGTAATTCGATCTAGATCAGCGAACTGTCAATAAGCTGTCACAAAAATGCTGTTCGTTAGTCTAAGTAAAACTCGAGATCGGCTGGACCGATTTAGCTAATTTTGGCTTTTATAATATTTGTGCAAGTTTATTAGAGGTTTTAAAAATTGTGTTCAAAATAACGCAAGCGAAAACGTGCAGATCACCTAGTAATATATAAATTATTACCTATTTATAATTATAATAATTTAAAGTAGAAATGAAGTGAAACTTCTGTTTGAAAGTGATTGCATTGTTCTCCAGTGACTCAACGGCACGGCGTAAAGCTGGCACGGACTCAATTTGAATTTGAGGAAGACCTTTAGAACCGTTTTTTATTACAATACTAAGAAGCCGGGGAAATTACATAAAGAACAATGTAAATAGCAGAAAAAGGTATCGAGTTTTGTGTTTCGAAGTACAAACGCATTCTATAACATCTTACAAATGCTTTCTATTTGTTAACTTTTCATTTGTTTATTTGAATTGTTTGATAGTTAAGTAGTTTGTATTTTAATTTTAGGCAGGTGTCCAACCGGCGCGGCGTGTATGCGAGTGGCGATAAAATATTCAAGCAAAATCACTCGTCTTTTGTTTAATAGCTAAATTTTTATGACAAGACGGTCAAATCGCTCACCTGATGTTAAGCGCCACGCATGACCATTAAAGTTGCAGTGCTATCCAAAGCTTTAAGTTTTAAAGTTCTGCGTGACACTGCATTGCGTTGATCACCCCGAGACACTATTGTTAACTCTTTCGCCAAGTAATTTCACTTGCTGCAGTTCGTCGAACCTAAACACAGTAATGCTTGCACATTACTGCTTGGAGTCAGAATATTTGGCACTGCAATGCACCAAAAAGAACTCATGCTTAGTATTCTTCATCGTTATCATCACATCAGCCGATAAACGTCCACTGCAGACCACCGATTTTGAGCCTTCACCATCCACCGACTTCCTGCGACTGCTTTAATATAGTCGGTCCATCGAGTAGAGGGCCGTCCTACACTTCGTTTTCTAGTTCGTCTTAGTTTGACAGTTCAACCGCCAGGTAAATAACCTTCTAGTTAAAAAAATTTTCAGCGTTCAAGATTTTTTAAATTAGCACGTTACCCTACGAAAAGTACGTCTTGGTGAGTATAGTTCTCACGGCGGATCTCGGTCGTCGTGAAATTAGCCGTTTCGATGCGCAATTGAGCTTTTTCTAACTAAATTGTCTTTGCGCATCACAAACGGCTAACTTCACTGAAGCCTAGATCCGCTGTGCGAACTGTACCACATTGTCAAATATTCTACCTTCTAGCAGCAGTGTGCAAGCGGTACTGTGTTTAGGTTTAAAGGGCACTGTAGCAAGTGAAATTACTGGGCGAAAGAGACTTAACAACAATGTCTCGTGGTGATGAGCGCAGTGCAGTGCCACGCTGTACTTTTAAAACTTTAAGCTTTGGATGGCACTGCATCTTTTATGGTTAGGCGTGGTGCTTAACATCAGGTGGGCGACTTAACAGTCTTGTCACTTGCTGACATTAAAAAAAAACCCTCATACTTTTGTGCTCAGGCAGCTGAACCCAACAGAACACGAAGCGATTCCAACCGGTACTGTGAATCTTTCGGAAAGCCTTAGTGGTCCTTGGGGGCCGTTTTGCACTTTCGTCGGATACGTGCGGCTCAATGTGGTCTATCTAAGGACCGTTTCTTGTTTAAACTGAGCTTAGCAACTTAAATGGACCATAATTAAACTAGTAATGTTTATTTTCGTCTTGACCTTATTCCCATAAAAATCATCATCATCATCATGACAGCCTTCTAATGTTCCCACTGTTGGGGCACTGGCCTACTCTCGGGCGAGAGTGTTTGGGTCTTAATCCACCGCGCGGACTCAATGCGGATTGGTGGATGGCACGTCATGTCTTTAGAATTGTTAGTTCTTGGACATGTTGGTTTCTTTCACACCCCACTCCTAGTGATCCTGTGCTAGATCTTTTAAGAATTGTATGAATGAATGTATGAATTTAGAAAATGTTTGATAATTTCGCTAAAACTCGACAACGGCTAGACAATTTGACTAACTTGGCTCATAAAATATATATGTGAGACCAGAAAAAGTACAAACATTGAGAAAATATGTCAAAATATATAAAACCAGCAAGCATAAATAAAATTAAAAACTTGAATGGCTTCGCTGATGAAAATTAACTTTCTTCTGTACTCATTGGTCTCATCATACTAGAAGCCTTACTAAAAGATGAAAGTACTCAGGACAGATCAGGTGAAAATAAATCCTGTAAAGCACACTATCTGCTGAAACGTACGTGAGCTTTATCTCTAAGGCAGTTGTCACACCGACATACAGACACTTAGTTTTTTTTTTTTAATTTAATTGGTGCAGCTAATATAACACTGCGGCCATGCAGGCCTATTGTGTTCGCCACTTGTTTTGTCGCCCTAAGGGGTGTTTACAGTTCACCTCCAAGCCGTGCCGATACTAAAAACTGGACGATTTGCTTGGGGGACACTTAGTAACAAAAGTTACTGACTGACAAATGCAATAGTATTTCCGAATTCCTAAAATGACACATGTATTTTAAATTTAATTTTTGATTTTCTTGGTTTTTAATTATAATTGTCATCAATTTTTATTATGTTCAATTGCAAATTAATTTTACAATGCCATTCTCCCAATTTGCACATTGTGAATGATGAAGCATGTTGTCTAAATAATCTAATTTATTACCTGTTCTGTGCATGTTTTTGCAAATAAATGAACGACGGTGGCTTTGCTCGTTTCGTTTAAAAAAAATAAGGTGATAGGTACCTATTTCTTCTGACGAGCTCTATCACAAATACACATTTAATTACTAGTAGTCCGTGCCAGCTTCGCGTGCCGTTGCTAGTAATAAAATAGTCTATGTTACTCAGGGGTATGTAGCATTCTAATTAGTTAAAGAATTTTTGAAATCGGACCAGTAGTTTTTGAGTTTATTCATAACATACAAAACCACAAAAATACAAATTTTTCCTCTTTATAATATTAGTATACGTCGTAATCGTACGTCTATAATACATAAAAAGTCAATTATTTTGGTCAGGCTATAAAAATGCACGCAACGCTTTATTAGACAGAGCGCTTGAATAGCAAACGCTTTGCAATCATATTTCAAGGAACCTTTTATACCGAGATTCAGTTTCATTGCAAAGGCAATCGAGGTAAAAAGCATCGCTGATTAAACTAGATATTTAAAGATTCAATTTCAATTGAGTAGGCAATTGAATCTTTAAAAATATATTTCACTCATTCAATATTTTATAATAAAATACATTGTTATGGTAATTCACTGCCATTATTAGACAAATAAAATAAGAATAATGCAAGTTAGGCTTTGTGTTTGAGTTTGTAGATTTTATATTTTGGAAAAAGAAAAAAACTGCTGTACTATGTAGTGGACTCCACTATTAAGTATCCTCCCTAGTAGCTAAAGTTTATCTCAGCCGTCCTCACCAAACAGTACCTAATATAGAAATTCTCGCAATCACAAATTAAATGCAAAAATTATACTATCGTAAAGATTCGATCTCGGAACAATCATGTTTGCACATCATGACCGACCGCTTATCTAACTCGGCTATCGTGTTGATGACAAACGCGTTGAAATTATAAATCACTAGTGTCCAATAACCTGTCCTTGTCTAGCAAACGAATGCAAAGCGTTATTTATTATTTGAAGGGTGTGGGTAGGTCGTTGATTTTTAACGAACGAACAAAGACAACGAATAATTCTCATTGTCAGGCTTTACGTCATATTCTGTGCTGTTTACTTTGTGTGTTCTTCGTAAGCTTTTGACTTTTTATAAAATGCATCATTTATTTAATTTGATGAAAACAAGAATTGAAATTTGCAATCAAAATAAAAGCAATTTAAATAATTTGCTCGGCAGCTTCATATAACGGTAAGTGTAACCTTCTACCCAGTCAGTTTTGTTCACATCATCACTTATTAAAGTAGTTAATAATAAAGTGTTTTATTTTTAGATTATTGGGAATGGATATCGTCCAAGGGTCCAGGAGAACTTGTGGAAGTCGATGGGCGCATGAATTGTCAGCAATACTAAGAAGTGTTGAAAGAAGTAATGCTACCATCTGTAGCGTTGTATACCTATCCAGAAGGACAAAATCTGTGCAGTTTATCGAAGGAGAACTGTGAAGAAATGGCTGTTTTCTCATACTTCATAATTATTTATTTGCATAGAGAATGTGGAAATGTGGTGTCAAGTGGTTCTTGGAATTGAAACTCCAGTGATAGGTCTAAGTGTAATTTACGCCAAGATAAATTTATAGCTAGTGAAGGTTACTGTTATAACTTTAGTAGGAAAAAATAGGTAAAGTAGTATACAATTTTATAATAGTATAACATACTCGTTCACTACATATTGCTCTAGACCTTCTCACTTCATATCTAAGTGATAGAATACAAAGAGTTGACGTAAATGGAAAGCGTTCTCCGGGATCAGTGGTAACAATTGGTGTACCACAAGGATCAATACTTGGGCCATTCTTGTTTTTAATATATATAAATGATCTACCCCGGCTTGTTAGGAACGATCATGAGATTGTACTGTTTGCTGATGACACGTCACTTTTATTTAAATTAAAGCGACAAGAGACTAACTTTGACAAAGTAAACAATGCAATCTCTAAAATTGTAGGGTGGTTTAATGTAAACAACTTATTGTTAAACGAAAATAAAACGAAATGCGTTCGTTTCATACTACCTAATGTAAAACAAAACCAAACTAATATAAAAATAAAAGATGAAAAGCTAGGCCTTGTGGACACCACAGTTTTTCTAGGCATAACCTTAGATAATAAACTGCAATGGGGCCCACACATAGATAAATTGTCGAAGAGACTTAGTTCTGCAGCATACGCAGTCAAAAAGATCCGTCATTTCACCGACGTCGATACAGCCAGACTAGTTTATTTCAGCTACTTTCACAGCATTATGTCTTACGGTATTTTGTTGTGGGGGAGTGCTGCAGATATTAACACCATATTCGTGTTGCAGAAGAGGGCTGTTCGCGCAATTTATAACATGGGTCCCAGAGAATCACTTAGAGATAAGTTCAAAGAAATTAATATTATGACAGTACCCTGTCAATATATTTATGAAAATCTTATGTATGTTCGCAAAAATATTAATCTGTTTAAAAAAAATTGTGATAATCATAATGTTAATACTAGAAATAAAAATAAACTCGCTGTTCCCACAGTTAGGCTCACTAAGGTCAGTAAATCTTTTAAAGGGCAATGTGTACGCTTCTTTAACAAAGTCCCAAGCGACCTACAAAAATTATCAATTGTCAAATTTAAAAACTTAATTAAACAAAATGTGTCTCAAAAAGCTTACTATAAAACAACCGATTACCTAGATGATAAAAAAGCTTGGGACGAATGTGCTCCAACTCTACTTGGAATCCATAACAATAGCAAGGGTCATGCCAAAAAAGCGATAGGAACCCAGCCGGTGTTGTTGCCAGTTCTTTTACGGCATGGGCGCGTTGGAACTGGTGTAAATTTTCCTAGCTTGTAAGACGTTTCAAAGTGATCCTTGTGATTCTACTGAATAAATAATTTTTGATTTTGATTTTGATTTTATTTGAGCAAAACTTCATAGTAATCCAAATGGATTTGAAGCTAGTTGTCTTATACAAGGGGGGAACTTATCAATGGAGGGCTCTGTACCTACCTAAAATTTTAAATTAAAATTTAAAATTGTATATTCGACACCACTAGATAATATGGACTCCTGTGGGTCAAATATAATTAGGAATACTTTGGTAATTAATTTTATGTAAACGGCTTGAAGTAAACCTCCCAGTATGTAATTTGCGTCGGTCATTCATTACATTGAATATTTATGTAAGGGGTTAATTATGTAGGGTGTTTGTATACTTTACCCCTGGTTACGGTTATAGAAATGAAAAGTAATAATTATGAGTTAAAAGAGTACTAAAGTATAACTTGAAGTAGGTACTTTAATAGATAAATATTAGAAAGTTCGAACATAAATATCATTAGGACATTTGTACAAATATTGGTATTATTTTGTTTGACTGTAGTTCAAGTTAGTTTAACAACTGAATTTATAAGACAAAAAGTCTAGAGCGCAATTAATGCCTATTTATATAAAACTAGACGTTACACCCTTATGTTAAAGAAGTCCCACCAATGCGTACTAACCGCTTTTCATCCTCTTTCATCATGAGAACAGCAAAGGAGTGGAATTATCTACCCGCGTCTGTGATTCCTTCCACTTATAATTTGGGTATCTTCAAAAGAAGAGTCAATCAGCATCTTCTGGGAAAGCGTGACTAATACTAGGCCTCATCTACGCTTACCATCAGGCGAGATGTAGCCAAACGCTGACCCAGTTTTTATAAAACAAAAAAAAGTGCTAAAACGAGTTATGCAAAATAACTTACAAAGTGTTAGGGTTGTTTATTTGTTGAAAATAAATGTATTTCGTTTTTGGATAAATTACTCAAATCTCGATATCTATGGATATACTCGATATTATTTAATGCTAGCAACTGTTTTGTAACTTTGACGTTGTCGCTGGTTCTTTATCTGTCAAATGAAAAAAGGTGGATCGATGAGGTTGGCCAATCACAGAGTAGTATCTGCCCGCAAATCGTTGCGATTGAGGACTCGTTTTGTGATTGGCTAACGTTCAAGAAGGAATCAATCGAAAGCCCGTTTTTTTTGAGATAGAAAAATAAAGAACGAACGAAAAGGTCGGAGATTCATTCTGGCTTGGATCGTCGAACAAGTAACATTGTGAAAAGTACCTACGTTGGTCGAATAAAGAAAAAGTATTTCTGTACCTGAAACATCATGCTGTTCTTCTTTCTACAAAGTCCTGAAATAGTAGTGAAGTTTACATTTCAGAAGCCGGGATCGAGACTAACTTAAATAAATAGTAAGTACACGCCCATTTCGTTGCAAAGACTAAAAAATGTTTAGCTTTTCGGATTTTAAATTTTTGATGTTGAAACAGTCACCAATTTTGTTAGTAGTCTGTGCTGATAGATTTAGATTCGTATTTTTCTCGAGTAACCTTTACCGGTAACCGTAAGTTTGGTTTACTATCATGATCGATTTTCATAAAATTATTATTCGTAAGATGCCTAGATAAGGCTAATTTATCTAGATTCTATCCTGTACCTAGCTAATATTGTTTTTCGTAGAATGATTTTCTAAAATATATTTTATTTTAGAACTACCCTCAAAATGTTTTATTCTAAAACGTGTTTTTTTCTGGGATTGCAATGCCACGCAATCCTTTTCAGACGATGAACGAATCAGATCACAGGGTCGATTTGAAACGCAGCTGCCGAATCGTCGGGATCGCCGTGTGCTTTCTCGAGGTCGATGCCGTGTTCGGGTCTGCGGCCCCGGCGTCGGCGGCGCTGAGCGGGACCAAGAGTGGGTGCGGAGTCAGGAGCTGGTCGAGCTGCTGGAAGGGCTGACTGCGCCGGCGACTTCGTGCATCGGAGCGGCATCGCCGTGCGCCACCAGCCATGGACGGCGAGTTTCGTCAGGGCAGGCAGCGACGCCACAATTCTGAGCCGCGTATCGACGCGGAAAAGCAAAGGTCACGTAGTCTTTCCTTATTTATGTACGGTTTCGAATCGAAAATAGAGTTTGATTTTTCAAGGCTGATAATGTTTGAATTTGGGAAGGCAAGCGAGTGTTGTTTGATAGGACGATGAGACACTACTGTATGCATAAAGTAAATAAATTTTATAAGTCAGTGGCTAACTCTGGTGACGGCCGATGCCGCCCGAAGGCCTCCGTTATAGCCTAGCAACTTAGGAATGTCTGGGACCGACTGTTTAGCTTTCCCGCTGCTAGCGATCACCCATCCCAATACTCTTAATGCTTTAGTGCGCGGAACATCGAATGTTTCCTCGATCGTAATCTTCCATCGAAGTCATTGTGTTTATAGTATAGACGTTTGAAGCTTTTACGCGGCGTTGCTCAGATTGGAAGTGTGCCTTGCTCGCGTGCTCTGTTAGTTTATATTGTTGCATGGAGTGATTTCATATTTTCTATCGATATCGTTATGTCAAATCGTGAGTGTCTGTCTATCAGGTATTTCTTAAGTATACCATTATGTTATATTACAAAACGAAGAACTGCAGTATTATCGATGTACCTACCAGATGGTCTTACTTTGGTTGAGGTCGAGGTCAATGTCGAGCTTAAGGTTGAGGTCACGATCAGGGCCGAGGTCACGATATAGGTAGAGGTCGTGGTCAAGGTCGCAGTTGAATAAGTCGAAGGTTGAATACGTCTCAGTTGAATAAGTCTCAGTTGAATAAGTTGCAGTTGAATAATTTGCAGTTGAATAATTTGCAGTTGAATAAGTCTCAGTTGAATAAGTCTCAGTTGAATAAGTCTCAATTGAATAAGTCGCAGTTGAATAATTTGCAGTTGAGTCGCAGTTGAATAAGTCGCAGTTGAATAAGTCGCAGTTGAATAAGTCGCAGTTGACTAAGTCGCAGTTGAATAAGTCGCAGTTTTAAGTCTCAGTTAAATAATTCGCAGTTGAATAAGTCGCAGTTGAATAAGTCGCAGTTGAATTATTCGCAGTTGAGTAAGTCGCAGTTGAACAGATCGAAGTTGAATAAGTCAAAGTTGAACATATCGAAGTTGAATAAGTCGAAGTTGAATAAGTCGAAGTTGAATAAGTCGAAGTTGAATAAGTCGAAGTTGAATAAGTCGAAGTTGAATAAGTCGAAGTTGAATAAGTCGAAGTTGAATAAGTCGAAGTTGAATAAGTCGAAGTTGAATAAGTCGAAGTTGAATAAGTCGAAGTTGAATAAGTCGAAGTTGAATAAGTCGAAGTTGAATAATTCGAAATTGAATAATTCGAAATTACTTAAGTCGCGAGTTGAATAAATTAAAGTTAAATAAATCGAAGTTGAAAAAAAAAAAAAAAGTTAAATAAGACTAAGTTGAATAAATCAAAGTTGAATAAATCGAAGTTAAATAAATCGAAATTGAATAAATTGAAGTTGAATAAATCAAAGTTGAATAAATCGAAGTTGAATAAATCGAAGTTGAATAAATCGAAGTTGAATAAATCAAAGTTGAATAAATCAAAGTTGAATAAATCGAAGTAAGTTGAATAAATCAAAGTTGAATAAATCGAAGTTGAATAAATCGAAGTTGAATAAATCAAAGTTGAATAAATCGAAGTTGAATAAATCGAAGTAAGTTGAATAAATCAAAGTTGAATAAATCGAAGTAAGTTGAATAAATCAAAGTTGAATAAATCGAAGTTGAATAAATCGAAGTTGAATAAATCGAAGTTGAATAAATCGAAGTTGAATAAATCGAAGTTGAATAAAACGAAGTTGAATAAATCGAAGTTGAATAAAACGAAGTTGAATAAATCGAAGTTAAATAAATCGAAAATAAATAAATAGAAGTTGAATAAATCGGAGTTGAACAAATCGAAGTTGAATATATCAAACTTGAATAAATCGAAGTTTAATTAGTTGAAGTTCATAATGTCGAAGTTTATATAATGACCAAGTTTTATAAGTCGAAGTTTAATAAGTCTTAGTTTAATAAGCCGAAGGTTACTAAGACGAAAGTTTAATAAGTCGATGTCGAAGTAAGTCGAAAGCTTAAGTAAGTCGAAGTCTAAGTAAGTCGAAGTCGAAGTAAGTCAAAGTCAAAGTAAGTCGAGGTCGAGTAAGTCGAAGTCGAAGTTAGTTAAGGTCGAAGTAAGTCGAAGTCAAAGTCGAAGTAAGACGAAGTCAAATCAAGTCAAGCCGAAAAGTCAAGTCAATTATAAGTCAAGTCAAAGTCAAAGTCGAAGTCAAGTAAAAGTCAAAGTCAAGTCGAAATCAAGGTCAAATCAAAGACAAAGTCATGTCAAAGTCGAAGTCAAGTCAAGTCCAAAGTAAAGTCAAGTTCAAAGTCAAATCAAAGTCAAAGTCAAAGTCGAAGTCGAGGTCCAGTCAAAGTCGAAGTCAATGTCAAAGTCAAGTCGGAGTCGAATAAGTCAGAGAAGGAATAAAACAAGTCGGATCTGCCGGATCAGCTGGAAAAGTTGGATTAATCAGAAGTTATATAGTCATAAATCGAATAAATCGAATACACCGAATACGCCGATTCAGTTGAATATGCCGAATCAGTTGATCATACGCCGAATAAACCAAATCGGTCGGTACAGCCGGATCAGTTGGATAAGTCAGATAAGTCGGATCAAACAGATAAGTTATAGTCTTAAATCGAATAAGTTGAATAAACCGAATACGCCAAATCAGTTAAATACGCCGAATCAGTTTAATACGCCGAATAAGCCGAATCAGTCGAATAAGCCGAGTCAGGCGAATCAGCAAATCAGTCGAAAGAAGAGGTCAAAGAGGTCGAAGAGGTTAGAAAGTCGTAGGTCTTAGAAGTCGTAGCAGTCGTAAAAGTCGTAGCAGTCGTAGAAGACTCAAAAGTCGCAGAAGTCACGGGTCGAAGAGGTCATAGAAATCGAAGAAGTCGTCGCAGAAGTTTTAGAAGTCTTTGAAGTCGTAGAAGTTTTGCAGTCATAGAAGTCTCAAAAGTCGCAGAAGTCACGGGTCGAAGAGGTCATAGAAATCGAAGAAGTCGTCGCAGAAGCTACGGAAGTCATAGAAGTCGTAGGTGTCTTAGAAGTCACAGAAGTCGCAGAAGTTGCAGAAGTCGCAGAAGTCGTAATAGTCACAGAATTCGTAGAAGTCAAAAAATGCTGAGGAATACGTGGAAGCCAAGAAAGCCGAGAAAAACAAGGAAGCCAAGGAAAACGTGGAAGCCGATGAAAACGTAGAAGCAGAGGAAAACGTGAAAGCCGTGAAAAACATGAAAGCCGTGGAAAACATGGGAGCCGTGAAAAACGTGGAAGCCGTGGAAGCCGAGAGAGCCGAGGAAGCTAAAGAAGCCGTGAATGCCAAGTAAATCGAGGAAGTCGAGGAGAAGAGGAAGTCGAGAAAGCCAAGGGAGCCGTCGCGAGTCGAGCGAGTCGAGGAAGTCGAAGTAGGAAGTCAAAGAGAAGAGAAAATCGAGGAAATCAATAGTCGAGAGAGCCGTGGGAGCCGAGGGAGTCGATAAAGTCGAGGAAGTCAAAGATTTAGAATTCGCATTACTTCGTAATATATTATGATCTCTTTTTGTGTTTAAGAAAGAGTAACACTGTATTCGATGTCCCGTCATGTTAGAAAGTCGTTGAAAAGTATTCGTCTTTTTCTCCGTTAACATTCATTGCTAACGATCGTTACTCTATTGGCCAACAATATCGCGAAAATAAGTTTTTAACTCTACGCTCTTAGAATAGTACAAGCATACACATGTCGTGTTGTGGCGTTTGATCCAAAGTAACAATTATGTTCTTGGACTTTCTTCAATTGATGTTGAGGCCCAGTTTTTGGCTTGCTGTTTTTAGACGCTATAGCTATAGCAGATCCACCAGTCATCTTCGAGAAGTAGATGAAATTTGCAAATCAGTTTGTTATGCGTTAAGTTGTAAAACTTGTTAAAGACTGCTTCTATTGCTTGAATCGAATGTCTGATACAGTAGTTTCGAGATGTTTCGAGAGTTGTTGAAGATAGGCCAATTCTAGTGATGTGAGTACAATAGGGTAGCAAAAACCAAACTGGACACCGATTCGATAAAAGGTCATGGTTAGCTGCTCAAACGTTATTTTAAATAGTTTTGCTTACTGACGGCAACGCTCTGTGTTTAATGTTGTTAAAAAAAAAAAAAAACGAAACTCCTTCGAATCGTTATTCAGTTCCGTCACGAATGCAGAAGTGGATTTTACTCTGAACAAAGTAGATAAGAAAACCTTAGAGTAATAGGTTTTTTGATTTTGTTTGATTGATTTCAACTAGCGACTGTTAAACTTTAATGTTACTGTGTTACTGAGCATGTTTAACTACAGATAAGTTATTTCGTTGTTTCAGATCAAACACGAGAATCGATCGGTTCGTGTTTTGATTTGCCCATGCTGAGAAGAACCCTCCGTAATCGATCGTCTTGTGAGCACCAGATGAAAGAAGGCGCCACTAATCCTGCGAGCGACGACTTGATGAATCGATAGTATTTTGACTTAATTCGTTACTTAACTGTCACAGAACAGAATAAGTCGGTCTGTGTTTGTTATTCTACAGCTTCCCCACAGGGAATCGATCGATTGATGAAGGGATCACCACAGGTGATCGATCGTCCTGTGTGTATCTACTTGACGAATTGAGCGTTTTTTGATATGATGATTCGATAGTAAACGTGCAAACTGAATCAAACAGTTTTTTTATGTTATTCTACGTCGTTTGTTACGTCCACAGGGAATCGATCTTTCTGTGAGCGTTAACTTGACGTCTTTTACTTAAGTTTTCAATACGGAACCGAATTGATCGGTCTGTGTTATTTATTTTACAGTGCTACCACAGGTAGTCGATCATCCTGTTTGTATCAACTTGACGAATTCGATTGTTTCTTACTAAGTTTTTTAGCGACCACGGGGAACCGAGTCGATCGGTCTGAGTTTGTTATCAGCGCTATCATACACACAGGAAATCGACCGTCTTGTAGTCCACTGGCCTGAATTGTTTTTATTGATAAAGTATGTACCTACTAGCAATTTAGTGATCAGGACTAAATAATACTAAAGTTGATAATATATGTTCTTATTTAGATATGTTTTATAAGTACATGAATATTATGTATAAGATGGTATAATTGTGGCCATGGCATTTAAGTAACTGAGCTAATGTATTTAGAAACTATCTTAAGAGTAACGCTAGATTCATATAATATTTTTTCGATAATGTTGGCTTGTATAAAAATATCCGATTGTTAGGGTTCCACCTGGGGTCGTGTGCAGGGACGCACACGTTGTCAGAATGGACGATTGTTAGGGTTGTTTATTTGTTGAAAATAAATGTATTTCGTTTTTGGATAAATTACTCAAATCTCGATATCTATGGATATACTCGATATTATTTAATGCTAGCAACTGTTTTGTAACTTTGACGTTGTCGCTGGTTCTTTATCTGTCAAATGAAAAAAGGTGGATCGATGAGGTTGGCCAATCACAGAGTAGTATCTGCCCGCAAATCGTTGCGATTGAGGACTCGTTTTGTGATTGGCTAACGTTCAAGAAGGAATCAATCGAAAGCCCGTTTTTTTTGAGATAGAAAAATAAAGAACGAACGAAAAGGTCGGAGATTCATTCTGGCTTGGATCGTCGAACAAGTAACATTGTGAAAAGTACCTACGTTGGTCGAATAAAGAAAAAGTATTTCTGTACCTGAAACATCATGCTGTTCTTCTTTCTACAAAGTCCTGAAATAGTAGTGAAGTTTACAAAAGAGTACTAACTCTAGAACTATTAAACTCTTTTACTGAGAGCCTGCACATTTACACAATCATACTAATATTATAAATACGAAAATTTTGATATTTCTTTGGATAGATGTCTGTTCCTTTACAACTCGTCGTTTTGTAACGAAATGCATTTTAAACACTTTTAAAACTATTCCTCTGTAGTAAAACTAATATCGTGACTCATTTTCGTTAAGTTATAGTGGTTATTCTAACTTTGCCGGTTGCTTTGAGCCAACATGAAAGTTTTGAAAGTGTTTACAAATTTTTTTAATACTACACATTTTAATGACTGAAAAAAAATTGCATTATTTACATAACTACATATAGAACAAACGCTTGTTTTACATCAATTTTATTTAGAAAATAACGACGCAAAGCTTAAACCACCAGAGACATTAAACTTGGAAAGTATGTTCTTTGAAATTTGTAGAACAGTACTGAGAAACGATATTCTGAAATTCTCATTTCATGAAATGAAGATTTTAGTTTTCTAAGAGGTCTAAAATTAGGGCATTTCTGTAAAACGGTACACAATAAGCGTCTTAAAAATTTTCATTATGGGAGTTTGACAAACAGACAGGCAAGATAAAGATAATCAATGATGTTTTTTTGTTATTTTTTGTCTTTTTCTATTGGAATGTGTGTTCAATGTGTGTATTATATTCAGCTATTACATACAGACTCAAAGGAAACGAATTATATACACACAAACTTTCACATTTACAATATTGCTGTGAAGCGTAATGTCCTGTGTCCTTCTTCAGCAATAGACTGCGATAGGTTGATGATGATGATAAATAATGTCTTTAATAGTAATACCAGTGGGCGGCTGTCGTGAAATTAGCCATTTTGATGCGCAATGGAGCGCAATAAAACTATATTATCTTTGCGCATCGAAAACGGCTAACTTCACGATGACCGAAATTTATCGGCAGTACCAGCTTGTAAACTAAAAATGCGTACAATAAATAAATAAATAAATAAATAAATAATGCTGAACAATCCACACAGCATCATCTAGCCCCAAGGTAAGCTGCTGTTAAACAGAGCTGTATTATGGGTACTAGATGACTGTTATATATTTAATACAATACAATACATAGATAGATATTTTTTTATTATATATAGAAAATACCCAGAACACCCGGAACAAATATTTGTAGATCGTACAAACATTTGTTCCGAGGCGGGAATCGAACCCGCAACCTCTGCGTCGCAGGCGGACCTGCGCCCGTTGCGCCACATCGGTCGTCACGACGTGAATACCTTTTTTATCAATAGCAAGATACGTTATGTTTTCTTAAAAGTAATTAATTTCCAGAGATTATACAATCCGTATACAATACGACATCCACCAATCCGCATTGGGTCCGCGTGGTGGATTAAGACCCAATCACTCTCGCCTGAGAGTAGGCCAGTGTCCCAGCAGTGGGAACATAAGAAGGCTGTCATGATGATACAATCCGTACGAAACGCGAACGCAAAATGAATAAATATGCATGTTCCGAACCCTCCCAACAAATTGCTGTGAAAATCATTTCTCAGGTTATGGGCCTAAGCGACTATTTGTTCTGGGCCCGCATTAATTTTCATGAGCCGTGTGGTACCTGAGTGTACGAGAGTCGTAAGATGTCCGTGTTGATTAAATTAGACCCCAGGCATGGATGTGTCTGCGGTATTTGCGAACATGAAATGATAAAACTATAGAAGGTGCCAGAGCTTCCAATGATAAGATGAAATTATATTATTGAACTATTATTTTTTCTACGTCCACTTTCCGCGTTGAGTCCGCTTGGTGAGATAAGACGTAATCAATCTCGCTCAAGAGTAAGCTAAAATCCCAGCAACAAACTTAGCTGAAACATTCAATTCTCTTTTGTTTGTTATGCTTATTTTCCACAATTATTGCTATTCTTATAATATATGCTAGTATAGAACAAAAATATGGCAAAATTAAAATAGTACATTATGGTACTAGTATGTAACATTGGTGATTACCGCTGAGGCGCCACTGAGACCCAAGCCGTAGGCGAGGGTCCTAAGATAGCCGAGGATCCGAGGAGTAATCATCAATACACACGTGTATCATACAACGTTTTTCAACACACTTGTGAATAAAATAACAAAAAAAACTCATAATAAAATAAAAAATCTATATCTCACTAGTGAGTTATAGCAATGAAAGTCATAGTTTGATTATGGGTGTCATTCTGTGCCTACTTGCGATGACTATAGAGCCACTATAACTCACTAGTGAGTTAAAGCAATGTTATTGTTAAAGCAAAAAGTCATAGTTTAATTCATTCTGTGCCTAATTGCGATGACCATTGAGCCACTTTATAAGCAAGTGTGTTGAAAAGTATATTATTGAATCGTAAAAGCTTGAATTTAGTTAGCGAGCCGCCGCATATCTTCGATACTCGCACACATATTCTATGCCCCCTTTATCATTATTTCAATTCAGTGTCTTTGCAACGGTAAGGGAATGCCAGGAAATGCTATATTGCCGGTTACATAACTTCGGGACGGTTGTACGCGCAGATGGCTTAAGTTACTTCGTGTCTGGTCTGAGGAATTGTGGGTATAGTTTTTATGCCTTTTAATCTTGTTATAGTTCGTCCACGTAAAGGTAAGACAAAATTATGTTATAAATATTTTTTTAACTAGTTTGCTAACCTTTTTTGTATTAACTTAATCGATATTGCGAGTTTTTATTCCTTTTGTTTTAAAATTTTGTTATAATGTAAGAACAGTAAAGTTATTTGTGATAGAGCTCGTCCGGGGAAGGACTAATGCTCGCATTGCTGTGTTCCGGTTCGAAGGGTATGGTTTCCGGTGAAATTACAGGCACATGAGACTTTACAACGTCTCAGGTGACACGTAAGTGCAATCTATGAGGTTGCATGCGTACGTAAGCTACAGTAACCGCTTGCCATCAAGTGGGCTGTACGCTTGGTTGCCACTTTAGTAATATAAAAAAAAATATACAAAATATATCACCGGTAAGCGGTCACCGCAGCCTATGGGCGCTTGCAATACCAGAGGTATCACCTGCGGGTTGTAACCCTGAGACGTAGATCGAATGTCTCATGTGCCAGTAACTTCACAAGAAACCATACCACTCGGACCGGAACACAGCTATGCAAACATTACTGCTTGACGGCAGAAATCGATCATCGAGCTCGATCACAAAGAACTTTACTACTCTTAAAGCTCAATTAAAAACCATATTATTAACGTTAGCTACGTAGTTACTAACGTTGAAGACGATATAAAGGTTTCTAGACTTACAAAAATTTGTAAGTTATCAATATTAACTCACCGTCAGAGTAAAATAATATAATAATAATAACCTAAGTAGTAAACCAAACTGGAAAATGAAGCATGAGACGGCCCCTCATTAGATGGACCGATGACATTAGAGCAGGCGCGGGAAGTCGGTGGATGGTGAAGGCTTAAGATCAGTCAACATGCAACTATCCGCTGATCTGGTAAAGTAGTACAATATTTTATCAAACAAAAACTGTTAGTATTTCCCTAACAAAACTACTTTTTGATTCAGTGAAACGAGCAAAGAATATAAGTTTTTCATCAACTTATTTCAGAAAGTAAATTAGTGAATAGCTGGAGCTGTTGCACGAAAAACAAAGCACACCTTCGACTAAAGCATCCCAGTATTATTGCCTGAGCAATATTCTAGCGCAGCGACGCTGTCTAATTACTAATTCTGCGATACTGCATCCTTGGCTTAGATTCTAGGCCAAAGCTTTAAGCTTTAACGGTCTACGTAAAGCACTGTGCTCGTCACCCTGAGACATAGTTTTTCACCCGGTAAATTCACTTGCTTCAATCACAGTAATGCTTGCACACTGCAGCTTGGAAGCAGAATATTTACTTGCACGTACAGTGGTACATACAAGACTGAAAGACTATTTTAAGTATATTTAGAACACCGGTAGTCTAGTGACGCCTTTTGATCCTAAAATCGTGGGTTTGAAACCGGTCGTGCACTAGTGATTTATTTTATTCGAAAAACGTATGTGTGCAATTCTAGTGCAACTCTTAAACTGCGAAGAAAAACATTGTGAGGAAACCATTATGTCAAAGGACCAAAAAGAAACGTGCCATCTACCAATCCGCGTGGTGGATTATGACCCAGTCACTCTCGCTTCAGAGTGTCCCAGCCCAGTAGGAAAATCAGAAGGCTGTCATGATGATCTTTAAAAAGCTTCAGTGGACGGCGTCCCCGTAATAAAATGTTGACTAGTGAGAACTTGTGTAAAAAGAATAAAGTGGGAGTTTTCGAAAGTTGATCAAGACGTCGTAATTACTCGCTCTCCGCGCTCTGCAGAGCTCGACTAACTGTGGAAGCAGGTTTAAACGAAATGGGTACCATTATTAGTGCAAGTTGACATGTTTGCATTGAACGAGTTCTACACAGCTTTGATTATTTTATGTCACGTACTCGATACTAGTTTTCATCAGAGTGGTTAGCACGAAAAACTCGTTTGACAATCGTAAATGTAAACATACCGTCCAGCTGTCAATTTGTATGATATTTTGGTAGTTCATTTAACACACTGAAGAGGCATTATGGTAGTTCATTTAACGCACTAAAGAGGCATTATGGTAGTTCATTTAACGCACTGAAGAGGCATTATGGTAGTTCATTTAACGCACTAAAGAGGCGCTATTAAAAATCTCTATACACATTGACAGCTGGGCGATACGTTTCATTAACGATTGTTAAAAACAAGTTTTTCGTGCTAAGCACCCTGATTGCTCGCTAGCTTTGTACAGAAACTTTGGGCTATTCCCATTTGACTTCCGTATTATGCCCCAAATGGGCTTAAAAATAAATAAACAAATATTGGCGGACATTTTTTTATACAACGCTACGTATTTAAAGTTTGTTTTATTCATGTCCTAACAGCCTAACCGATTTAGCTGAAACTGGTATGTAATATGTAGTTGCAAGTTGTGGTGTTTAGCTGAAATTACTCGTGTCAGATAGTATAAATAGATCAGCCTGTATTCGACTAGATCTATATTACTTTGATCAAGACCTGTCAGTTACAGCATATTCTATTGCGTAATAATATAAAAATATTAAATGTTGGTATTTTTGTAGCCAATTGCACTCTTCTCTCGTTTGAATGAATACTGTAAGGTTTACCTGGTTGTGATAGGTTGGAAAATTGAGACTCAATATTGTTACTTGCAAATATAACATTTTATTGATAAATAATTATTAAAAAGTATATAACTGACTGTCTAATAATATACCTAATTTATACCACGTTTAACAGCCTTCTGGGGAGTTTATAAGATGTCAAATTTACTAAAGAAATCACGTGCTAAGCCTCGTTACGCCGCGCGCAAAAAACTTATATTTAACAAATGCAGTAACAAGTCAAGCTGATTAAATAAAGTTTGACTTATTTCAAATGGATCAAAAAGGCAGACGGTCAGAACTTCTATAATAGGATTTCCTTTGACACGAGAGAGGGACCCGCAGAGGGGAGGGCGCGAAGGGAATGGATCATATTCATAACTCGAATTGAGAGGGACGCTAAAACGAAAGTTATTTCCAACTTGAAAACTTTCCTTTAATTGAGAATAGGTGTTTGGGGCACAAACGAATAAACCACTTAAACAATACTACACTTTAACACCCTAAGATAAGAGCGGAAATTACACAGCGTTTATTTTGACAGTTCTACAATAAAATAATTTGATCCAATTGTAAAAAGAATAACGATAAAAATAACGGCGATATGAACTTGTAGACGAGTATTTTAGCTTTTTTTTGAACTTATACGAACCTGTTCGAAGAAGTTTAAGTCAGTACCTAAGTAAGTTCATATGAGTCATTGCAGTGGCCAAGTTTGAGGTTATTTAACACTATATATTTAAACTATCTTTGTGATAACTCAATTATACAACTAGTTAAATATAACTTAGATTAAAAACTACTTATATAAGCTTAGTACTAGCCGTTGCATGCGACTTCGTTTGCGTGGAACTTGGCAACTATACTTTCTTCTGTGATAAAAAGTGCCTGTCCTGATTGCGGTCAGTTATTGACCAGTTCAATGGTTGTCAATTTATAGAGGAACAAACATCCAAACTTTTGCTATTACAATATTAGTGCGTTTATTAAGAAAAAGAATACTGTTGTTTCTTATATTTTTTATTCACATAAAATAGTTTTTTAGTTCTTCTTCTCTTGTTTTTTTTTTTTATGGCCTCTGTGGCTAGTTTGCCACAATTTTGCCAGTGTCAAGTGTATTTGATTGTCGCTTAGCAACGTAAACAAACGAAATTTGGAAAGAAACGATGACTTTTCTTTCAAAATTCTCCTCGAAAGTCTTTGACTAAATTACCAACCAACATTACCCCTCCATTTCAATACTTACTCTTGTGCTAAGTAAACAAGTTAAATTGGATAAACTGCCACCAAATTTACGCAATAAAACTTAAAATAACACGAGAAAAATAATTAAAATGGGAAGACCCATGTCGTTTTGACAAGATAGCCAAAGACAATCCTTTTTTTAGTTCTTTCTAATGCATAAAAGGGTCATCTGCATGGCTCCGACAATCTATAACAAGGTGCCAAAGAGCTTTAGGGAATTAAACGTTAATTTATTTAAGATACGATTTAAAAAGTTACTGACTGAAAAATGTTATTATAGTATTGACGAATTCCTAAATGACACAATTTGAATTTAATTTTTTATTATAAGTACCAATTGACTTTTACTTTTATTGACATCAATTTTTATTATATTCAATTCAAAATATTTTTCAATGCCATTCTCCCAATTTGCACGCCTTGAATGATCAAGCATGTTTCATAAACTTAATTTAACACTTGTTCTGTACATACACACATGACACAACGTTGAAGATCCCTTAAAATACAAGTATAAGCAGCTCTGGATCGTTCAGATAACATACTCCAAAGTTTATGCCGCTCCACCGTTGGCAGATAAGTAACCGGTATTACTCTACGGAATTTTATGGCTTTTCACATCTATAGTACTAGAGATTTTTCGTCTGTTTTTTATTTTGTAATGGATTTCCGCAAAGTAACGCCTGAATCTATCAATTAACTGCTCGAGAATAATATAAGTTCCTAAATTTTACCACGGGACTAATATAGACGGCAGTAATAAGTCAACTGAGTTTTAATTTCAAATCAAAACCAACTACAAGACTCTATCGGTCTAATGTGTCGTTCAAATTTATTTTTGTCTTTGTTCATTGAATGACAAAGAAAGAATCTTTATGAATAAGGGAATAAATGTATACTGCTGTATGTAGTTATTCCAACCTCAGAATAGGTAAGTAAAAAGTAAAAAAATCTCTTTATTTAATCATTTATTATTTTATTTTATTTTATAAATTCATATAACAAGAATCATTTTGTAACGTCATAATAAACAAGTTTTTTTTTACAACTGAAGTGGCAACCAAGCGTACGGCCCACAAGATGGTAAGCGGTTACCGCAGCCTATGGACGCTTGCAATACCAGAGGTATCACTCGCGGGTTGCCACCTTGAGGCTAAGATCGAAAGCCTCATGTGCCAGTAATTTCACCGGAAACCATACCCTTCACACCGGAACACAGCAATGCGAGCATTACTGCTTGGCGGCAGAAATAGGTATGGTGGTAGTCCTTCCCCGGATGAGCTCTATCACAAACTGTGACAAAACTGTGACCCTTCTAGATAAATGCCTGTAAAATGTTTTAGGTAAGCACATCTGTTTCAGTTGAATCACATCAAACGAATGATTTATGAAAAAGTTATAGTCCATTTCGCAACTACTCGCGATTCTTGCTTTTCGTTTTTGTGCGAACGTGCACCTATGACATTTTTCACACGAAATCTGTCTATTGACAAACAGCCTTTGATATTGAATGGAAAAAAATGGCCTGTACGGTCGTTGAATTGGGACTAAACAAAGTATTTGCTGCTCACAGGAACTGGATCAAAGTACGTGGTGGCCATAATTCCACGTACCTACTTATTGGGCTTAAAAATTCTCGTATTACGATTCGGAAAATGTATGCCAGTGCACTGAAACTAATTTATAACTAATTTTATATTATGAAACCGGTATGGCCAACCTAATTTTTTTTTTATGTCGGCAAGTCAAGTCGTTCGCCTGATGTTAAGCGCCACGCCTGCCCATGTTATGGTCAGGCGTGGTTAACATCAGGTAATAGGTAATTAGGTCATACAAGTAATGGTGGACTAAGTTGTCTAAATAAATAAATAAATAATTATTATAACAGATGCAGTGCCACCCAAAGCTTAAAGTTTTAAGTTCTGCGTGGCACTGCACTGCGCTCATCACCCCGAGACGTTTTTGTTAAGTCTCTTTCGCCCAGTAATTTCACTTGCTACCGTGCCTTTTAAACCTAAACACAGTAATGCTTGCACACTACTGCTTGGAGGTAGAATACCTGGCACTGCGGTAGTAACCAACAAGATGGACTCTTGCTAAAGAGTCCTGCCACTATTAATTATATTCCTAATCATTATTTTGAGAGAACAGTTTCTCATTCCCAATGGTAGGAACATTAGAAAGCTGACTATGATTGGGCCTGTGTGGCTTCGAAACCTCTTGTTCATTCTATAAGAAAAAGATCTCTGTATAAATTCTGAAGCTATTAATATTTTGTAATTGCATATTCCTCGCCAAATACTAATTGATATTAAAAGGTACCAAGCTTATTACGTTGATAGGTAGCTATAAAATATTCCGGTAAAACACTTCAAAGACACGAGATTCAATTTAAAACAATAAACCCACCCGAGATCCAGTCTAATTAATTAAGATTAATTGGAATTTATATTCAAATTAAATGTTTTTATAAAAATAGCAAGTTCTTTATGGTAGAGCTCATTCGGGAAAGTGTTAAAACGACCATAACAAATAAAAAAAACTAACACACAAATGTAGAAAAATTTAGCGTAGAAATGCAGACGTTTTAAGCAAAAAACACGTTACATCTCATCACATCACAATAATTATAAATGTAAATGCGAATAATTGAACAATTATTTGTTTGGATGAATGTTTGTTTCCATAACTTGATAACCATTAAACCGTTAACTTAGATATATATTGACTGGAAATAGGACATAGGTTCACGCAAATGAAGTCAGAGGCAACAACTAGTTTTTTAAAATAAAACACTGAATACTCCTGCGATCTGTAACCGTCTTTGTAGTAAATAATTATATACACTTTCAGAGAAAAAAGCTCATTAATCAAATTAATGTCATTCCCTTTCTTTTACATCTGACGTAAATTAGAAAAAGAAAAAAAAGCCTAATTGAAACCTCCAGCGTAAGTTCAGAAAGGCCTCGGTGGAATTCTTAAGAATAGCTTTTTTAGAAAAAGTATTTTTGTAATTCTAACTCCCTTGAGAATTTATAATCACATTAAAAGCCTTATAGCTAAAATAGCGTTTAAATATATTGCATTTTCTTTTCACTACCGAAAGAAAGAGTAGAATAGAAATAAATAGAATATTATTTACTAGTTAGTGATATCATTCTCTAAAAAAAAAAATTATATAAAGGAGTTGTTTCACGTAGTATGGAGCCTTAGCCTTAGCCGAGCCTTAGTTTTTTGACAAATAAAAAACCATTGATCACTGTTTATTTATTTTATTTTGGCTTCTTTCATAATCTAAAGTAAGTTTATCTTTGTGAAGGAGTGCAACACAATGCAAAACAACATGGCGGGTTTAACGAACAACTGGGTTGTTAGGTACTGTCAAAGTCAAGATGCGCCACGATCATTGGCTAATAGCTGTCATGGCGGACTTCTAGTGTTCCCGTTTTAGGAAACTCAACACAACAAACATTTTTCCTTTAGAACATTGTTTGTCTACTTAAAAATAAAATTGTTTGTTACTGTTAGTCAAATATTTTTTCAAATTTTTCTATGGTGTTACAAAGACCTAGGCCACTATGAAATCGGTCCTTTTAGGGGCTTACTCATTAGTCAAAATAATTTGAAAATATATACTTATTGAGGTGATGACTGATTATTCGAATAAAAAAATCCATTGGTGCACTGGGTTCAAACCCAAGACCTTAGGATCGGAAAACGGGATCACCATCATATCACTAGTCCACCGGTATCCAAATAAACGGGTAAAGCTAAGTAAGGACTACCACCATACCTATTTCTGCCGCAAAGCAGTAATGCTCGCATTGCTGTGTTCCGGTGTGAAGGGTATGGTTTCCGGTGAAATTACTGGCACATGAGGCTTTCGATCTTAGCCTCAAGGTGGCAACCCGCAAGTGATACCTCTGGTATTGCAAGCGTCCATAGGCTGCGGTAACCGCTTACCATCTTGTGGGCCGTACGCTTGGTTGCCACTTCAGTTGTATAAAAAAAAAAAAAAAGTAATAATAATAGTCAGGCGTGGTGCTTAACATCAGGGCGCCTTGATTGTCTAGCCACTTGCTGACAAATAAAAAATGAGTTAGCAACCTATTCTAGTGACGGAGTTATTATGATGCCTGTAGGCTATCGTCATGGCTTAATAACTTTGTAAAAGCCAAGACCAAAGTAGTATGTGTAAAGTGTACTCTCCGAAGCATCGAAATACCCAGTTTAATTGCCATTGGCGGTCACCCATCCACGATAGTGGGATAATGGGATATTTTCCTTGCAACAACACACCTATGCGTATAGCAGCAATAGTACCAACTAAACGAATAATTATAGTTGGGAGGAACTACAGTGCATGTTGGAACTAATAGCTGTGTCATTCTCATTACAGCCTTCTAATGTTTTCACACTGGCCACTGGCCTACTCACAAGCGAGTGATTGATTAATCCACCACGCGGATTGTGTGTGAATGTGGATTGGTGGATGGCACCATGTCTTTCGAATTTTTAGGTATTGGACACACCGGTTTTCTCACGATGTTTTTCTTCACCGGATTTTACCGGATTGCGCTCATAGCTATTCACTTGTTCGCCTCCCGCGCCCCGCCTTAGGATCGAGGGGCGGTCGTTATCACTAGACACTAACACTAGAACACCAGTGCTCACTTTAGTTGGTCATGAGCGCATTAAATTGAATTAACTTTCGTGAACTCAATCTGTAACTAAAACTTAACTAGGCCTAGGTCTCACACCTAAGTAATATTGACCGCTACGATTTTTAAATCCTTCTGTTACCAGTAACTTTGTAGAATGGGCCAGCTATTATATTTTGTCTGTACAAAAACGCAGAGTCATGTGATTGACGAAAGCTTACTTCCATAAGGGCCCGCGGGGACTGACCGGAGAGGAGGGAACGGGAGGGGGGTTGATTAATTCGTTTAATTAAAACAGGGTGGAGGCCGTATGTTCGTATTAAGAATAAAAATCATTTCTCTGGCAATTTTCCACAGCGTTCGTTTACTGGTCGATGTAATTAATGGTGTGCGTATAATTTGGAGTATTGTGTTATTGATTGCGTTTGTAGGGCTCATTGGTAGATGTATCGACATAAGGACTTCGTTTCGTTCATGTACCTAAATGTCATGTTACAAATACAAATACTTTATTAATAACAGCAAGTTACATGTCACAAAGGTATTTACGGTAGCTATATTAAGCTATATTATTACATTAAATAAAACTGAATAATTTAGTAATTTTAAAAATTAAATTAAAATAAAACGAAATAAATAGTTACAAGCATTTAAATGCATAAACTCATCCAACGTATAAAAGGTTTGCTTGATGAGCCAGTTTTTATGCTTGAACTTAAAGGACTGCGTCGATGATGCTTCAGTGATGTCAACCGGGAGGCGATTGTATACCGCCGGCCCCATGATGTGCACCAGCTTTGCAGTCTTAGTGAGCCACCGTGTTACAAGTGGTAGAGAATACCGTCAGCTGCCTACTACCGGTACACTTCACTACTACAACCAGGGCTAAACGGATTCCGTGAGATAGAACAACTGTATCAAACATCACAACGCATAATCTTTGTAACAAATTATACAAACTAGAACGACTCCTGTTTTAGGCCGTACTGTAACTTTTTTTGGTTGGATTTATTTATTAAACAAAAACATTTATTATTCCGCGGAATGGTTATTACAGAAGTTGGTCGAATTTTAGTGATTTAACGGATGTAATTTTTAGTGATTTTTAAATAGCTGTGTTCTCAAGACAATGCCATTACGGGTTTTTTTTTTGTTTATTTTTGACGAATCGTCAGTAACGAGTCCCGTAAAAATGAGCCATTAGCTTTCCTTAAGTTTCACGCAAATAAATTATTCATTTCATCATGCGCGGTCGATTTAAGTGCCACGGCGTAACGCATTTCTATATCAACTTTAAAATTCATCAAAGTTATGTTTGCAATCAGTCAAGCAAGCATCGTGGTGCTAACCTAAGCTTATATGCTTTCAAATTTAAATATTAATTAATTAATTTTAAAAATTTATATTAATATATTTAAATATCTGAACAAATCAAATAATACACAACTTGAAACAAAAATATTACCGCAAATTTATTATTATTTTTATATTGACGAACAGTTTTACATAATGCTATCTAACCCCAAACTAGGCAAAACATGTACAATAGAATGAACATATTATATTTTTTTGTAAATACATAATTTTAATAATAGAACACTCAGACCCGGATCAAATATTTGCAGATCGTACAAACATTTATCTCTCAGCGGAGATCAAACCCACTATCACTCATTGCTCAACCAGGGACTCATCCACCACGCCTCGGAGGTCATTCTTGACATTATATAAAACTCAAAAATAATATACATAAGAGTAGTAGAGTTCTTTGTGATAGAGCTCGTCCGGGGAAGGACTACCACCACACCTATTTCTGCCGCCAAGCAGTAATTCTCGCATTGCTGTGTTCCGGTTTGAAGGGTATGGTTTCCGGTGAAATTACAGGCACATGAGACTTTCCATCTAACGTCTCAGGGTGGTAACACGCAAGTGATATCTATGATGTTGCATGCGTACATAGGCTACGGTAACCGCTGACCATCAAGTGGGCCGTACGCTTGGTTGCCACTTTAGTGGTATAAAAAAAAAAAAAAATATTATAAAACTACAAATAGGATATTCTCAAGGAGACGGCACTTTACGGCTGAGAATTTAAGCTCCATATTTTATACGCTCTCACGTAACATTCACGTAACGTTCACGTAAGTGCTCTTGAATTCCTGAAGCATGTAACTGTAGCTTTAACAGCGTCCTTGTAATACTATCTGTTGTATAAAATCTAATGTATAATGTGAAATGCCGTTTTATAGTGAACATTAAATGCGAAATCACACTAAAAGTTTGGAATATATACGAGTAGTAGTCCGTCCCAGCTTTGCAAGGGTGCAATGATACCGCGTCCGTGCGAAGCCGGGGCGGGTTGCTGTTAATAAATATAGCCTATGCTACTTAGGAATAATGTAGCATTCCAATGGTGTAAGAATTTTTGAAATTGGACCAGTGTTTTTTGAGTTTATTCATAACAAACAAAAATTCAAAAATAAAAATACAATCATACAAAAATACAAAAATACAAATCTTTCTTCTTTAAAATATAAGTAAAGGGGAATCATAATATCAGCCGATAGACGTCCACTGCTGAACCTATGTTCAAGGCTTTTTGGGGCCTATGCCCCAAAAAAGAGTAGTAGAGTTCTCTGTGATAGAGCTCGTCCGGGGAAGGACTACCACCATACTTATTTCTGCCGCCAAGCAGTAATGCTCGCATTGCTGTGTTCCGGTGTGAAGGGTATGGTTTCCGGTGAAATTACTGGCACATGAGGCTTTCGATCTTAGCCTCAAGTTGGCAACCCGCGAGTGATACCTCTGGTATTGCAAGCGTCCATAGGCTGCGGTAACCGCTTACCATCTTGTGGGCCGTACGCTTGGTTGCCAATTCAGTTGTATAAAAAAAAAAAAAAAAAAAAAGCGCCATGACGACTTAATTAAGACGAATTAATTGTATTTTTTTTTTCTTTGAAAGAGATTTTACATTAAAATACAAGTCAGTAATAAACAAAATAAAATGTCTAACACAAACATATATTTTTTTATAAAAAAAAATAAGATAAAAAACAGACGAAAAATCTGTAGTACTATTACAAATAACCTTTTAACTAATGAGGTCACACAGCTACCACAGTTAACCTCAAAAGAAAAATATCGACACGTGTTTCATCCCTCCACGGGACATCTTCAGGACCATCGACTTGTTCTCCGGCAGACGTGTTGCTCCGTCGAGCACTGGAGCCAAAACTGTTTGTTTTGTCTGTTTTTTATCTTGTAATGGATTTCCGCAAAGTAACGCCTGAATCTATCAAAAAAAATAACATCGTTATCATCATCATCCACAGCATGCCTTCACCTACTGCTCGGTATAGGCCTCTCTTAAGTGCCATTTACATTGGTACAGTGACTGACTTTGAGAACTGTCCTTCTCTGTTTACAAAGAGTCAGTCAGTACGCGAGAATATTGAAGTCAGCATTGACCCGAAAACGTTTTACTAACTCCAAATCCATTTACATTAGGTCAATAGCGAGTCAGCACTGATTTTGCTACTGGCTCAATGTAAATCATACTTTAGTTTGTACCATCTACCACGATCCTGATGCTAACTGATCCACTTACGGCCCGCAACTTTGACTGTCTTTTACCCAAATAACAATAAATAACAATTGCTAATGACATGTGCCGTGCCGTCTTAATAAACATATACACGCATCACATAGTAGATACAGTCAAATCAAACAACAATCTACACCGCTCAATCCGCACAGAACGTCTCATTCCCGTCACTCCTGTCATTCCCGCGTCACGCCCGGCCGCGTGACAAATGACGCGTGCTGTCACTCTGACGTGACATTATTAGTATCGCGAACGAGTGTCTTGCGAAGGCTTAGCAGGATCAGCTACAATAACCTGTCCGATATTTGCTAAGCTTTGCGTATTCATATGGCAGTTGTGTTTCAATACATTGCCTTAATTGTTAAAATTGACCATTGGTTATTAATTAGGAAAAGCCAAGTTTTTTAATGTTAAAGCAATTATTTAATATTATACCCTATAAAAAAAATATTTAAAAAAATTAAACTCTTTGGTTGTTATATTGTACCATAACGTAAGAATTAGTAATAATAATAATAATAAATAAAAATAAATAAATAATGCTGGACAATCCACACAGCATCATCTAGCCCCAAGGTAAGCTGCTGTTAAACAGCACTGTATTATGGGTACTAGATGACTGATATATATTTAATACAATACAATACATAGATAGATATTTTTTATTATATATAGAAAATACCCAGAACACCCGGAACAAATATTTGTAAATCGTACAAACATGTGTCCCGAGGCGGAATAATAAATAAATATTGGAGTACATTTCACACAACGCCATCTAGCTCCTAATTATGCAAAGCTTGTACAATGAGAACCAGATAACGATATGATGTACTATTTGTATATTTTTTGTAAATACTTGAAATATATTAAGTGTACTAAAAGGTTAAAACCTGCCAGGTAAAAATAAATCCCTAATCATAAATAGCTCTAAACATACAATTAACAACATCCTTTTCCTATAAAACACTTTTGTAAAGCCTTATAACATTGTAGAGGCATGTAGCAATTTCGTAGAACCTCGTAGAGCCTCGTAGCACAGCCGCATACTGGCTACGCTCTATACAAGGTTTACGACAAAAGATGAACCCGAGTGCGAACCGAGAGATAAAGACGTTCATTTAACGTAATTACATCGTCTGAAATAAGATATAGCCTTATATTTCACGGAACACACGTTAAAATACTTCTGTATGTTTCATAACGAGTGTCGTGTCTACGCTACTTGATTTATTTAAGTTATTTTGTGTGAAAACTGAATCAAAATGTTTTATTCTCAACGTGCGTGGTGGCGCGGTGGGCGAGCGTCTGGTTTGTTCGATACCCGCTGTGGGACAAATATTTACATGGTCTGCAAATATTTGTTCCGGGTGTTTCAATTATGAATAGGTATTTACTAAGAAAATGTGTATATCAGTTAACTGGTTCTAAAATACAAGTTTTGCTTAGTTTGTAGTTAAATAGTGCTGTGTTAATAATGTCTGTGAATATTTATAACTATTTATTTGTTCAGAGACTCAGTAGCAGGACGTCACGCAAACGCTTACACATAATTTGGTTATGGTCAGGTATGCCACTTAACATCAGGCGGATAACATGACAATCCCGTGACTTGCTGACATAAAAAAAAAAACAAAATTATGTTAAACAAACTTTTATATTACGCTATTCGTTTAAAAAAAAAAGGTTTTAAAGAGATTTGTATAAGGTTTTTATAAATATATAAATCCAGGCATTAGCGGTAAAGCAACTCAAAGTTACTAACTAATGTTTATAAAGCTGTTTCCATTAGCTTATCAATATTTAAAATCATCGTTAAAAGCAAAATATTGCTTGCGGAAATGGTTATTTATCGCGGGAAAAACGTAAATTTCCAAATAGGTCCGTTAATGGTCGTTTTATGGTTTCGTTAGATATTTGTTGGCTTATAAGATCCTTCTAGTAATTCACTTGCCTAACCCTTGGTATATTTAACTGATTGAAATGTACACGCATTTTTTTTTGCTATATTATGGTGTGCGTCGATGGCGTAGATTGCTTAGTTGTGATATGCAAATAATTTGCAGCTTGTCCAAAAAAAAAAAAAACGGCCAGAAAGGCACTAAATTATAAAAAAATGGCGTTTACGTAGATATGAGAAAAACAATTATAATTTTAATATATTTATATTCTCCTTCGAAAGAGGATGGTGGGACATTGCGAAGGAGAGAGATGATTGGAGAGATTTGGGGGAGATCTTCACTCAGCAGTGGGACGAAACAGGTTAACAAAAAAAAAAATATATAATAATTTTGAACATAAAGTATAAATAAATAAATAAATTATTCTGGACAATCCACACAGCATCATCTAGTCCCAAGGTAAGCTGCTGTTAAACAGAGCTGTATTATGGGTACTAGATGACTGATAAAATATTGAATACAATACAATACATAGATAGATATTTTTTATTATATATAGAAAATACCCAGAACACCAGGAACAAATATTTGTAGATCGTACAAACATTTCTCCCGAGGTGGGAATCAAACCCGCAACCTCAGCGTCGCAGGCGGACCTGCGCCCGCTGCGCCACATCGGTCGTCAATAAGTAATAATAATGTTTAATTAAATTAATTAAAATGCGGCCATCACGCTGAGAATGCATCTGTCTGGTAGTGATTTATATCAGTTGAGCTATCTATAGATCGTTTGTAACGGTCTTTAAATGGCTCAACTCATTCATCATATATATTGTATATTTGTAATGTAAATATTTTTATTTTTATTTGTTATAAAATATTATCGCTGGGTAAATACTATTTTATCTGAATACTTACGTGCTTCAAAGAGTACAATAAACTATTGTTAAACCAGCAACCAGTCATTTGAGGAACCAGAAAAAATACTTATGTCCAAGTTAAATGCCATTTCTGATTTAATGATGGTGATGATTAAAACGGTAGACTTGATGAGAGTGTGAAGAGAGTGAGAGAGATTCCAACTAGCACTAGTGTGAACAAACCATTAAACCTAGACCTATACGTTTGTGCACCGCCCTTTACTTGGAAAATAGCAAAAGTTTGTATCCTCTTCTAGCCAAGTTTATTTATTGAACCCTCCCAACTGACCTTTGAGATTTGTTGCTGGTTAAAAGGAAAATATACCTCAAAGTTTTGTTTAGGTAAGGTTTTCCGATTTTTTAGTTTCTTATGTTATTAGAGACAATAATATAATAAAGTACCTCTTCTAGTAACTGATAATGACTTGCTTTTCAAGGGATTTATGGCAGTTTTAAACAACATTTTATTATTAATCCTTGCACCTAATTAGGTTGAAAATGAGACTTGCTTCAATATCCCCACTTAATCCCAAATGGGGTTCCTAGTGTAGATGCCAAATATCCGGTTTGGTCCACTTTCACAACTATTTTTCACAACTTACTTACTTACTTACTGCTGTGGCGCAGCGACCCAAAGTGGATCTTGGCCTCCGACACTAGAGTCCGCCAGGCAATTCTGTCCGTCGCTGTTTGCGTCCAGTCGGCGACATTTAGTTCGCGCAGATCTTTTTCAACTTGGTCGCTCCAGCGGTACCTCGGACGACCTATGGGTCTCCGGCCACCTGGGCAACCCGTGTATGCTCGATTCTCGCCCGTGCGGACTACATGCCCGAGCTATCGGAGTCTGGTAGATTTTGTTTCTCCTATGATATTAGGCTCTGACACTAGGTCTTCGATTTCCTGGTTTCTACGAAGTCTCCAGCTGCCATCTCTGAGTTGGACCCAAAATTTTGCGGTAAATTTTTCTTTCTGCCACTAGCAGCTTATTTTCTTCTTTCTGTGTGAGTGTCCATGCTTCGCAGCCGTACATTAAAATGGGCCTGATAATGGCAAATTATTTAAATGTTGTGAAATTTTTCACAACTAGTTAAATAAATTAAATAATAATAAAGAATAATAAAAAAGTTAAGAAAAGACACTTTGCTTTGCTAGTTTACTTTGCTAGTTGTAAAAGCAGAATTATATATCTCCTTTCTTAACTATTTTCAGATGTCAGTTAAGACAGGCCACTTTTTATTTCATTTTAATAACCAGTTATGAAATAAGGAGTAAAAAGTATCTTTTCTTAACTAGTTGTGAAAAATAGTTGTGAAAGTGGACCAAAGGAAATATCCATCTAAGATTTGTACTTAGAGTAGTGAGTAGACTATCAAGTTGAAAGAGACCTTTTTCTTCTCATGTTATGGAGGTGAAAAAAAAACGCTACGCAACGCGACAAAGAGTTTAAAAATGTATAAGTTGCTAGCTGTTGTCTTGTGTCCTTTTTCGTTTTTGTTAATTGCTGTGTTGTACCTATATAATAATTAACTTGCATTGCCTAAGACGTTTTCAATGTAGCGTTCGTATTGTATCGCATCGCGTCGCGTTGCACCGCTTTTCGCCGCTCCGGTAGGAAATTGGTAGTGCTAATGACTTTGATGGCAGGAACAGGCGGGATCTTTCATTACCTCCAATCAAGTGAAGCTTCTGTTTCATAAAGGCTGTGATCTTTATTTAACGGCCGTATACAGGGTCATTCATTATCAACCTGACAAACTTAAGGGATAGGTTCCACACCTAAAAAAAAAAATATATGTAGGTACCTATAATTTTTTTTTACGTATGTTTTGTCTAAAAAATCACAATTAAACAAAAAAAAATCGATTACGTTCTTCCGCTCAATTATTATTTATCATTGTTGGGAATCGAGTTAAGCGACGTAATAATGAAATATTCGAGTGTGCGCGCCCCGTAGCGGGTCAAGGACACGCGCAGGTCAAGGACGCGCGTGTTAGTGACCCGCAGTTCATTGACGCGCGGGTCACTAACACGTGCCGAGCGCTGCCTTTTCGATTTCTAAGAAGGATAACTAATTATGAAGCAGAATTACTTATTATTTTTTTTAATTTTATAAAAAAAAACGTTTAGAAAAAAAAAAAAGTACAAGTATTTTTTTTTTAATGTGTGGAACCTACCCCTTAAGTTTGTCAGGTTGATAATGAATGACCTTATATACACCTGGCTAGACAGTGGCTGAGGAAATATATTAACCGAGCGGTGGCAAAGGCAGCCGAATGAACCCGAGCCATCTGACAGCGTGTTGGGTCAATGACATTAAAAATTCCTGAGAAAAACGGAATAAACGTAGGGAATAGAGAGGGATCGTATTTATTGAAAAAAGGATTATCACCTAATTGCGAAGTATGCGATAAACCAGAAGACGTGTATCATATACTGATGGAATGTGTCCGGAACCAAACCGAAAGGCAGAGGGTTCTGCTTGTGTTGGGCATCGATATTGTAAGCATTGGAGTAATGCAGAATTTATTATCGTGTCCTAATTCTAGTGAAGCTAAACTTATCTATAGTTTGGTTCAAGCGGCAGTTATAGGCAGTTAATTCCTTATAATTATAAGTAGGTACCTACCTAGATAGTTTAATTATTAGGTATTTATGTTAATGTTGAAATTGTTCTATTTAAGCTTTTATTATTTTGTTACCTTACAGGGCTGACATAAACATGTTGTTCAAAAGCCCTTTTAAAATTATTGAATAAAAAAAAACTCAGCAGTGCATGCGTGCAAAAAAATGTGGTACTAAATTGGCAATCAACCGTACGTCCCACCTGAAGGTAAGCGGTTACCGTTTTTACCAATAGCGAAACTATTTGCCAGTAGTTATCTATTTAGGTCTTTAATTATTATTGTACTATTTACATTGTACACAAAATATTTATTTATAATACGTCCGTATAAAAACGGTCACTGTTTCTCAAAAACAAAGCTTCCACCTTGGAAGCGAAGGAAGTGGCGCGCGCCCTCTCATTACCTCCGATATCCGCTGTGAATAAATTCCAATTGCCCCACAATCTGCTTCCGAACGAATTTCACACCGTTTTTCAGCGGATATTCAATATTGCGCGATTGTTATCTGAAGATTGGTCTTTTCAAGGCTATTTTCTTTGTTAACCCCCGACGCAAAAGAGGGGTGTTATTAACCCCCTATGTATTGTCTGTCTGTGACAAGCGGTTTTTTATTTAGAGAGAGTAGTAAAGTTCTTTGCGATAGGGCTTGTCCGGGGAAGAACTACTACCATACCTATTTCTGCCGCAAAGCAGTAATATTTTATTCATATACGGTTCTCCTGTGAAACCTTGGCTCTTATGAGCCTCGAGTTATCAGGAGAACTCACCCACATGCTCCTAAACACCTTCTCACTTACCATTATATACCTTCTCACACATTTCCACACACACTATAACCCCCACACACCATACATATACACGCACTTACACACACAAAATACACAGCAAGCGCTCATCCAATCATTTAATATGCCCTCATAATACTCATTAATACTACACCTCTTTACCCACATCCACTCTTGTGCACACACACCGTAGCATATGCTTTGTATTATTTATTATATTTTTAAGCTAAGTATTAGTTTCGACTGTATTACTTATTATTTATACAACAAGAATTTAGGAAATGCGTGTCTTTTATGGATAAAGTCATTCTCCTGATGTCCCACGTTGGGTATTATTTTTAACTTTAATAGTAGCCTCCGCTTACTTTATTGGAATGCTGATGGCATTCGCACTAAGCAACATGAGCTGAAAGACTTAGCGGCGGGTGAGTTAAAAGTTGACATCATTGCACTCTCGGAAACAAGATTACCTGAGCGAAGTACCATCGATATACCTGGTTTTCGTTGCTATCGCCTCGACAAGCGCAGTAACGGCTCCGGGCAGGGCGTAGCTATTCTGGTGCGAACTGACTTAATTCACCTTCAAGCTCCAGTCCCAAATACCCAAAATCTTGAGGCCATTGGCATATCTTTTAACTTACCTACTGGTGAATTAATAGTTTATTCCGTTTATCAATCCCCAAACCTTCCCTTGCTAACTAGCGATTTTGACCTGCTTACGGCCGCGAGTAGCAAGGTCCTTGTCGTTGGGGATTTAAATGCGAAACATTCGTACTGGTCACCTGGACCCACAAACACACATGGTAAGAGACTATTTGAATATGTGGTACATAACGAACTCATAATTCATGCCCCCTCTGAACCAACGTTAGTACATTATCGAGCTGCACTAACTCCTTCGACACCCGATTTGCTGTTAACCAAAAACGTACACGCCATAGATAAAATTTCAACAATACATGCGCTCTCATCTAATCATATGCCTGTCCTAGTTGAACTTAATATAAAAATGGTTCGTAAACCAATTCAAAAACATAATTTTGCCAAGGCTGATTGGACTAAATTTCGAGACGTGTTAAACGAAAACATTTTTCTCTCAAACAAAGTCTTAAGACATGAAAGTGAAATTGATATCGCTATTAGAAACTTCCAAAACCAAATAATTCTTGCTAGGAATACAAGTGTACCCATCACAACCCTTAAACCCTGGAACTCAACTATCCCGCGATGTGTTAAAAGAAAAATTAAAAACAAAAACCAGTTGCGTAGATTTTCTGTTAAGGAAACCGACATGGTGGTGCGCCAAATGTTTATCCATGAAGCCAAGCGTCTTCAACATGAAATTAATTGCGCATTAAAATCCTACCACGACCATCAATGGGAAGTCAAACTTAAAAAAGTTGACAACCCCAGTACCGATATATGGCGCTTGGCCAAGCATTTACAAACGTCTACTTTCTCAATACCAGCCCTCAAGACAGAGAACGGTACCCTAACTTCCAATCAAAATGATCAATGTGAAGTTCTAGCAGACACATTCTTGAATAATATGCTCCTAACACATGATTGGGTTAGTGGGGAGGAAAACTCTGTAAAAAACTCCGTTACTTCGCTAGCCTGTTCTACTCAAAATGATCCACCTCCTCATGATCCAGTAAAACTAGTACGTCCAGCTGAAGTCAAAAAATGTATTATGAATCTTAAACTACGCAAAGCATCAGGTTCTGATCAGATAACTAATATTTTGCTGAGAAATCTCCCTCAGAAAGGTATTGTCCTCTTGACTAAGCTATTCAACTCTTGTCTTTTGTTGAACTACTTCCCACTGCCCTGGAAGACAGCTAAAGTTATTGCTATTCGCAAGCCTGGTAAAGACCCCACTGACCCTATTGGTTATCGTCCAATAAGTCTCTTACCATGTGTAGGGAAACTCTTTGAAAAAATCATATATGCTCGTTTGTCGAGAATAACGAGCCACATCTTAATTGATGAGCAGTTTGGATTTCGCCACGCTCATTCAACTGTCCAACAGCTTGCGAGAGTAGCTGAGTCTGTGTCACATGGTCTCAATAAAAAGGAATCGACTGGGATGTTTCAATTAGACATCGAAAAAGCCTTTGACACAGTCTGGCATCAAGGCCTATTGCATAAAATGATTAATCTTAAAATCCCAACATCCTTAGTTAATGTTATTAAATCCTACCTCTCAAATCGCTCCTTCCAAGTATATATAGATAGCCACAGCTCCTCTCCAAAGCCCGTGCCTGCTGGCGTTCCTCAAGGCTCAATTCTTGGGCCTCACCTTTTCTTAATCTTCATAAATGATATACCTATCCAGCCGCGCACAAATCTGGCATGTTTTGCAGATGACACTGCTTCGTTTACAACTTCCGAAGATACAGACTTAGTTATTGGTCGCCTCCAGTTGTCAGTTGATTCACTTTCATCGTACTTCCAAAAATGGAAACTAAAAATAAATGCTTTTAAAACGGAAGCTATCATGTTCTCTTGCAAAAGATCTAATCCAAAGCGAACATTAAAAATTGATGACCTTGAAATTCCTTGGAGTAACTCCGTCAAATACTTAGGTGTCATCCTAGACCGCAAATTGAACTGGACGGAAAACAGTATAAAAGTCCGCATGAAAGGTTTAAAAGCCTTAAACGCTTTGAGCCCAATCCTAAACAGGAAATCGTGCCTTAGTAGCACAACCAAACTTCGAATCTACCGAACCCTTATTCGTCCTTGCATTACTTACGCCTGCCCTGTCTGGAGTAGTACTTGTAAAACTAACATTAAAAATATTCAAGTCATACAAAATAAAGCCGTTAAATACGCATTGAACACTCCATTTCGTACAAACCTAACCGAATTACAGTCAAAAATAAGACTTCCTTTATTAGAAACCTATATCTACAAATTGTCTAAAAAGTTTTATTTATACACAAATCCTATCAATAAAAATAAACTTATACAAAATATTTGTAAACAGCGAAAGAAAAATTTACCTTACTTCGACAAATATTGTCGATATAAATTACCCCATCACTTGTTCTTAGAGTGCAATGAATAGTCGCTCACACAAGTGCGCGCGTCATGGTGGCTCGTTGCGCGCGCTACTCTCGCCCTTATTATCTTGGGATATAGATCAAGAGCGGCGTGCACAGCGTTTGCGGCCGGCACGCGACCTTGTGAGTGCTACTGCTACCTTACTATGACGCTTGTTATTTGACCATTTTTGCTGCTACCCCCAAGTCCAACTTTAGTTATAATCTTCGTATTATGTAATAAAATTATTATGTCGTCTATGATGATGCATAAGAAATAAATGTAAAGTTATGCGAAAAATGTAATGCTACTTGTAAAGCTTACATGTACTTAAACAAGAGCTCACACCTCACCACTTTTATGTAACAAAACATAATTAAAAAAATAAAAACATTCAATCGTATTATTACTTCTTCTTATAAGTTTTAAAAAGCACACAAGCTAAAAAAAAACGTTGTATATATAAAATCGTACTTTTCTAGGATAAATCTACACTGGAAAATTGTACTAGGTTAAGTTATTTATCAATAAAGAACTTTTAAAATTGAATTGACTTATTATTTTTATATTATTTTTAGTTGTTAATTTTTAAACACTAGTCATACATAAAAACATTGTTCTAAATAAATACTTGTGTGTGAACACAATGCACCGGTGGATGAGCACCGGTGGTCTATAGTGGTAGTGACCCCGCTTTTCGATCTTAAGGTCGTGGGTTCAAACCCGGTCGTGCACCAAAGGATTTTTCTGTTCGAAAAATTTATGTGCGCAATGCCAGTGCTCTCATACGGTGAAGGAAAACATCGTGAGGAAACTCCAAGAACTAAAAATTCGAAAGACATGTGCCATCCACCAATCCGCATTGGGTCCGCGTGGTGGATTAAGACTCAATCACTCTCGCCTGAGAGTAGGCCAGTGTCCCAGCAGTGGGAACATTAAAAGGCTGTCATGATGATGATGATGAACACAGTTATGGGGAAATCACTGTTTTTTCTGTAATACAGTTTATATGTTAAACTAACACAGAAGGCAGAGCTGCACATTTACTTGTAAACATACTTTTATTTGAATAAATGAATTCTGTGTTTGTATTTTGTATATAAAGGGTATAATTTCTAAGGATTTTTTTTTAAATTACAGGCCGATGAGCATTTAGATTTACGTTTCAGGTGGCAACAAGCATCTCTGAAGTTGCAAGCGTACATAGACTAAGGAGGTTTTCTAGCGATGGTTCATAGACAATAAAATGAATTATTAAAACTTGTTCCAAGTCTGGAGTGATACCATGGTACTCGTAATTTCCTTACTCAACCCAGGAAATCCTAATGTGGGGGCAGAAGTATGTATGTGACAGTTGGTGTGTAATGTTATGTGTTATGTTATTAAATGCAAGTACTTTGGAAGATACGCTTCACGACAGCAATAAGGTTCTGGACAGAACAATATTTCACTCTCCCCTTTCTCATTTCTTTTGTTTATAAACGGTGTGCTACGGGAAACATGACAACTAGAGTAAAAACTGTTAAAAACTACCGTATTAGTTGTTCATACCAGATCAACGAAGGTAAGAAGTTTACAGCGGGGTCACCATTTAGATGGGGCGTTTCCGTGCTTCTTTCCAGTTCGGCAGTATGACAATTTTTAAACAATTCATTTTTACCGACTTTTAGCTATCACTTTAATTTTATCGTTCCATCGAGTGGAAGGCCGCCCTATACGTTACGCTACTATGTTTTCCACAATGCCTATTTTTTTGTTTTATTTTTTTATTTTACCAATCTTTATGCTAAATTTTGATGGTATTTTACCGTCAAATTTTAGCATAAACAATGCATATTAAGAATTTATTACGCAATTCTTATCATGAAAAAGTAGCTATTTCTCGTCGTGTTTATTGTTTGGTTCATAATATTAACTTATTGATTTTTATTTTGATTTTGTTAAAATTTAATTTTTACACTCACTCACTGTATAACTATTAGGCAAATACTATTAGTATAGAACAATAAGGTTTCTCAGTAAGTGATTCATGTAAATCTTTTGAGAAATAAATATTCTTAAGCCATAACCGTATTTCTAGTCTGATTTTAAACACTTTTAATTATACACTTCGTCAACTGATTTAGACAAGTTTAAATACAGAATGTATATAAATTTGACAATCTGCCTTAAAGTATTATTGAATAAAGTGTAAATATTTTATAAGATGTATGTATCATTATTTTATTTATGTATATTTACAATAAACATATCAGTCAAATAAAAATAGAAAAATAATTATGATCCATCTTCATCTTAGAACTCTGTAAATGTACAAAAACATAAAAAAACGGTTTCGATAAAAAATCTCGTTTCAATCCATCAAATGGAAGATTCCTTTACTTCAATTATTTGTATTTTATCAACAAAAATATGTTATTTCGAAGTTGGAACCCTTGACATTACAAGGCAAACAAACCATCGCTAAAGTATCATTATTATCATCATCAGTCAATAGACATACGATTAGGAAGAGTAGTTCTAGAGTAGTTGTGATAGCGCTCATGCGGAGAAGATCTTCCACCACCTATTTCTACCGCCAAGTAGTGCAATGCACGCATTTCTGTTCGAAGTGTATAGTTTCCGGTGAAATTACAGGCACATGAGACTTTAGATCTAACGTCAAGAGAGTGTGGAAACACGCAAGTGATATCTCTGATGTTGTAAGCGTACATAGGCTACGGTAACTGCATACCATCAAGTCGGCTGTAAGATTGGTTGGTTAAAAAAATACACTGTTGGACATTAATTAATGAGTCTCTCCTAAAAAGTGTCATGACAACCGATCTTAAGCTTAAACTTGAACCACCCACCGACCTCCTGTGAGCGCTTTAATGTCATCGTTCCATCGATGGAGGGGTCCGAGAGGGATGGTGATTTGTTTGACCGCTTCGACTGTGCGTTGATCTTCATGTCGTCGATCAATCAGTCAGTGACGCAATGAATTTATATATAGAGAAATATCACGCGATAAAAGCCACTGGCATTTGCTAGCTGTGAAATAATCTGGGCCCTTTTCAATCAATTTCAGAAATTATATTTTTCCAAGAGACTTGCGATCCATCATTGCGTTTAATTTACATAGCAGATTTTTCAGACTCATTGTAACGTCGTTTATCATGCCTTGAGCTTTGACTTGAGACTTTTACGGTGGCAAATTAAGGGCAAAGCATACCGAGTTCGCACGCGTGGACGTAATGTGCACGTACAACTGCACACACATAGCATAGCATAGCAGAAACATAACACACCGCTTGCTTGATATGCACGTACACGAAGATTAATAAAGAGGCTGCGTAGTCTGCGTTGCGTACCCCGTGTACACTACGCAGAGCGCTCGTGACGTAGCTGGCTAAGTTGTTCTTAACAGATCAACGAAGTTAAGCACTGTTCCACATAATCACCATTTGGATGGGTGACTGCCAGTGGCAATTTCATCTGAGTGCTTCTGCACTTCAGAGGTACGTTAAGCAGTCAGGCTTTTTTCAAAGTTGTTAGACCATAGCAGCAGCCTAAAACTCTGTCACCAGAGTTGGCTGACTCACACGATTTTGCTTTTACTACGCAGAGCGGCAACGTCGCATAATTACGTGCAGCGATGACATTCTCCGATTGGTCACATGGTAAAGCTCTGTGCTATGCACACAGAATACTTAAATATAGTTCTGTGGTTACGGTCCCTCTCTATTAGTTCTGTGCTATGCGTGACTTTTCGGTAACTACGTCTAAGTCCTGCATATGGAGGCGGTGTGCTGTGGCCTTTATTTATTTCAACGACTTGCGCTTCATAGAGACGACAGTGAATTTTGTTTTGAATTATATTACCAAGTTAGTTCGTGTAAGTCACCATTGAAGAAAACGTTTTGTTTTGTTATCTCTTCGAAAATGTAGAGAAAATTAACAGTATTTTTTTTAAATATGACACAGTAATATTGCTCTTTTGATGGAAAATTTTCTATGGGTCATCTAAAGAAATGGATCTGAGTCCAAATAGAATCGTGGTATAGTTGTGCAAAATTGACGTGACTCTAAGTCGTACTTTTGATAAGATTTTATTGAACCCAGCCGAGTTTGTTGCCAGATTCTTCTAGGCTGGGGCGCGTGGAACTGGCGTAAATTCACCTAGCTTTAAGACGTTTCAAAATGATCCTTGTGATTTTATTGAAATAAATCATTTTTGACTTTCGACGCTGCGCGTTTCTACTTTGTTTTGATGGACATTAATCCTCTTTGGCATTCCAAAAGCTTTCGTTTTGCCTTTACTGTAATACCTCACAATTTTGATTATTTATTGGTATTCTACTAAATAGCAATGCATATATTAGGTAACTACTACATCCTACTATTAAGGCGATAGTTTTTTTCAATAAGAAAACAGTTCAAAAATGGTGCTTCAATATGGCCATAGAGCTTGGCATCTTTATAATAAGACACAGTATGCAAAAAATGTTTTATTGGAATCTAGCTACAATCGCGGGCAAGGCTCGGTTATAAAATTACCCGTCTTTTTCGTGTAATTTTAGCAAGGTGTCTCTAGACAACAATGAGGAAATTTCCTTTAAATTCTCTGCGGGTGCGACCTACATCTGGCGCGAAAGCCTCTGGGAGTCAGCGCGTTCGTTTGATGTAAGTTTTGCGGGTAATTTTTGGGGAGTGTATTAAGCGGGAAGGAGAAAATTATAATACGTGTGTGGCTTAATTTTCTCTTAGGTAGACGTTATCTAAATTACATTTAATTGTTTAATTAAAAGTTGATTATTTGTTCTAAAACTGGCTACTTACCAAACATGGGAGCTCTCTATAGAATAGTTTGACATATCTCGATATAAATCTCATTTTCTATGAGAATAACGAGAGTTTTTCATTATGAGTGCCTGACTAAGTACTTTTGATAATTTTAAAGTCTTCTCGAGTTTGATTGATATTTTACTTACAAAAAAATTGTCTAATACTTTATACACCTTTTGAAGTATAAATAGTTTTGTAGTATTAACAGTGGCCAGAACATTTATCATAAAAAAAACATTTCCTGTTTTTAACCAGCTAATTTTTGTCATGAAAGTAGTCAAGTCGGTAGCGAACAAAACTCCTGTCATACAAATTAACTCGCAGTTTGCGTGACTTGCTTCATCGACTAGCAAATTATAAGCCACAGCAATAAACATCGGCTATAAACCCAACAACCCAATTAACAACCATAATATTGGTACGCTCAAACATATCGGAACACGAAACGAAATCTACCTATATAAACGCACACCCCTATCATTACCACGAAGACAGAATCGATTCGGCTCCATTAAACCACAATACGGACCCCGTACAATAATAACAGTAATCCTACAAATCTACATATCACACGTTTCATTTCCCCCTTTCATCCACACAAGAACTTACACCATCGAATATTACTAACAATGAAATCGACCAACAACCTTAACCCGACCTGTTTAAGGCGACATTTCTTTAGCATAAAAAATGGTGGCTGCTGATACATTGTGGCAAATAAATATGCCTTCACTAGATAGAAGACATGGCAGTAAAAAAGGGACTAGAATTGTGACAGTAAAATGGAAGCGAAAGCAAAAAATCGCTCGGTCCTTGTGATACCATGTCAAACCTTCTGTGAATGGTTTTAAATAAAGATAAAGCATCGATACTCTAGTTTTACAAGACTCTTCTGTCTAGTGGTGATTTGTTTAACAACTGAGATCTGGGGACTTACTCTTAAACGGGATCGGTATTGGACAATTATTGAAATATGACATTTTGTACTTTTGACAGCAACCAAGCGTCAAATTCAACCTTGTTTTCAAGAGTACAAAAGGATTGTCTTTGGCTATCTTGTCAAAACGACATGGGTCTTCCCATTTTAATTATTTTTCTCGTGTTATTTTAAGTTTTATTGCGTAAATTTGGTGGCAGTTTATACAATTTAACTTGTTTACTTAGCACAAGTGTAAGTAATTGTAATGGAGGGGTAATGTTGGTTGGTAATTTAGTCAAAGACTTTCCAGGAGAATTTTGAAAGAAAAGTCATCGTTTCTTTCAAAATTTCGTTTGTTTACGTTGCTATGCGACAATCAATCTAATACACTTGACACTGGCAAAATTGTGGCAAACTAGCCACAGAGGCCATAAAACAAAAGAAGAAGAAGAGTACAAAAATTTGACAGCAGTAAATAGAAATTGGGATTAGATCGGAATTGTCATTGGATTCCAGCGTAAGGCACCTGGATGGACTGTTAGAACCTTGACATTTGAGTTTGAGTGACACAATCGGCATAATATTAATCTTGTAAATGACGAGATAACCTCTGCGCGCCTCACCATGATATAGTTTAGTGATATTGAGCTCGTTACCCTAAAGCATAAACTCTACTAATATTATAAATGAGAAAGTCTCTGTGTGTGTATATTTGTTACCACGTATCTCCGTGACGACTTAACAGATTAGCATGAAATTTTGAATGTTGATAGCTTATATCCTGGAATAACATAGGCTACGTTTCGGTATTTTCATGAAGTTTTGCCTCACTTTCACTTTGACGACCGATTTGGCGCAGCGGGCGCAGGTCCGCCTGCGACGCAGAGACGCCTCGGGACAAATATTAGTACGATCTACAAATATTTGTTCCGGGTGTTCTGGGTATTTTCTATATATAATAAAAAATATCTATCTATGTATTGTATTGTATTAAGTATATATCAGTCATCTAGTACCCATAATACAGCTCTGTTTAACATCAGCTTACCTTGGGGCTAGATGATGCTGTGTGGATTGTCCAGCATTATTTATTTTATTTTACTTGGCTGGTATGATGATGGTTTATTAATATTCAACCACCTAGTTGATTTATTTATTTATTTATATGTTCAAGGAAAACCAACAGCACATAAAAATTTAACAAAAAACATCTTATGCAATAGGTGGCCAATTAGAGGTCTCCACTGATAGAAAATAACTTAAGTTTTAAGTAAAACCAAAGTGCAAACAAGCACAAAAACAAACTGGATACTTATCTAACAAAGTTAAAATAGGATAGGTAGGTGAACATTTACCTTACATATAAAAATTTCTAAGATATATATCTAAAAATACGTTGATGGACCAATGACATTAAATCAGGTGCAGGGTGGATGGTGGCTTAAAGTCTGTCATCATGGCGCTCTTTAGGGTCCAGCAGTGGACGTCGGCTGTTATGATGATAATGATGATGAACCTGCTAGTTACTTAATAACGGACAAGTATCTACTTCACGATTATTGTAGTACCTATTTCTACTGGTTGCAGAAATCCACGAAGGTTCCGTAGGTCTTTCACCTGACTGAACCTATTGTGGAACGTTTGCGTAAAAATATATCCGTGAAATAACGATACGTATTATAAATAAGGGTCACTCTTGTAGGGTCATTTACTCAAGGGTCCTTTATGTAAATTGGGAGCTGAAGTGAAAATAAAAACATTGATAAGGCCTCTTTGTTAAAGTGATCGAATGTTTTGTTGATGGGTCCGGGGTTTAACCCTTTTTATTTTTCGTAATATACTTTGCTTTTATTAATATTTACACTAAAGTAAGACGACCGATGCCGAAAGTCCGCCTGCGACGTAGGAGGTCGCGGGTTCGAATCTCGCCTTAAACCAATGTTTGTACGATCTGAAAATATTTGTTCAGGTGCTCTGGGTATTTTGTATATAAGGTCATTCATTATCAACCTGACAAACTTAAAGGGTAGGTTCCACACATATAAAAAAATACTTGTACTTTTTTTCGGCACGTGTCAGTGACCCGCACGTCAATGAAGCGCGGGTCAATAACCCGCGCGTTCTTGACCTGCGCGTGTCCTTGACACGCGCACATTAGAATATTTCATTATTACGTCGCTTAACTTGATTCCCAACAATGATAAATAATAATTGAGCGGAAAAACGTAATCGATTTTTTTTGTTTACTTGGAATTTTTAAGACAAATATTATACATAAAATAAATAAATTATAGGTACATATATTTTTTTTTTGTATGTGTGGAACCTATCCCTTAATTTTGTCAGGTTGACAACAATGAATGACCCTGTATATATTAAAAATATCTACCTATGTATTGTAATTGATTATGTATATCAGTAATCTAGAAGCCATAACACAAGCTCTGCTTAACTTGGGATTAGATGTACATAGGAAGATTTTTAATCGCACTTGCAAGTGACGTCACGTCGCGTCTCTGTGTAAACTGACGCTTAGTGAAATAAAACGGACAAGTTCATATTTATTATTCTACTGAAACGTTCCCGTACAACCAGACCGTTTCGATTTCAATGTTTGTTTTAAAATTTGTTGTTTGTGCCAATTATTACAATGCGAGCTCAAAATTTTGTTATTGATAAAAACTGTTATAAAACTTGCCAGTTATTGTGATGAACTTATAGATAAATATGTTCATCTCTTCGTTTACAAAAATAGTTTAGCTGGCATCGATTTTATAAACTTTTTAAAAGATTATAGATTATTTAAATAAAGCGTACCTATTTCTGTCGCCAAGCAGTAATGCTCGCATTGCTGTGTTCCGGTGTGAAGGGTATGGTTTCCGGTGACATTACTGGCACATGAGGCTTTCGATCTTAGCCTCAAGGTGGCAACCCGCGAGTGATACCTCTGGTATTGCAAGCGTTCATAGGCTGCGGTAACCGCTTACCATCTTGTGGGCCGTACGCTTGGTTGCCACTTCAGTTGTATAAAAAAAAAAAAAAAGCGTTGGCGGAACGACATATGAAAAAATGGTAGGACACCGCCAAGGACGAGATTATGGCGTAACTTGGGAGACACTTTTCCCAGTAGTAGGAATATATAGGTCATAAGTTCATAATATTAGTGATGATAAATAGAATCATTGAATGATTGACGAGCGATGTGGCGCTACGGGTAAAAGTCCCCTGCAAGAGGTTGCGGGTTCGATTTCCGCCTTGAGACAAAATAAATGTTTGTACGATCTGTAAATGTTTGTTTCGGGTGCTCTGGGTATTTTCTATGTCTAATAAAAACGACTATCTATGTATTGTATTATAATAAGTATATCAGTCATATATTACTCATAACACAAGATCTTGGGGCTAGATTATGCTGTGTGGGTTGTCGAGCATTATTAATTATTTATTTATATAAATACAGCACATAGCGAATTGATGCGAGTCGTTTATCAACAGAAAATCTCTTACACAGTTACACCGAAAATCTCTCAATGGTGCGAGGTCACGAAACGCAAAAATAATATTATTTCCATTCTTCAACTCGCACCAGTGTCAGCTTATACAATAATACATTGTATTTCAAGCAGTCTAATTTTCATATTCGGCGAAGCGTAATATAATTTGGTATTTGGAGTAAAAACAGCTGTGTGCGGCTGCCGCTGGCGGTGCCTCGTACGATGATAGATGATCCTCTGCAGGGGGATGAAGCTGCAGAATGGAAGCGCAAATATTCCATTCCCCTGCGTACTATGCAAACCAGATAACTCAGTCTCATAGATAATTTACAGGAGCGTGGAGCGCAAAACGCGTATAACGCGGGCAAACGCGTGGTGTGACAAGTGCAGAAAGTGGTAAGACAATTGTTTGCTTACTTTTAAATGAGCGTCCTATCTCTTTTTTAATAAAAAATAGTTTTTTGAGGGATCGGATCATGAATGTACAATATCTACTTAGTATTAATTTACACGTTTCTCTGTAAGTGACCTCGGTCTTTTGAGAAATAAATGTCTTAAACCCGAATCGTGGCAATGTCCTGGTTTCAATTAGAACATTGTGATCAAATTTATGTTAACAAAATTTAATTGATGCAGTCTGTGGCGGATAGGTATAGCCACAGAAAATCGTCATTTGTTTCGCTCATTTGTTTTTTTTTTAAATTCTGTAGTGACTGAAGACAACTTATAATGCTGTAGGTACTTATAAAAAAAAATATGATGCCAGCATCATACAAAAATGTTTTGACTATTTCATTGACACAGAGTATGAAATTGCTTACTACCTCTGTTTATTATAAGTAAATGCTTAAAGTATCTGACACGAACAACATCAGTAATCGTGAACTCACGAGTAAGTTCAATACTGTTGCGCGAAAAACATAGCCCAGGCAAGGCAGTTCGGGTAAAAAGGTAACAAAACTCGACTCACCTGAAGGAAAGCGTAGTCAGCGGCCGGTACGATTTGTGGCTGCTCGCGTCCGACATTGGGGTTCCCCAAAAGTCATTCTTAAACACTTTGTACACACTGTTCCGTCCATTTACATCACTGTTCGACACTATAGCCGGAATGTCGTCATGCACGAACTCGCCACTCAAACTATTTGCATACGTCAAAGCGCCGACTGACGCCACCAGAGTGTAAACCACCCAATCACTCTCGCATAACACTTTCCATGGTTTTTGGGTCACTTCTTCGCGAACCGGCGGTAGTGGACGACGTCTCATTTTGTCACACTTTTATGCACTTCACTAGTCAGATGTTCTCACATTTTTTTCCAGTCAGTATATTTTGGCACAGGTTTCTTGTTTTTAAACAGAAACTTTTTATTTATTTTACTTTCTTCTTATTATTCAGGTTTATTTATGACTTTATAAATTATATTGCAATGAATAATTTACAGTGTGTGTGTGTCAAATTTAGATTATCTTAGATGTGTTTGTCTTAAATTAGCATAATAATAAGCTTTTTATTCTAGGTAATACGTGAGCAAAACCACTGGCATAAATAAGTTGAAAAAAAAACAAACTACATGTTATTGCACTTTGTGATGTGACTGTAGCCTGACTCTTAAGAGATAAGAGATAAAGATAGTTTATTTGCAAAAAACATGTGTGTATGTACAGAACAGGTGTTAGATTAAGTTTATGAAACAACATGCTTGATCATTCAAGACGTGCAAATTGGGAGAATGGCATTGAAAAATATTTAGAATTGAATATAATAAAAATTGATGTCAATAAAAGTAAAAGTCAATTGGTACTTATAATCAAAAATTAATTTCAAATTGTGTCATTTAGGAATTCTTCAATACTATAATAGCATTTTTCAGTCAGTAACTTTTTAAATCGTATCTTAAATAAATTTACGTTTAATTCCCTAAAGCTCTTTGGCACCTTGTTAAAGATGTTTTAGTGTATGTTGTAATTTAAAGAATGTGTAACCGTTAAAAATGACCTAATGTACAAGGTAGGTACTTCTGTGGTAGTAAATACTCAGGTACTCTAGCAGGTATCATGGTCAGCCTTTTAATATTTTCACTGTTGGGAGTCTAACTTAGGTACTCTCGAGTGAGAGTAATTGGGTTTTATTCCACCACACAAACCAGAATACAGATTGGCGGAAGGCATGTCTTTCAAATTTTAGTAAAGACATGATTTTCTCACGATATTTTTCTTCAGAGAGCACTGACAGAAATCATGACAGCCTTCTAATGTTCCCACTGTTGGGACACTGGCCTACTCTCAGGCGAGAGTGATTAGGTCTTAATCCACCACGCGGACCCAATGCGGATTGGTGGATGGCACATGTCTTTCGAATTTTTAGTTCTTGGACATGCCGGTTTCCTCACGATGTTTTCCTTCACCGTATGAGAGCACTGGCATTGCGCACATAAATTTTTCGAAACAGAAAAATCCATAGGTGCACGACTGGGTTTGAACCCACGACCTTAGGATTGGAAGGCGGGGTCACTACCACTAGACCACCAGTGCTCTGACAGAAATATTAAGGGCTAAATAAACAGAAAAGAAAATTCACAACCTGAATACTGCACAAACTGGAACAAAGCAATTTTCCCAGAAAGCAAACAGATCTCATCGATTTGATATATCGCCACTCTGAGCTTCATGCATACGCAATTGGCAAACAACTGGCTCTGCACGGAAGGCTGTTTCTAACCTGTCCCGAGCAAAAGAGGCATTTAGGCTGAGAGTAGAATGACAACTCAGTCTCACGACTACTTTTAAAGTCAAACACAACGACATTTCACCTGAGGGACAATGCCACAGCTACATAAAAAACTATCTGTTAACTTTGAATTTTTTGTTCTTAGACATGCCGGTTTCCTCACAATGTTTTCCTTCACAGTATGAGATTTTTATAATGGAAAACCATTGGTGCACGACCGTGCTCGAAAGGCAAATAAATACAATCTATTTTTATTTTTAAAAAAGGTTAAGAGTCTTGACAAAATCCTAATTATGACTCTCATTTACGTTGTGTGTTTTGTATGTGTTAATGTTAATGTCCAGTTAAAGGGTTGAACCGGAGCGTTCGTAACGTAGCTAGCTAAGTTGTTGCTAACAGATCAATGAAATTAAGCACTGTTCCGCGTAGTCATAACTTGGATGGGTGACCGCCAGTGGCAATTACAACTGAGCGCTCCCGTGCTTTGAAGGGCACTTTAAGCAGTCGGTCCCGGCTTTTTTTAAGTTGTTAGGCCATGACAGAGGCCTTCGGGTGGCCTAGAAACTCTGTCACCAGAGTTGGCCACTGACTCATACGTACTTACTTATTGGTGCCTAGCTGTGTGACCCCAGCCTAACCCGATCTCGTACATTTTGATGGATCGCCGTCGCCGAATATATCAGCGGCAAGGGTCAGCGGCGACCGCTGATGTCATATTCATGAGAGCCTGCTTCGACTGCGTAAACGATCTACCCCGAGTATAAGTTCTTTTTTACCCGACCTGACCCTTTTCATTTTCGTCTTTTAGAGATGCGTAATGCGAACAAAAAAATCGTTTAGATAACTTCAACCAGTGTTTTTATTTTTGTGTCAGTTGTTGGTTAGAATTCCGGTTGTGCAAAGTTTTCTAGCTAAATAATTAATGATGCGTGCAATAATACTAAATTCTCAAACGTGAAGAAAAACATTGACATTCGAAGCTACTCGTATTTATTCCTCGAACGGCAGACATTTAAAGGCGGTAAATTTGCCGATTACTGCTATTAGATAACCTACTTTAAAATAATAACAGATTGTGTTTATCCACGTTGCTCATGAGATATGATTACTTGGCATTAGCAATATTGAAAAACAAAATGGTTGGCAATTTTGCACAAACGGTGAAATCACATAGACATTAAACACAGCATCATCTACCCCAAGCTAAGCAGAGCTTGTGTTGATGAATGATAATGATGATTATGTATTTGACGACTGATGTGGCGCAGCGGGCGCAGGTCCGCCTGCGACGCGGAGGTTGCGGGTTCGATTCTCGCCTCGGATCAAATGTTTGTACGATCTACAAATATTTGTTCCCGGTGGTGTTTTGGGTATTTTCTATATATAATAAATAATATATATCTATGTATTGAATTGTAGTATGTCTATCTATTAAGTTCATCTAGTACCCATTCACAGCTCTGCTTACCTTGGAGCTAGATGATGCTGTGTGGATTGTCCAGCATTATTTATTTATTATTAATTTTTTTTTTACTGCGTCGGGTAAGTAAACATACGGAACCACATGACGCTTTTTTCACTAGCACTTGTCCATCTTTTTTATAATTCTTGTTGGATGCCACACGACGTTTTTAAAAGCTTGATTTATGGTCGCTGGTGACTCTGAAACAAAGACAGAAATGATTTATAAACATTGTATTGTCGTTTTCTTATTACGTGAGCTTTTATTATAAAGGGCACGCATATTACAATTCAGAGACTTTTCTCTTTAACAAAAAGGGTGACAGATCGCACGAAAAAGTGCGTTCTGTCACCTCGAGGTGACATAACTAGGTGACAGATGGGAATAATCCAACGATACGTGGTGTTTTGTTAAATCGAAAGCAAAGTTTATTACTTCTTAAGTTTACTTTACTTTTTTTTAGCATTTGCAGGAAGTAAGTGAATGATAGTAAAGCTCAAGATTGGCTGTTCTGGTTCTCTATGGAAGAGGCTTTTGTCCAGCATTGAACGTCTATTACCTTAATAAGTGATGACGTACGATCTTGAGCCTTCATCATCTACCAACTTCCCGCGACCGCTTTAATGTCATCTTAAGGAGTAAGTACTTTAGGAGTAGTAGAGTTCTCTGTGATAGAGCTCGTCCAGGGAAGAACTACCATACCTATTTCTGCCGCCAAGCAGTAATGTTCGCATTGCTGTGTTCCGGTGCGAAGGGTATGGTTTCCGGTGAAATTACTGGCACATGAGGCTTTCGATCTTAGCCTCAAGGTGGCAACCCGCGAGTGATTCCTCTGGTATTCGTCCATAGGCTGCGGTAACCGCTTACCATCTTGTGGGCCGTACGCTTGGTTGCCACTTCAGTTGTATGAAAAAATCTATCTATCGAGCGGGGGCCGTCCTACAGTTTGTTTTCCAGATAGCAGTCGTCGTCAAAAACCTTTATCCACTTAATAGTATATCAACGCAAATAACTGCATCATTTAAAGACCGTTTCGACCTTGCTAGCTCAACTGAATAAAAGTTAAAACAGTTTCAAAGTAGTGTTGAAAACGGCAATCAACATTTCCATTTGAAATGCAATACACCTTGGAAGACGTGACAAGCACCTTTAGATTGCGACGTCTTACAAACATGGAGACTAGATTTGCAGATTGAGTTATCTCCTCTTATACAGTGCCAGCAGGCTTTGCATGTACTGACTCGTTTAAACCTCCGACGAAAATGAGATGAAGCTGACTGAGACTTTCCATCTAACGTTGAGACTTTCCAACGTCTCAGGGTGGTAACACGCAAGTGATATCTATGATCGTTCGTTCGTTCGTATGAGTCAGTGGCCAACTCTGGTGACAGAGTTTCTAGGCCGCCCGAAGGCCTCTGTCGTGGCCTAACAACTTTGAAAAAGCCAGGTCCGACTGCTTAACGTGCCCTCCGAAGCACGGGAGCGCTCAGTTGAAATTGCCACTGGCGGTCACCCATCCAAATGATGACCCCGCGCAACTTCATTGATCTGTTAAGAACAACTTAGCCAGCTACGTCACGAGCGCTCCTGTTGCTCCTGTACGCTTGGTTGCCACTTTAGTGGTATAAAAAAAGTGAGATGTTGGTATGAGTTTACAGTGTGTATTCGTGATCTGTTTATTTGTGTGTTCAGGAGCTATGATGCCATTAAGTTTTTTCTTTGAGGTATTTTTTTTTTTTTTATACAACTGAATTGGCAACCAAGCGTACGGCCCACAAGATGGTAAGCGGTTACCGCAGCCTATGGACGCTTGCAATACCAGAGGTATCACTCGCGGGTTGCCAACTTGAGGCTAAGATCGAAAGCCTCATGTGCCAGTAATTTCACCGGAAACCATACCCTTCACACCGGAACACAGCAATGCGAGCATTACTGCTTGGCGGCAGAAATAGGTATGGTAGTAGTCCTTCCCCGGACGAGCTCTATCACAGAGGACTCTACTACTCTTCAAGTTAGAATGTTCAAAACTATTTTTTAGTAATGTTAACTAATTTAGTTTTGTTATTGAGCAGATAATACAGCCACACAGTATTTACACTGTAAGTCAGTCAGTTTATATAATTCACCAATCCGCATTGGGTACGCGTGGTGGATTGTGACCCAATCACTTTCGCTTGGGAGTAGGCCAGTGTCCCAACAGTCGGAACATTAGAAGGATGTCATGATGAAAACAGTCAGTCTGTTAAGCAACAATTCTAATAAGAACTGTTGTTATTCAGTTGAGCTAGCAAGGTCGAAACGGTCTTTAAATGATGCAGTTATTTGTGTTGATATACTATTTAGTGGATAAATGTAAATAATACAAAATGGCAATACTAAGAATTGTTTAATTTCAAAGTGTTTGAATAAGAATATGTAAATCAAAAAGTAAATCTTTGTATTATTAACGCAAGCTCAATTACCCAAATTATAAAAGTTCAGCTGCCAAAAGTAGCATCTTAAATTGCTGGTACTGGATTTGAAATGCTAATGTTGTGTTTCAGCGTTCCTTCCCATACTGTGAATTAAAATCTCGATGGCTTTATACCATTATCCTTTGTTTGCAAGACGTTGAGAAATTCACTGACATTTCATTTCCTACTTGGGCAATTTATCTGTGAGTTCGGATAAAGCTCGAGTTTCCTGAAATGTGGCGGACGTCGTGGCAGCGTCGTTATATAGCGGAAATATGTCAGATGTCGTATTACACGTAAAAAATACCATGGTGTCTTGTTTTCTTAATTATTTCTTAATGTAGGTGGGCACAAGTTTAAAAAGATAAGAATGATTCAGTGTACAGTAGTATTTATTTAATAATTAATGTGTGTTTGTTACTTAGTGAGCCGTAATTATAGCAAAATGATTACAGCTGTAAAACTAAAATAGCCGTTATATATCTGTTAAACGACTGTCACCGCTTATAGTAGAATCGGGTTAAATGTGTCTTTTGGAATTTAGTTGAATCTCCTTGAGAGTTTGCTATGTTATAAAACGAGATTCTCTTCTTTGAAGTTAGCAAATTGATTTCAGAATGGTTTTCTAAACCTGAGAGTGATAGTAGATTTTCGATAAGTAAGCAAGAGTAGTGGAGTTCTAGCAAAAGTAGTAGCATTCTTTGTGATAAAGCTCGTCTGGGTAAGAACTACCACCATCCCTATTTCTGCCGCTAAGCAGTAATGCTTGCATTGCTGTGTTCCGGTTCGAAGATATTATGGCTTCTGGTAAAATTACACTCGAAAAAAACGTATATCTATACTAATATTATAAACACAGACTATTTGTAATTTTATTTGTTACGAATAAACTCGAAAACTACGGTCCGTTTTTAAAAATTCTTTCATCATTAAAATGCTACTTAATCCTTGAATAACATAGGCTATATTTATTACTAGCGACCCACCCTGGATTCGCACGGGAACGGTTTCATTGCATGCGTAGCTGGGAGGGACTTTTAGTACAGAATACATATGAAACAGCTGAGTCATCTATAGACTGTTACAAGATCTATAGATAGCTCAACTCATCCAAATTACTACCAGACGGGAGCGTTTGCCACGTTAATGGCAATACTGGTACGATGAGCCAGATATAAATGACTTTGTTCTAGCGAGTAACCTTTACAAGCAAACCAATCAGTGTTCGGCGCCAAAATATAACCATTCGTGTATTTACCATCGATACCCAAAAACGACAGACCGCTCAAACAAGCCATCGAACTTAATTGCCGCGGACATCGCAAACACTGAACACGACAGATAACCTCATCCAACTGTAGTGTCTCCAGGCATTTTGCGAATGCAATATTTTAAGTTTTCTCGTGTTATTTTAAGTTTTATTGTGGTATTTCAGTATTTAGTATTTATCTTTTATTGTAGTCATTAAGTTACATGTTAAAGTGTTAGTTTAGGAACATAATTAACCCTATTTAGGGTACAGCAACAGTTTGGAGTTTGGAGTAGAGGCGGACCAATTTTTAAAGTTTTATTTATTATACAAATTATATGGCTGGGTAGTTTCGCTAATATATCGCAATTTGCACAAGTGTAGGCACTTGAAATGGAAATATACGGGCAATATTGTCGAAATGTGAAGGACGTCCTCATAGTTCGTATCAATAACAATAGTGAAAATAATATGCTGTAATTTTTTAATCGGATCTATAAATCTCGTACAGACTTTTTCTTTTGGATTCGACCGCGTAATGAAACTAGCATCTCTTTTCAAAGGTCGTTTTGCAACTTTTTGCTTGTAAATGATACAAATTAGTCAGTAACCACGTCTCAGTGCCATAAGTCATCACAGCTTTATTCTTTACTGTGATTAATCAATGGATATAAATAAAGAAGATTACTGGTCTTGATTGACGACCCTCGGACGTTCGTGAGATGAACTAGTAATCCTCGGATTATTGACGTTTATAATATTTGTAAGAGGTTTACGCTAGCTAATACCATGTCGATGGACATACATAATTTATTACCTAGGATTAGTATCAAGCGATTGAGCTTTGACTAACTAAGCTGCTGACCGAAGCTTCGCTCACGTGGTACGTACATAAAAAGTAGCTAACGTTTTTGTATAGGGTTTAAATCGAGAGTAGGCCACTGTCGCAGATGTGGGAACATAGAAGGCTGTCATGATGAAGTTAAAGATGTTTGGTTCAAAGCTTTATACTTCACCGCAATAACAAAATTATGGTATTATAAAGTTTTAATAAAATAAAAGTACAAACTTCTCGCTTTGTAGGGCTTTGGGAAATAAAACAAGATATTTTTATTAAGATATTTCTAAGAGCCTCTGCAGGTCAGAAATATCACATAAAATTCACTGAACTTTAATGAAATATTTCAAACCAATTGTAGTAATATAATATTTAAAGAGTTTGTAAATTACTCAATCTTGAAGGAACTGAACTTATGGATTAATCCGTTGTTAGTTTATTTGTTTTATTTAAAAAAATTGTGCCAAATCACCAGCGCTCTACATTGTAATAATATCGAATGTTTTAAATCTTTGCGTGGCAGTTTTATTTATAAAACAAAACTAAATGAATTTTATAATCTAAACTATTCTCTTTTTTAAATAAAAATGAATCGCTGTGCGTTAGTCTCACTAAACGATTTAGGCTAATTTTGGCCTTGAAATGTTTGTAAGTGTCCAGGGAAAGTTTAAACGGTGAGAAATTATGGAAAAATTGCGAAAAAAAAGCACATGTGCGACGTGTCAGCTAGTTTTGTAATAAAAAAAACATTCGAATAAAATATTTAGGAATATACAACTTAAAAAAATAAAAAGTTGAGCCATTAAATATATTGTTAGGTTTCTTGACAATCGAGGTCGTCACCAAACATGGTATTTTACCTTCTAGCTTTGCAGCAACTAACTAGTAAGGCAAGCTTAACGTCACGCTGACAAGACGCAGACCAAAAAACACCTTAAAACCATGCTAGCATGGCGCATTATCCCGTGCCGGAAAATAACACAAATCTGATACCGCCAGCGACGCACTTTGTTCCAACTTTCTCAATTTATTATTCTCGAAGTTGGCCCTGTATCGAGTTTGCAAAGGTTCCCATAAGGTGATGGTTCCCATAATAATTATAAAACGATCGCGAAATTATATCGCGACGCGGAAAAGAAAGGCAACCGTCACTCCACCCTGATGAAGACTCTAGAAATTGAGTCGAAATAGTGTCGGTTCCTCTACCGATACACAAGTACTTTAAAGCCCCACTATAAAAATTAATAATTATAAAACGATTTCATCATAGTGAACATGATAACATCGTTTCTCTGTTTTCACGAAATTATAGTGATGCAGTGACACAATTTTCACACGATGCTATTGGATGGTTTACTTTATTTCTCATTAGGTTTATTAACTGCGTCACAAGATGGCTACTGGCTCTTAAGAACTATTTTCAGTTGTGTGTAAGTTCACTAAGTTCACATTGGTAAAATGCAGTATCTACGATCCTAAAATATGGCACGTAAAATAATGTACGTACGTAGAAGACAGCATGTGCGTAAAATACTATACGGTAAGAGTAGTAGAGTTCTCTGTGATAGAGCTCGTCCGGGGAAGGACTACCACCATACCTATTTCTGCCGCCAAGCAGTAATGCTCGCATTGCTGTGTTCCGGTGTGAAGGGTATGGTTTCCGGTGAAATTGGCACATGAGGCTTTCGATCTTAGCCTCAAGGTGGCAACCCGCGAGTGTTACCTCTGGTATTGCAAGCGTCCATAAGCTGCGGTAACCGCTTACCATCTTGTGGGCCGTACGCTTGGTTGCCACTTCAGTTGTATAAAAAAAAAAAAACTGTAGCCGAATCTTCACTTGCCGAAAATCAAGAATTTATTTTCCGCAAATTGTTTAAAAATATCGCTTATCAAGATAAGGCTCGATGTAGCTCAAAGTTTAGAGCTGGATGGAAAAAGTTACGTCCCGCCGGGCCTCGGCTCGGATTACGTTGCTCGTGGTTGTCTAGCAAGGGCTTTATAAATGTTAGCTGTAGAATAATGTTTCATAAGTAGTTTGTTTTGGTTTTTACACGGTTTGTTTTTGTTAGTCCTGCCTGCTTGGTGAATTTATAATTCTTGAAACTTTTTAATGTTCTGATGTTTTCAGTGTTGTTTATAATTTCTTGTCGTTTTAAAATGATTGTCAAAGTACAATTTGTCTTATTTTGAATCATATGCATATTTTTTTTTTTAATATTTAATCGAACAGTATTAAATGAGTATTACTCTAGTGAACGTTCTGGAGGAAGGGAAGTACAGTGTCTCGACAAAACAGTCGTAAGCTTTCACCACTCACATTACGTATTTCCTTCAACCGCGCCGTAGCGGTTGAAGGAAATACGAATTGTATAACATGATGATGTTGATAAAAACGGCAATGATAATTTGTAACATAAATATCTAGTTCCGTTTACAATCAGTTTAATTACACGTTGATTGTAAACGAGTTTACCGTCCGTGAAGCCACAAGCGGCTAATCTTCCGCTTGTTCGTAATTCGATTAAACTTGCGAGTCTTGGCCGAAGTTGGCAACTCTTGCCAGACTCTTAATTATGTTTTCGTTTCCCGCGGGGTCGGTCACGCGAGCCTATTAGTGGGATGGATTCAATGTTACTTGAGCAAACCAAATAACTCTGACGTCTTCTGAATTTATAGGGGCGCGTGATGTAAAATGTGTGGCACGTGCTTTACACTTTAAATAAGCTACTCATAAGTTTTTTACACAGCTAAACGGGCAGTCAAGCGATCCGATAGACGGTTACCGCAGCCTATGGACGCTTTAATATCAGAAGAAATCACTCGCGGGTTATAACCCTGAGACGTGAGATTGAAAGTCTCATGTGCCTGTAAATTCACCGGAGACCATACCCTTCGCACCGGTACACAGCAATGTAAGCATTACTGCTTTGCGGCAACAATGTAGGTAGGTACTTCCCCAGACAAGCTCTATCACAAAGAACTCTGCTACTCATCATAGTATATCTACTAGGCAAATATTAATTAAATACCTTAAGGGTTTACTGAAAATGATCCTAAAACAAGTTGTCTGTTATAGTATACCTCCACGTAGCCCTAAAAAAACAAGAAAAAAACACTCTTCCATTTGTAATGGATGTCTATTTTGAAATCTCATCAGTAGGAAAATGTCAGAATCCGGAAAAACGCCCCGCTTCTCTCTCCCGTAATAATTTTGCTAAAAGCTTTCAAATGGAAATATTTGTCTCTAGAGCAAAATGATTTTAGGCAAGTTAACCTTTCGTGGAATCCGGCTTTGTGCCGTCAAAACAATATTCATTATCTTTGTTTGTAGTTCATAAAATTCATAAAATACCAGCAAAAACAAATTAGTTATAAAGTAAATTAGTAAGTAGTTAAAGTAAAACGTTTGAGCCAGTGGCCAACTCGGTAATATAACAAGAGGTATGAACATTGCGCACATAAATTTTCGAACAGAAAAATCCATTGGTGCACGACCGGGTTTGAACCCACGACCTTAGGATCGGAAGGCGGGGTCATTACCACTAGACCACCGGTGCTCATACATATACATATTTATACTAACCTTATAATTGTATAAAATGTTATATCAAGCCTGTATTAACAAATCAATAAAAATTACCTATCAATTTGAGCTCGCATATCCCTAAGGCCTGCGCAAAAGACAACTCCTTTACAAGGTAAAACCCAAAGTACCGGTGATTCCGATTTCAAACAACGCTTGTTTTATGGAAATCCGGGCAAAGACGATATTCAAATCTAATTTTCCGTACAACGTCTGAATGTTCTGTGAATTTGTCTTTTCTAGACATTTATAGCCTTCGGTATATCTGCTTGGGTACCTGAGTACTACAAGGAATACTTACATGTTACATCAGACATGCTTATGCGTTCTGTAACTTAGAACATATTATGAAGGGCCTGGTTATAAATATGTAGCTTTAGAAGTTAGCTTTGCTCTTATCATTTCATGGTTGGTAATTGCTTAGTTTTTCGTTTTCGTTTCGTATGCGTCTGAAGATACGGACAGATTATTTCATGGCTCAAAGTATCATTACCATTCAACGAGGTAATGCTGCTAGCGTTGTTTATGACAGAGGTCTTCAGGCAGACTAAAAACTCTGTCACCAGAGTTGGTCACTCACTCATACAAACTTACTTTGTGCTGCCAGCATGTTGGGAACGCTTCCGTCTGGTCGGAGTCTTATTAAAAAAATATGCAAGTATCACTTTGAAACGTCTTACAAGTTAGGTGAATTTATGCTAGTTCCAACGCGCCCATGCCGTAAAAAATCACCAGCTATCGCTTTGTACACATGACTTTTGTGAATGCTGAGTGGAGTTGAAGCATATTCGTCCCAAGCTTTTTTGTCATCTAATAATCAGTTGTTTATTAATAAGGTTTTTTTTTATGTCATTTGGAGGCAAACAGTCTTACGGCCCGCCTGATGGTAAGCGGTTACCGTCGCCTATTGACATCAACAACACCAGAAGTACAGTTGATGCGTTGCCTGCTCTGGATGACTCTTTTTATATTTCCCTTAAAGCGGCCCATATTGTAGCTCAGCGGAAAGACAGCGGAAGGAAGCTCATTCCACAACTTGCACGTATTGGGAAGAAAAGTTCTCGTAAAGCGTGTTGTGCGAGGTACCCACGTGTCGATGAGATGTGGATGAGCCTTGTTCCGCTGACGTGAGGTACGGTGGTAGAACCTTGATGCTGGTATGGGTAAGGTTTTTGTGAAGGTTATTTTGATTCTAAAAAACATTCTATTTTCAATAAGAGATATCCTTCGCTTGACTATATCAGTTCCAGGGTCATAGCAGTGTTAAAATAATTCACAGCTGTCATGTTAATAGTTCTGGAATACGGGCCTTAGTGTTGAACTCAATCCAAACGCGAAATTACTTGTCTGTCTGAAAATGAAACAAGTTTGTATGCAAAGTATGTAGATAGTCGTAATAGCGAGTTTCACTGGTCGTGTTATATGTTCTGACAATTTTATTTATCTTATTTATGTTTTTACAGTTAAAAACATAAAAGATGTTACTAGACTAGCTGTTTTTGTTTAGCAGCTCCATACGACGAACAATTTTTCCAAAGTTTGTATGTAATAATTGGGACCCTTTTTTTGTAAATTTAAAGTTGAAATTGGATGTTTCGCTGGTAGCTGGTAGCTGGTGGACAGTTCTACGTAAGTGCTCCAAACAAGAGTTACAAAGAGTAGTAGAGTTTTTTGTGATAGAGCTCGCCCGGGGAAGGACTACCACCATACTTATTTCTGCCGCCAAGCAGTAATGCTCGCATTGCTGTTTTCCGGTGTGAAGGGTATGGTTTCCGGTGAAATTACTGGCACATGAGGCTTTCGATCTTAGCCTTAAGGTGGCAACCCGCGAGTGATACCTCTGGTATTGCAAGCGTCCATAGGCTGCGGTAACCGCTTACCATCTAGTGGGCCGTACGCTTGGTTGAAACTTCAGTTGTATAAAAAAAAAAAAGATGCTAAAACCAAAACATTTCTATAGCGTTACATTACTGGTAATTTTGGTAAGTAAGACATTTTCCTGTGGCCCATTTATTATTTTATTTAGAAGCGTAAAAGATTTTTAAGGCACAATTTTATTATATTTAATTGTAAGCTGTCTGTGTTTTCTTTATTTAAACAAAGTATAAATGTTTTTGTTTGCACCAATTTATTTTCTTTCCCGAAGTTGTTAAAGAAAGCACTCGTTAGAGCACTTCATAATTAAATTGACGAGTTTCAAGGCAGTCGGGCGTAACTGAATTACATAAAACTTGCTAAAGATAGTTAGGAGTATGTGCTCTGAGAACTCATAATTAGTTTCCGAAGGATATAATGCCGGCAGATATCGGAGAAGCACGTACTGAGGGCGCGGTACCGCATAATGCAGTGGTTACCGCCGGCACTGTCTCAATTTGTAAAAATGTTACGTTACTAACTCACTATCACTATTTACTTGATGGTAGTAGAGTTCTCTGTGATAGAGCTCGTCCGGAGAAGGACTACCACCATACCTATTTCTGCCGCCAAGCTGTAATGCTCGCATTGCTGTGTTCCGATGTGAAGGGTATGGTTTCCGGTGAATTTACAGCACATGAGGCTTTCGATCTTAGCCTCAAGGTGGCAACCCGCGAGTGATACTTCTGGTATTGCAAGCGTCCATAGGCTGCGGTAACTGCTTACCATCTTGTGGGCCGTACGCTTGGTTGCCACTTCAGTTGTATAAAAAAAAATGGTAGGACTCTTCAGCAAGAGTCCATCAGATACTCTACCTCCAAGCAGTAGTGTGCAAGCTGCACTGTGTTAAGGTTTGAAAGGCAATGTAGCAAGTGAAACTACTGGGTGAAAGAGGCTTAACAACAATGTCTCGGGGTGATAAGCGCAGTGCAGTGCCACGCAAACACCTACAAACTTTAAGCTTTGGGTGGCACTGCATCTGTTATAGTCAGGCGTGGTGCTTAACATCAGGTGGGCGCCTTGATTGTCTTGTCACTTGCTGACATAAAAAAAAAACAGGCTGAAGTGATGATGATGATGAATATCACCCCAGCGTGATGGTATAAAAACAAAACCAACAAGATTTGACACGTTGGTATTGACTTTAAGGTATCTAAGAGACATACTTGGGTGTAAATCGTGACTCAAGCATGGATCTGACATAATTTTTTTAAGAACTGTCAAAAATCGATGCTTGAGTCACAATTACTGGCACATGAGGCTTTCGATCTTAGCCTCAAGGTGGCAACCCGCGAGTGATACCTCTGGTATAGCAAGCGTCCATAGGCTGCGGTAACCGCTTACCATCTTGTGGGCCGTACGCTTGGTTGCCACTTCAGTTGTATAAAAAAAAAAAAAAAAACACACTCAACTGGCTCAAATGGTTCTTGAATACGGGCCTAAATGGTGTGGCACGTGCTGTTTACATTCGGTCACAGCTAGTTGAGCTGTGTGTTTACAGTTACACACGCTAAGGCAATGTGGACTGGTGTTTACAGTCCACATTGCCTTAGTGTGTGGAATGGATCTTTAAATCTAGATAAGAATGGTAGAGTTCTTAGTGATACAGCTCGTCCGGGAAAGTACTAATACAATATGCTTCTGCCGCACACATCATCATATTTTAAATTATAATTCCTAAATAAACCACTAGTACTTTTGTCCCACACAAAATACACCAAATAAACTAGTATAGATAACTCTAAGTGAAGGTAAAAGTTGACCACATTGTAGAGTAGTGTAGATCAATCTTTAGTGTCAGCACGTTTGTTGACATATCGATGCATTAGCACTATGCTTGGAAAACTGCAAGTGTCATATTTCTTTGTCATGATCTCAAAACTAGTGTACCTTGGATCGACTTAACAATGTTATGAGGTCATTAAAATATAAGCAATTTGTGATCCACACGCGTTAGGAGTGAGAAAACTCTACTGATACACAATCGGTGAGTCAAATCCAGAAGTTAATTCAATTGTCATTGCGCCATTCAATTAATTGGTATTTATTGGTTCCAGTCATTATGCCATGTCGGGAGCTTACTTGGTAGTCTTAGAACTCCTTTACCACCGGTTATGGTCCAGTCATATCGGTAGCTTACTGTAACTCCTTCAGTTTTTAATTAGCTAAGCTCAACTTCACTAAGAGCTATAAAATAAATACGCCTAAACCATAACACAGCCCTATAAAAAACCGTGTGACATTATAATTACTTAATTTAAATGCAAAGCCTCTGACACCTGGATAATCAAAGGTAACTTCTAAATACGTCCATTAACGTGTCTAAAACGATGATACTGAGGTAATAGCATACCATAAGCACCAGTTTACGTTGGATTCGCTAGCAGGATGTGACAAGAACCGGAGTACGTAGTTTTATTGCTCTAAATCCGATCACGTCTGTAATCTCCTAAGTATCAAATCATTCTCTTATCCCTTCAGAGTGATCTTTTTTTGACTTGAACTTTTACTTAAACGATAAAAAAAATTGTGTGAAGAAACCGGTATGTCCAAGCACTTAAAATTTTAAAGATATCTGCCATCCACCAATACGCGTTGGGTCCGCGTTATGGATTATGACCTCATCACTCTCATTCGACAGTAGGCCAGTGCTACTATTTACTACTATTTTACACAACTTAAAACCCAAAGATTCAGCAATTGTTGTGTAAATTGACGAATTGAGTGCTTCTCTTTGCATCCCAAGATTTTTCATCCCGTTCGTTCGTTCGTTCGTATGAGTCAGTGGCCAACTCTGGTGACAGAGTTTCTAGGCCGCCCGAAGGCCTCTGTCATTTTTGATCCCAATACAATTTATATGAATTAAACCAATGTCAGAGTTTGCCACTGACTCATACACACACACTTTGTAATGTACCTACATGTATTTACCTAGTTTTAAGAAGTTTCAAAATGATCCTCATGATATGATTGAATAAACAATTTTTTACTTTACTTTCTGTCAAATAAATCCCACGTAATAAAAACATTTTTAAAAAATGCCTTCTGCAAAGGTGGTCTCCGTATTTATTGTAGAGTTGGTTCCATTCGCTTTCGAATTTAGGTCGTTCTTTCGGACACACGTCATGATACAATACAAGTATTCGAGAAGCTACGTGCCTGCCGCCTTCAGGGGCGGTCACGTATTGAATTAGGGCGTTTAGAGATACAGGAACGGACAGACGCGCGTTGCGGTGTTACAGTTTACGAACACGCCTATTGCTCTCATTTTAATTTTCGCGACCAGAACGCATAGTTTTTATAATATTTGCGGGATTATATAGCGCTATTACCATTTTTATCTCTCCCGACCAACGTTACAATTGTGTTGCTGCAACACAATCGAATCGCCGCGCCGTCTGCCCGCGACCACGGCTGATGCAACACAATCGAAACGTCGGTCGGGAAAAATAAAAAAGGTAATAACGCGATAAAATCCCGCAAATATATTATAAAAACTACGCCTGTTGCTGTAATAACTGATGTGATGACTCAGCGCTGTGAGCGAATGCCCGGTTAAGAAGCAAGGTTTTTTTTTTATACAACTGAAGTGGCAACCAAGCGTATGGCCCACAAGATGGTAAGCGGTTACCGCAGCCTATGGACGCTTGCAATACCAGAGGTATCACTCGCGGGTTGCCACCTTGAGGCTAAGATCGAAAGCCTCATGTGCCAGTAATTTTACCGGAAACCATACCCTTCACAGCGGAACACAGCAATGCGAGCATTACTGCTTGGCGGCAGAAATAGCTATGGTGGTCCTTCCCCGGACGAGCTCTATCACAGAGAACTCTACTACTCTTAATTGTACTCTTGGTTGTGGGTTCGAGTTCCGCTGAGGGAGAAATGTTTGTGTGATCTACAAATATTTGCTCTAGGTTTGAGTGGTCTCGTAGATTCTGACACAGGAATCCTGTGTGATTAAAACTGTTTTATGACTGTTATTACTGTTATTTTAGTACGCTCAAGTTTAAGAATCGATGGACCGATGATATTAAAGCGGAAGGATGGTAAACATCAAAATCGGTCGTCATAGCTCTTTGGGGAAAGCTTATGTGCAGCAGTGGACGTCTATCACCTGATGATGATGAAGAAGCTTAAAGTGATCATCAACTTACATTCACGAAACAACACAAGCGCTCCACCTTTCTAGCGATAAAATAGCCAAAACCAGCATAAATATATTATGTACTTATCATCTTTCGTTATTGATTGACCTAGTTTGTACACAATCAGAATTAATTTATTTACTAAGTGATGATATGATAAACGCGAAAGTTTGTGTAGGATGTATGTCGTGTCATAACAATTTAACTACTTTAGATACTTTAGACTTACGGCCGGTTTCCGAAAGCATGATTAAGCAAAATTTAACTAATCGTATGTCAAATCTCTTGTCAACTGCAAAATGGGTTGCACGATAATCGATCAACTACAAAAATTTGACGGCTTTATTAGTTAACATTTAATTGATAGATTCAGGCGTTACTTTGCGGAAATCCATTACAAAATAAAAAACAGACGAAAAAACTCTAGTACTATTCCGCTTAACCTTTTAACTGATGAGGTCACACAGTTACCACTGTTAACCTCAAAAGAAAAATATCGACACGTGTTTCATCCCTCCACGGGACATCCTCAGGACCTTCCTAGTCCTTCCCCGGACGTGTATTACACAAAGAACTCTGCTACTCTACGTCAAAGATTTACAAATTATATGAATGAAAACGAACGCAGTTAGTTGATATTAATCTGCGATTAGTTGTCAGAAGATCATTTTGCGTTGATTGGCCTTTCAGCAATCCAATCAAAATTTTTGACATACTGTTAACTAACAGAGTGTTAGTTGATCAGAAACTGAGATTTGATCAAGGAAACCGGCCGTAAATCTAAACTAGTTTAATTAAATGATATAGTAATGTCGTTACTGGTAAATTATTATCAACTTAGTATATCACATTAGTGTTAATCTTTTTTCAAACTTGCATTTACATTACGGCGTTGGCAGAAAACTAATTGTAACGAACAGTGTCGACAGCAACCAGACTATAATGTTTAATTTTTTTTTTGTAATTTTAAAAGCAAACATTTTATCAATTCATTATTAACGTATGCTACTTTATACAAATTTATTTATTCAAACAAAAGCATGTTTTACAAGTAAATAGAAAATTTTGCATTCTTCTGTGTAAGTTTAATATATAAACTGTATTACAGATAAACAGTGACTTCCCCATAACTGTTCACACACTAGTATCTATTTAGAACAGATTATATAGCAGCATTATTTTTTAATTAGATCTATTCTATAGTCGCTCTTCAGCACGCACAAGCCTTGAAATGGATGGGCAGGCCATTTGGTACGCGCAGAAGATGTCAAATGGACCCGAAAAACTACCCTATGGAAGGGCCCGATTGGCAAGAGGAAAAGAGGTAGACCACAGGAAAGATGGCAGGACGAGATAGCCGAGATAGCAGGCAAATCATGGACAAAGGAAGCAAAAGACAGGAAAAAATGGAAACTTTTGGAGGAGGCCTATACTCGCCGAGGGGTCCTTAGTTAAGTTTTAGAATAATATGTTACCCTATAACCACCTTCAACTATAACCTTAATGAAGGAATAATAAAGGCTTTTTTATTTTTTTTATTATTCTATAGTCATTATATATATTAACATATATGACGGAGCAGCAGGTCCAGGATGATTCGTAGATAGGGTGACGTCAGCCGAGCTGACGTCACTAGCTTATTTTCATGATGGATCACCCATCTTGTTGAAGAAAAGGCAGCAACTGTTCAAGTTTTCTTTATTTCAAGCTTCAGTAGGTGTTGACGGTCCGACGGCTCGAGTGCGAATGAATTGTACCCGGGTCTCGGCCGTATTTATAGCAAAACGCAGGCATGCGTCCACAGTTGTTTACAACAAGATAAAATTATAGTTCTCACAACGGATCTCGGCCGTCGTGAAATTAGCCGTTTCGATGCGCAATGGAGCTTTTTCAAACTAAAATGTCTTTACGCATCACAAACGGCTAACTTCACGGAAGCCTAGATCCGCTGTGCGAACTATACTTGTGAATGCCTGAGTCCTGCTTTTAACAATCAAATTAGTTAACTGATGGTTTGAATAGTTTAAATTAACTACTAGATTACTTAATCAGCTCATGATTTACAAGTTGTTTTAAGCCGGTTTTCTACAATGTGTTTTTAGTTACAGCATGTGATGACGTCATTGCTCGATATATATATAATGATTAACATATATATAATGACTAATAAGTACAACTTTTATTTTGGCGATATAGTTTATGCTAGATCACGTTTCTATTGCAGCTATATGTCTTCCTGCTTCGTAGTTGTATCGCATTAGCAACGATGTTGTATCGCATTAGCAACGATGTTGTATCGCATTAGCATCGATGTTGTATCGATATCGCAAAGTGAATTAATCGCTATTCATTGCTACAACATCGCAACTAAATCATTGCAGAAGCGCTCCAAAAAGTCAGTGTTTACTAAAGTGGGTCTAAATGTCAGTTTTGTTTCCAATTAGATTTTCCATTGTGTGAATTAGATTTAAGCTAAACTATACAGTAAACACTAGACAATAAAACCGCTATCAAAACGCAGGGTTTTGCACTAAATTACGAATAACCACACAGGTTGTAGTACAAACGGCGGGTTCCGTATTACTTATTCACAATTCCGCCTAAATGTTCTGACTATCTTGCATGTACTATAATAAATTCATTGCTTTTCGCCGGATTCCAAGCGTGAATAGAGATAATAAAGCCACGGTCTCACAGGTGAAAGGAGCGAGCTAAATTTCATGCGAATACTATGCAGTTGAATGCAATCAGAAACTATTAATTGAAAGTTAACATGCAAATATGCTGGATCACCTGCTGACATGAAAAAAATCTCCGCACACCTTTTACTAATCAAACATTTTTCGGTTTTATTTTTGCTTTATTCCAGTTACTCGAATATTTCCGTCCATCAGCTTTTCTCATCAAAGTTATCCTTTTAGGTTACCATACAAATAATTCTTATACTCATGATTACTATCAGCTTTATCTCAAGGTGTTTGGGTTCTATTTACTCTGATATAATATCAAGTATCCCCTGAGACAAAAATCCGGTGATCGATGGCGGGAGAAATCGCTTTGACACTTGTCTTGTAATATCCGAAGTGTCGGTGTCGATATTTGTTTTAGTTTTATTGCTCCAGCTCTATTACGTGATTATGTTTGACTGTTATGGGTTTTTCCTTCGATAGCATTCGAGACTCCAATAACTTCTGCACTCCTGGTACTTTTTAGAGTGATGCTGACATGAAAATCACTAACCTTAACATAAATAAACTCCTTCAACTTTTGCGCTCCTGGATTATTGCGTTACTGACTGACTGGTAATCAACGTAAAGTTGGGTACAGGCTCTTGAGACTTGTGGAAAGTGTTGGTCTCTTAATGTAATCTTACTGTGTCTAAAAAACGAATTCTCAAAATTTTCTTCTTAGGAGTCACACAGTTCATAAGAAAAACCTTATGCAAGTTGAGGTTTTTTTTTCAAAGGTTTTCTTAGATCTAAAGGTAGAAACCTTTATCCTAGGGTTTTTTATTTTTTTTATACAACTGAAGTGGCAACTAAGCGTACGGCCCACAAGATGGCAAGCGGTTACCGCAGCCAGAGGTAGCACTCTCGGGTGGCCACCTTGAGGCTAAGATCGAAAGCCTCATGTGCCAGTAATTTCACCGGAAACCATACCCTCCACACCGGAACACAGCAATGCGAGCATTACTGCTTGGCGGCAGAAATAGGTATGGTGGTAGTACTTCCCCGGACGAGTTCTCTCACAACTCTTAATATATTTCTCTTAGGGTATTTTCAAAAGTGTTTTCTACGTCTAAAGCATATCATAACTGTGGCTATTATGGTTATTTCTCTTAGCAAATTCAATAATACTTCGAACAGAACCAAACAGGAAGTTACAATGGCTGCAACAACAGTTAACAAATACCCACTGGTCCAAAAGGAGCGGCCGATAGCTACGAATGGCGAATAAAATGCCGGTTCCGAGTGAAGTGTAGTTTTGCAATTCAAACTTCACCTTATGTCGGTTTACGGATGAATGCCTTGGCTACTGACGCGCCGTGCGGTGCAAGTCAAGAGCTTCAAAGTGATCCTTGTGATTTTATTGAATAAAATAACTTTAAAATGATTGAAGTTTATAATATCCTAAAAATTATTTTACTCAAGCGGCCTCCACTAATTGATGACTCAATAGCTCGATTGGGAGAACACCCGCGTAAAGCGATGGTTGTAGGTTCAAGTCCCGCTTGAGGCAAAATATTTATCACTATAAAAGCATAGGTAATACGTTTTATAAAACTATTTGACTTGTGACTTTGACTTTGAGTATTTTCTTATATTGTTGAGTCAAAAAGACAAGACTGAGCAACCGACACTAGATTAGATAACAATATCTTTATAAGGTTTTTTTATATCCTAATCATCATGATCATCTAATGTCCGGTTATTATGTAATATGGATAAAAGAAGGCTTTAATAAACTAGCAAAGCTTTGAAATGGTGCGTACTAGAAACAGATTTGCGTCATTCTATGCACTCATTTTTATCATAGATGCATGATATTTCACTATTTATAAAAAGTTGTCTTGTAAAATATAAATATTTTTATACATAGACCAAACCCTACGTATGACTTTCTGATACAGTGAGCACAGCGCGAATATTTGTGTTCGCTGTAAAACATGTACGCTGACCAGCCAGCGGATGTGGCGTTGTTCAGCGCTTTCTTCGCTATTATCTGTTATACCACGGCTTTGCAGTGCACTCGAACAAGCGATTTAAAGCGCTGTTCTATTGTTACGCTTGAAAGCCGGGCTTTCTGTTTAGCCAGTTTATTTTATCATGGAATAATAATGGTTTTCATGATGCATGTACTTGTTATAGGCAAAGCGTTTGTGTCTAGTTATGCCACGAGTTTTGTTAAGAAAGACAGCTAGCTACTGGCTTTGGTGAAGTTAAGCTACCTTTTTTTGAGGGTTAAATCATGACTATACTTTAATTAAGTGAGTTAAGTGATTTGTTCCACGTTTACCCTACTTGTTTGACCCACATTCAAAATTCTGCTTCTGCCCCATGTCAAAAATTGATGTCGTATTAACGCTCCGTGTGAAACATGGCATCGCCTCCGCGATATCGTCTATTTGGATGGTTGACCGTCAAAGATAATTTATCTGAACGCATCTGATCAGACATTACGTACCTGATCCCGAACCAGTTTTTTTTTAAGAATCCATTTCAAAAATAATGTATTCCATATTATTACAATCTAGCATTACGTCTATCTAGCTTATCAGTAATTTTTAGTTGACCTAGTCATATAAAATAAATTCGTTGCTAAGAATGTGTCCATTGGCACTTTTCTTACTGTCTCTATTTATTAAAAGTAAGCACTTTGTTTTCATTATTGTTATTTTTTAACTCTATGTTGATTCACTATTGATTTTACAATACTAGCTCAAAAGGTCCTTTTGAGTCTTCTTACTATATCCGTGTTATCGAGGAGCTGGATTGCCCGACGTAGGAGCTGGATTGTTTCGACGTCAATTATTAAAATGATCTAATACGTTGAAGGAAAGCATCGTAATGAAATCCGTAGCTTAGGTAGTTCACCCTGTTTGTATTAGTTAGAATGTTTTTCCTGAGAATTAAGCTGGCTAAGCTGAGAGAGTGCTGGTCAAGCTTACCTCATTTTTGTCTTTGGCACTGCAGCATCTGCAAATTTAGTGTGGGCAAACTGAATAACCATGACTAGACGCCGCATTAAAATCATCTTCAATAGATAGTAAAAAGCCTGCTTTAGCGCGCAACACACACAGCGGGCGGGCGCGGGTCGGGTCAGATCCGCCGCGGGTGTTCTTTGTTTTAATTTGTATGGACGACAAGGATGACATCACACTGAACGCGGGAGCGGCTGCCGCGCTTCACCAGACCCACGTCCGCGTTCAGTGTGTTGTCATCCTTGACGTCAGTAAAAATACAACAAAAAACACCCGCGGCGGATCTGCCCGCGCCCGCGTTCTGTGTGTGTTGCGCTTATAAATGTTGAAAGGTATCCTTTCAAAATTCAGTTTATTATTTTAGCTAACATAAAGCTTGTTAGGGTGTTCACAAAGAGTTATTTGTAGGGATTATCAACCCTAATAGTTAATACCTTATTGATGGAGTGCACTTTATAACGAATGATCCGATTAAGTACGATTAAGTACGATTATGTTATCTCAATCCAAATAATCATAACTAAAATTCGCTCAAAATCAAGCTAATTGCTATCATTATTTGATTAAGTTATCCAGTTAATAAGCTATTGAGAAAGCGCTGATTGATATACCGGGAGGGTGGAAGGTAAGAGGGAATGCGGGGGAGGCTGGCGTGAACAACTGTAATTTATTCGCATTAAGATTAGGATCTTGGATAGAGTTTTCGGTACTAGTTCCTCAAATTATGTATGTTGCTAGTGAAACGCAACGCCTACCTGTACCTTTTTTAAACGACTTCCAAAAAGGACGTCAATTTGGCTTTTTTTGTGTGTGTATGTTACGCGATTTGTCCGCCAATTAGTTTAATGTTTTTAATGTTTTTTTTTGTTTGTTATGATATACTTTATAGGTGATTCCAATTTTTATCATTCAATCTTTATCATTATTTAATTGGATTAGAGTTTTTTGAATAAATCAAACAAAAACAAGTCGAAGCGACGCGTGATCCAAAGGCTTGTTCATATCTGGCTCAACGTATCAGCATTGCCATTCAACGTGGCAATGCAGCCAGCATGTTGGGAATGCTTTCGTCTATTAGTGATTTGGATCAGTTGAGCTATCTATAGATCGTTTGTAACGGTCTTTAGATGGCTTAACTGTTTCATATGTATTTTGTATATTTTGTAATGTAACAAAAATATAGTATCACCTCGTTTCACCACAATCCACTGAAAGATTTTTTTAGTGTGCAGTAGGTTTTTTTATAAATAATTATTTTACGCAATCTTTTTTCCGCTGCGTGTTTTGAGAGTTGCATAAAGGTACGAGTTAGTAGCCGACTGCAGGTAGCAGTGGCAGGTGACGTGCTGCGTTACGTCAAGCTATAGCGTGCGTGGTGCACAAAGTAAAGTATTCTATCTTTCTAGTACCTGTGACATCTACCTTTATTTTAAATAATTTATAGGGTGATTATTTCGAGACTCAGGCGTAGTATTAATTTATTCCTGGACGAAACATTAATGAGACGACAGCTTGGAGACTGAAGCCATTTTACAAACAATCTTTACAAAGAGCTGTGAATTTTGAAATTCTAATTTAAATCTGTTTTTAGGGAAATTTCAAGGAAATACTACTGTTTTGATTTGTATTCAGATTTAACTTGGAAAAATTATAGCATGTGACCTGAGTGGCGATTATGTATTCAGTTGCAATCGATTTTACTTGGGTTCAATTTTAAACTGACGTATTTTGTATGAATATTATAGCTTTGCTGACTGAAACTGGACTCTTGTTGGGTTTAAAACTCTGGTATTGCAAGCGTATATAGGCTACGGTAACCGCTTACCATCAGGTGAGCACGATTGGCTACATTAGTTATATTAAATAAAAAAGTATTATGTATATTGTGCCTAATTCCAAAATAAGCAGCTGGTTATTTAAAATTAAATATCTGTATAAAATAGAAAAGAATAGAAAAACAAATTAAAAAGAAAAGAAATAAAGAAAACTTTATTGTCTAAGTCTACGAACGTTATTATGACGGTATCGTTTTCTTAGAAAAAACTCAAAGAATCTTTATAACAGCAAGCAGTGAAGACAGCTTTGCGGAATTTGATGAAAATCCAGCAAAGTTCAGATGAGAAATAATTTGAAGAAATTTGCGGAAATCATAAAAAGTTAATACGAATCCTTGACAGGCCTGTCTCACTTTACATCTACTTCCAATTCAAAATGGACTGTGCTACAATATTTTTTATTTAAGACTCATGAAAACGATAAATTCAAAGTTATTTAGTCTGAATCACCATTAAAATATTCATGTTGGTACAAATCGGGATTGTCTTTGGCTATCTTGTCAGAACGACATGGGTCCTCGCATTTTAATTATTTTTCTTGTGTTATTTTAAGTTTTATTGCGTAAATTTGGTTGCAGTTTATCTAATTTAACTTTTACTTAAATTGAAATGGAGGAGTAATGTTGGTTGGTAATTTAGTCAAAGCCTTTCCAAGGGAATTTTGAAAGAAAAGTCACCATTTCTTTCCAAATTTTATTTGTTTACGTTACTAAGCGACAATCAAACTAATACACTTGACACTTGCAAAATTGTGGCAAATAAGCTGAGTCGAAGAAGAAGAAGAAGAAGATGAAATATTCGATGATAAGAATTTGGTAAAATGGTATCTACGTTGGCAAATGACAAGTGAAACTTTACACAAGCTCGTACTTTATAAGTCATCTGTGGACGCGGGAAGCAAAACTCATTTTACTTACCGTACGGTCCATTTAGGATTTCCTCCGCACATCATTCTAATCCCAGGGGGAAATTGTTTGTAAATGCTGAATTAATTTCGGAAAGTTTCGCCTTTCTCGGAAACATCAATCATTTTTCGTAATGCTTCTCTCGCGAGTGGGTCTTGAGGTGAGTTGATTGATGAGATGGTCCAAATGATTTGACGCTCATTACACTTTCTGTTCAAATCGTTCAATCAAAGGTCACACGACAGTTATTTCCGCTTGATAATGCAACTGGGGTAAGTTACATTATCAACCGGATATAACTTTAACTTACTTTAAGACTTTGTTATTTACAGCTAAATGAGTTTCATTTAATAATATCACAGAGATCAGTCTGAAAGTTGTTAGGTTAGTTACTTGGTACCAGCAGTCGAGAAATGGATAAAAAGCATTTGCATCACTGATTTTTTTTTAAATCTTTTTAACACTGTGTCCAACCACTACGACATGAAGAAAATAATGTATAATCAACGGTACTCATTTCAATTGATAGATTCAGGCGTTACTTTGTGAAAATCCATTACAAGATAAAAAACAGACGAAAAATATCTAGTACTACTCCGCTTATGACTTATTAGTCGATGGTCCTGATGATGTCCCGTGGAGGGATGAAACACTTGTTGATATTTTTCTTTTGAGGTTAACTGTGTTAACTGTGTGACCTCATTGGTTAAAAGGTTAAGCGGAGTAGTGCTAGATATTTTTCTTCTGTTTTTTATCTGGTACTCATTTTATTTTAATCTTAGAATATTGTACATTATTTTCTTCATTAACATTTTTATTAAGTATATAATTTTAATATCATAAAAATGAATTGCTGTGCGTTAGGCTCGCTAAAACTCGACAACGGCTGGACTGATTTGGCTGATTTTGGTCTTGAAACATATAGATAAGGTAAGATAAGATTTTTTTTTTAAGATAAGATAATATTTGTATGAGTCCAGGGAAGATTTAAACAGAAATTATGAACGAAATTATGGAAAAGTTGCGAAAAATGCAAGTAAAACCGCTCTTGCTCTAAACACTAGTAAAGTATAAAATTGTTGCTAATTGCTAGAATTTTCAAGGTATGGAAAGTTATAATATTTTCTTTTACTCCAGGGGCATCTTAATTAACTCATTACTGAAGCACTCATCTTTTAATCTACAAAATTCATTAAATACCGCGATAAAATCTACTTTCGCTTCTATTTGGTTTCGTCTTAGAAATATTATTTAAAGTAAAAGTATTATTCAGTAAAAACCGTTTGCAATATGTAGATTTTTTTTAAGGAAAAGTGAGCATAAAATTTGCAATTTGAGATTTTTATACATGGTTTTTTTCATAATCTTTCACAGACTATCTCGAGTTTTATCATAAAAGGGGAAAACTAAACAACTCCTCGTTAGATTTTTGTTGAATTTATGATAAGCTATTTTGCCCTAAAATTTTTGTTATCCTGTGAAAGTAACGTTTTTGTAACCTTAAAGAAAAAACATTTCTTAAGTTCCTCGCGAACGAAGTCGCGGGCAAGAGCTTGTTAATAAACAAAAAGTACAGTACATAGAAAAAATATATACCTACGTACCTTTACCATTCGCAATCACTATGACGCGCTGCGAGTTGCAAACTTAACTACATTTAGCACTTTGCATAAACAATCCCATTCGTTACACAGTTCGTTGCTAATTTAAATATCTAATCAAAAGCTTCAACAAATGTTTAATTGCTCAAACAAATATTCGTAATTTTATTGGTACAATGTTTTACGTGTTCAGTCTGAACAAGCAAGACTTGAATCGGCAAGGAAGGTCAGATAGGCTTACTCGGGCTGATTTGAAATGCTAATTCGAGAGAACTCCATTGAGATTACGACGCACAGTTAATAGTAGTCTTCCCTTCTCCCGGTAACTGCCAATGAGATAAAGAGATAAACTTATTTGGGGAAAGGGTAAAATGAATAAGAGTTAAAGGCATAAACTTGTTTAACGAAAGCCACTTTGAAATCCACAGCTCATAGCTCTTGTTTGACGTTCTCATCGTATCTGAGTGCTTAGCACGAAAAAGTCGTTTGACAATCGTAAATGTAAACGTATCGTCCAGCTGTCAATTTGTATAAGATTTTAAACAGCGCTTCTTAAGTGCGTTAAATGAACTACCGAAATTTCATACAAATTGACAGCTGGACGATACGTTCACGTTTACGATTGTCTAACGACTTTTTCGTGCTAAGCACTCTGTTGTCTTTTTTTTCATAAGATAAAGTAAGTTTGTGTGAGTCAGTGGCCAACGCTGGTGACAGAGTTTTTAAACGGCCCGAAGGCCTCTGTCGTGGCCTAAAAACTTTGAAAAAGCCGGGAACGACCGCTTAACGTCCGAAGCTCCGAAGACGATAATATTATATAACATAAGTTAAGATTTTATAAGATAAGATAATCTTTATTTGGAACTTAGACTTGTGTACAATAAAGTGCAAAATCTATGTTGATTAAAGAAGTAAAAACTGTGCTGCAGGTAACAACCCTCCACCGAGTTCTAAATACAAACCTTTAAAAATACTAATTATTTAATTTTTAGTTTGTTGTAGGCCATCACGGAGGCCTTTGAGCGGCCTTATAACACCATTACCAGAGTTGGGCACTAACACAAACTTACTATAAATAAAGCTGATTTAAAAATGTATTTGACGCTTTGATCTTGATTTGATCAAAAAAATAAAAGTGTCAGTTGGGATACTGTGTCCCAATAAATTTTGTCCAAATCGACAGCAACTCAATTCGTCACCGACGACCTCAATAGCAAGGTTAGAGCCAAGTTTAGAAGCAAGAGGTTGCGGGTTCGATCCCTGCTGCGGGACAAACGTTTGCAAATATTTGTTCCGGTAGTTTATATTTCGTACTAGCTACCCGGCGCGGTTTCACTCGCGTAATTTTTTTCGCAATTATTCCATATTTTAGTTTGCGGTTGGTTGTGCATTGTAAAAATGTCCGCCAGCCACTCAAAGTTATCTAATAATATCTGTATTGTTGCTTTTTAATAATAAACTTGAAACTTGTAAGATGAGTAAGATCCTAAACCTATTATGCCTGTAAAAAAACATGTCAAGCTCAATGAAACTCAGTCAAAATATAATACAAAGCAAACATTAAGAAGTCATTTCCATTACGCAATTCTGTTTATTCTTCCACAACCCACGCAAGCCCCACTTCTATCTTGGTTCTTTGAAAAGGAGCAACCGTAATCTAGCGGAAGCAAAACTTCAGTTTGTCGACTTTACATTTTATTTTATACGAGCTGACCCGTGCGGTTTCACTCACGTTTTTGCAGTTTTTATGTCCCAGGAACAGTACATTTTTTTGGGATAAAAACTAACTTATGTGTTATTCCAGGACTTAAGCTTTCTACATTCCAAATTTCATTTTCGTATTCGTTTTGATTCGTAGTATAAGGACGCTTGAAATATATTCGCGCCTCACCTTTTGAGACGTAGATCAAATTCTCTCTTAGTTTAGGTGGTTTACGGCTGTTTGCACACACGATTTACGCATTTAGTAACAAATTGCAGGTAACTTTTGTCATAAGACGTTCACCGCTTTAAAGAAACAAAGTCTCGAGTGAATTAGATTTTAAGTAAAATTCCGGTTACGTATCGAAAATTTCTTATTGGTAAAGCATCATCATGTCAGCCAATAGACGTCCACTGCTAAACATAGACATCTCTCAATGAGCGCTATGACAACTAATGAAACCTTTACCATCCACCGACTTTCTGTGACCCCTTCAATGTCATCGGTTCATCAAGTGGGGGGCCAACCAGTATACTTCTTCTAGTTTGCGGTCGCCATTTTGAGAACCTTTTTTTTTTACTACAACAGAAGTGGCAACCAAGCGTACGGCCCACAAGGTGGTAAGCCCGCAGCCTATGGACGTTGCAATACCAGAGGGTACTCGCGGGTTGCCACCTTGAGGCTAAGATTGAAATCCTCATGTGCCAGAAATTTCACCGGAAACCATACCCTTCACACCGGAACACAGCAAAGCTAGCATTACTGCTTGGCGGCAGAGATAGGTATGGTGGTAGTCCTTCCCCGGACGAGCTCTATCACAAAGAATTCTACTACTCTTCCCTAGCGGTTATTGCTTTTGCGAACTATATGTCCTGCTGTCTACCACTTCGACTTAGGGTTAAATGTTTGTACGATCTACAAATATTTGTTCCGGGTGTTCTGGGTATTTATTATTTATAATAAAAAATATCTATCTATGTATTGTATTGTATTAAGTAATATATATATCAGTCATCTAGTACCCATAACACAGCTCTATTTAACAGCAGCTTACTTTGAGGCTAGATGATGCTGTGTGGATTGTCCAGCATTATTTATTTTTTTATTTTATTCTTAGAGTTATGTCGGTGATATTGGTTCTTTTACAGTTTTCCACGTTACGGATTTGATTGCATAGTGAAACTCCTTGCATAGCTCTTTCCATAGCTCGTTGAGCGACTTTAAGCTTGTGAATGAAACCAATAGTTAGCGACCACGTCTCAGTGCCATAAGTCATCACTGGCAACACACACTGTTTGTAGTTTTTTGTCGTGATGCTTTGCGGTATTTGTGACTAGAAAATAATGACGTAACTTTCTAAACGTTGCCCTACTAGGTTACAACTTCAGCTATTTTAAAGATTGGATTGACTATGCACTTTGCTCGTCACAGTAATTATGATGATGATGAATATTATATGATAATAAATAAGTTCTGATTCTGATTATGGTATTAAGTACGCTACGGCTACGGTATTACAGTTTACAATTTGATGGGCATTCTAACAATAACGTCAACTAACAAAGTTCTAAACGTTCCTGACTAATTGAAATTGTTTATGATTATTTATTACGCAAGTCCTTATATTTATTATACTGCAAGTAACCCTAATAATCCAAGTTCCTAAACAAAATCGATTGAACAAGAAACTTATCCCGTTAGGTGTGTATCTGACCCCTACACGACAGCGACCGGGTGCTGTGACAAATTGACACCCCTGGGCACAAACAAACTGATAGGACATTAAAGGGTTTCATTTTAAAAGCTGGAACACATTAAAATTAAATCGACAAAAGGATTAAAACCACGGCGACATCGACACTTCTTTGAAAATTATGGACAATATTTTTTTTTGTATACACAGATTTTAAAGAAAGAAAGAAAAAAAGGAAAAACTTCTTTTTTTTTTTTTTTATACAACTGAAGTGGCAACCAAGCGTACGGCCCACAAGATGGTAAGCGGTTACCGCAGCCTATGGACGCTTGCAATACCAGAGGTATCACTCGCGGGTTGCCACCTTGAGGCTAAGATCGAAAGCCTCATGTGCCGGTAATTTCACCGGAAACCATACCCTTCACACCGGAACACAGCAATGCGAGCATTACTGCTTGGCGGCAGAAATAGGTATGGTGGTAGTTCTTCCTCGGACGAGCTCTATACGAGCTCTATTCTCTCTCTTTATCTCTCTATATAGAGCTCTATTTGTAACAGTAGATCATCATGACAGCCTTCTAATGTTCCCACTGCTGGGACACTCTCAGGCGAGAGTGATTGGGTCTTAATCCACCACGTGGACCCAATGTGGATTGGTGGATGGCACATGTCTTTCGAATTTTTAGTTCTTGGACATGCCGGTTTCCTCACGATGTTTTCCTTCACCGTATGAGAGCACTAGCATTGCACATACCCATAACACAGCTCTGTTTAACAGCAGCTTACCTTGGGGCTAAATGATGCTGTGTGGATTGTCCAGCATTATTTATTTATTTATTTATTTATATAATAATAATCAAAACAGAAAAAATTGCTTTTGCTCGGTTTCAAACTACTTTATCCTCTTCTATAAATAAGCTTTTTATTTTTATGGATGAGTTCAAATGACGACTGCGAACTGAAAAGCAAAGTATTGGACGGCTCCTCACTTGATGGATCGATGACACAAGCGGTCGCAGCGGTCAATGGATATGGATAGTGAAAGCAAGATTGGTATCGAAGGCAATAGTTTTTAAATGGACGTGTTCACACGAATCACATAATATGACGATTGCCGTGTAAATGAGCCATTAGTCATCAAACTACAAGTACAATAATAGTACCACCACACTCAATCACAGATAAATTATTTGCAGCAAATGTCCCGCAGCGGGAATCGAACCCGCAACCTCTCGCATCAAACCGGGCACTCGACCACCGCGCCACGAGGTCGTCTTCAAATACTTTTATTTTATTGCAGGTTGACAAACAGCTACTTCCTATTTTGCTCACGCAACTTGTAAATTAGAGAAAGTACATCCGCCTAAAAGCTTCGACGTTAAGATCGATATTGCCATCATTGTACCTACTCAGTATACCTAAATAAAGGATCTGTTACACGAGGCAAGTCACTTCAATAAAACCCGCATGATTTTTAGGGTATTAAATAAAAAAAGGCTTTGTCGCTGAGAATTATATACTTAATACAATACAATACATAGATAGAATTTTTTATTATATATAGAAAACACCCAGAACACCCGGAACAAATATTTGTAGATCGTACAAACATTTGACCCGAGGCGGGAATCGAACCCGCAGCCTCCGCGTCGCAGGCAGACCTGTGCCCGCTACGCCACATCGGTCGTCATAACATCAATATTGCAAAAGATAACATCAATAAGATATTTTACTACTAGAGTCTGGGAGTAACACTGGCTTACTCTCGAGCAAAGTGGTTACTGCTGGGAACCAATCATATTAGATATAATAAAATAAATAAATAATGCTGGACAATCCACACAGAATCATCTAGCTCCAAGGTAAGCTGCTGTTAAACAGAGCTGTATTATGGGTACTAGATGACTGATATATACTATATACAATACAATACATAGATAGATATTTTTTATTATATATTCTAAATTGTATGATGATATGTAAATGAGGTTCCATCACTCAATAACGACTGATTTGCTTTGTAATGATTTTTAGATTATTACTAGTTTTAAAGCGGGCGCTACACTAGCAAATCTTCGATGAAAGAAAAAAATAGCTAATAAATAGAGTGAGATAAATAGAGTCTAAATGTTATTCATAATAATACATAGTATTAGAATAAAAAGATACCTTGTTTTGTTCATAATAAACAATTTGAATTTGATCAGTTGCCCGATTCAAAATATTCATTAGGTCAACTGATTCCGTGGGATAAGTTCGAGCGGGATGAGTTTACTTAGACTGAGTGGCCTAGTCGTAAAAAATGAGTCTTATTTACGACTAGGCCTCTCAACCAATTTGAAAATGTTTGACACTGGGATAGTTTAAAGGCTAGGCATATACTTCTTTTACACTATTGGCAGCTATTGTTGTTTTTTTTTTATGCAACTGAAGTGGCAAGCGTACGGCCCACAAGATGGTAAACGGTTACCGTAGCCTATGGACGCTTGCAATCCCAGAGGCATCACTCGCGGGTTGCCACCTTGAGGCATAGATCGAAAGCCTCATGTGCCAGTAATTTCACCGGAAGCCAAACCCTTCACACCGGAACACAGCAATGCGTGCATTACTGCTTTGCGGCAGAAATAGGTACGGTGGAAGTACTTCCCCGGACGTGTTCCATCACAAAAAACTCTGCTACTCTTAAAAACTCTGCTACTCTTCTGTTGTAACACTATTCACCTCGAGGGGACAAACTAGGTGACACATGGGAATAATCCACTGTATAAACTTAATTGTATAAAGCTGCTGCCGTTTTTTTCTAATGAACGAGTAAATAAAGGACCGCGATAATTTTAGTTAGCTTAACTTAGATGGTAATACAACAGAATCAACACTTATAAATATTTACGTAGTAAAATTCTTACCTTTATTAAAATTCTTAATCACTTTAGTAAAATTCTTAACTGAAAAGGCTACCAAGCTAGTCTACTCGCTTCGTGTGATAGCTCTTTAAAGGTCTACTCACCGCCACTTCAAATACTTTACAGGTGACACGTGAAATCCGGTCACATTAACCGGTGCTGAATACCGGTGAAATACCGGTCCGGGTCGAATACCGGCCGCGGCCACTGCCGAAGTATTCCTGACATTCCCGGTATTTTCCGTTATAGGAAAGTGTGTCATGTGAGCTTCGAGTATTTGATGCTTTAGTGGATAAATATGTACTTGATAATAACCGCGTTTTCGTATTTATTTTAATGTTAACAACCCACGTGCGGGGGCAAATTTATAGGGTACAAAATAATAATGTATCGAGATTGTTTGCCACATAGTTGCTAATTTTCATTCAATTTGGTTACGGTATGTTTTAGTAAAAAATATACAAACTTTTTTTTTTATACAACTTAGTTGGCAACTAAGCGTACGGCCCACAAGGTGGTAAGTGGTTACCGCAGCCTATGGACGTTGCAATACCAAAGGTATCACTCGCGGGTTGCCACCTTGAGGCTAAGTTTGAAAGCCTCATGTGCCAGTAATTTCACCGGAAACCATACCCTTCACACCGGAACACAGCAATGCGAGCATTACTGCTTAGCGGCAGAAATAGGTATGGTGGTAGTCCTTCCTTGGACGAGCACACAGAGAACTCTACTACTCTTGCAATTAATCATCATGACAGCAGTCTTATGATCTTACTGCTGAGACATTGAGCTACTCTTGAGTGATAATGATTTGGTCTTAATTCACCATGCAGACCCAATGCGGATTGGTGAATAGCACAGTCGGCTCGGCACCGGTTTCCTCACGACATTTTCCTTCAATGTTGAGAGCATTTCTCTTGCAGTATTTTTTTGAGTTGCAAATCCATTGGTGCACATGTTTAAACCCAGGACCTTGAAGTGGAATGTGGGTGTTACTACCACTAGACTACCAGTGCTTGTAGTAATCAGCATTGGGGCGTAATTACCATGGTCCATGTGTACACTCAACAAAGGTTATGCTGCAAGTTTGCTCGCAAAATTAATTTATGCTCCGACCAATTTGTACACTTCACTTTACGCGCCAGTTGAAAATTAATTCATTAAAATTTATTACAGTAATTGATTATCGTCATGTTAATTTTATTATGATTTATTGAAACATTGAAATGATGTATTGCAATTATCATAAAAAAATCACACAAATAACAACTAACTTATCAAATAATAATAATAACGGAAATCCAACTTATGTAAGCCAAGCAGTAATGCTCGCATTGCTGTGTTCCGGTTCGAAGGGTATGGTTTCCAGTGAAATTACAGGCACATGAGACTTACCATCTAAGGTCTTAGGGTAGTAACACGCAAGTGATATCTATGATGTTGCATGCGTACATAGGCTACGGTAATCGCTGACCATCAAGTGGGCCGTACGCTTGGTTACCACTTTAGTAGTATAAAAAAAATATATATATGTAAAATAATGTGTGTGAATTTGTATTGTTGTAAAACATAAACTATTTTCAATTTTTATTTTTGATTAGTTACTATATTTAATAACCAGTTCTTTAATATATATATATTTTTAAATACTATTTTTAATTAAGTTTACGATTGAAACTGAATAAAAAAGCTGATAGTAAAAAAAAATATAAATATTTCAGAAAATTACTGCTTGAATGTTACGTACCAAGAAACTTACGATATTAACAGTATTTTTCCTAAGTCATCGTTACCCGTGCGGGGTGGCGGGTCTAACCCACAGATTGACAAATGACGTGGACCGTGCTCTCTCGTCCCTAGAACCATCTAGCTTCGAGACTACCACAGGGTAAAATAATAAGCACATTATTTATGCACATTTTTTTTTTTTTTTTTACAACTGAAGTGGCAACCAAGCGTACGGCCCACGAGATGGTAAGCGGTCACCGCAGCCTATGAACGCTTGCAATACCAGAGGTATCACTCGCGGGTTGCCACCTTGAGGCTAAGATCAAAAGCCTCATGTGCCAGTAATTTCACCAGAAACCATACCCTTCACACCGGAACACAGCAATGCGAACATTACTGCTTGGCGGCAGAAATAAGTATGGTGGTAGTCCTTCCCTGGACGAGCTCTATCACAGAGAACTCTACTCTCTTGTCTAGACTTGCTTGAAGTCTTGGGCACATTAGAGCATGCAACACAGCTATAGTTTAGCTTTCAAAACCCTCAAATAAAACTATATTAAAGTAGCAACGCAGTGTTCTTGTATCCAGAGGTAAAACTGTCCAAGTAGTCCGATCGCGCAGGATCAAATTCTACCCGTACATAGCTATCCTGATTCCCGCAAATTCGCACAAATAGAATTTGCGATCACCGAAACAGATACGACCAAAGAGAACCGGCATTTTCGATTGACTAGATTTAGCAATTACCAACTCCCAATCGGTCCGCAACGCTACCTGGAGTTATTCGATAAATTGGGGTTTTATCAGTCTAATCTAATTTGTTTTCCCTATATTTTACTCCAACGAGATTTATCCGTTTGAATTTCTTATTTCTGGTAGGCCTTTAAATACTTCTGTCCTAAAACTAGACGGTACATAATTTGGGGCAATTTCGGGAACCGCTTTTGTAAATGTGCTTTTGTTAAAAGCATTTTAATGGAACAAAAAACGCGAGAGCAGTTTTTCAGGTTAAGCGTTCTACGCTTGCTTCTAAATTGCCCTTCAAGCGGTTGTATGCCTTTGTAGTTTTTACAAATTGCGACCGCTTCTAAAATAAGTTTATTGTTTTCGAATCAGTTTCTAAAGGTGCTCTACGGGCTAGTTTTTTGACAATTTCTTGCTGCAATCGTATGACCGCCAATTTGCCGATAATATCGCTCAACACAGTGCAACAGTTGCTGCAATTTTGTGTATAGGCTGGTGATATTGCTAAGATATTTTATAGTAATCGCAAGTATTCAATGTCTAGCTGGCTTGATTAAATTGCTATCAAGATGCAATTTTTGTAGCCCGTTTTCAGGCCTGTTAACTTTCACTTGTGTAATAGCATGTGACCTTAGATAAACTACGCTATAGCTACGTATCCAATAAGATACCCTTCCCCACCACGTTTCCCCAAACAATAACCAGATTTGCGGCTCAAGGACAATAAATATCCCGGCACGCATACCGCTGCACAATGGTCGGACTCGCTTAATTTCTAAGCCGTATTTATGTTAGGCCTTCGGGTCCTTGGGCTTAATAACTCCCCTTGAGGGACACCCGCATGATGAATGTGCCCCAGGGACGAAATCTTGGGATTTTGGAAATTAAAACGGTGTGAATTAAGGGGTTTTAGGAGCCATTTTATAGTAAAACTAAAAGGCAGGTGCAGAGACAAAATTATAATATGCATAATCTTCTTCTTTTTTATAAAAGTAAATTACTGTTCGAGACTTGCTAAAAAAGTAAGTAAGCTCATATGAGTCAGTGGCCCACTGTGGTGACAGAGTTTTTAGGCCGCCGTAAGGCCTCTGTCATGGTCTAACAACCTTGAAAAAGTCGGGACCGACAGCTTAACGAGACTTCCTAAAACTCGAGAACGGCTGTATTGATTTAGCAAATTTTGTTTAAAAATACATGAGTAAAGAATGTAAGTAGGTATTTACAAAAACTTTATTCTATTAGGGCCCATTGCATAAAAAAACACAAGTTCATAATATTAGTGATTTTGTATGGAAAAACGCTAATAATATTTACATATATAGCTTTATTATATATATATAATTTAATAATATTTTAAAGTGAGACCTGTAAATATTTTATTAATAAATACTTATGACTTATGACTTATGCAATCGGCCCCTGGTTAATACAAGCACATAACAGATATTAGTATTACGTAGTACAAGCTTTGCTTAGTATAAGGCTAGATACTATGTGATGTAAATGCCCACCAATGGCCGTCAGTGTAGCCGTCAGTCAATAATTAAATACAACAACAAATAATTAGCCTAAACGTCATCATCATCATCATCATCCACAGCCTGACTTCACCCACTGCTGGGTATAGGCCTCCTTTAGTTTGTGCCATCTACCACGATCCTGTGCTAATCTAATCCACTTACGGCCCGCGACTTTCACTATGTCGTCTACCCATCTCGCCAACGGACGACCGACGTTTCTGTAGCCACTTCTTGGCCACCACTCAGTTGTCGCCTTACTCCACCTGTCATCACCACGTCTTGCCATGTGTCCTAGCCTAAACGTCAAAAATAACAAATAAAATCATGAATACATACGAAAAACTCGGAAGATCTTGGGCTTTAAATGCGGATGAAATAAGTCAGCAAAATATGTCCCAAAGTAAATTTAAATGAAAAAATTCTTTCGTATACTTTTCCAATCATTTGAGACGTAAAATAAGCCTCAGGTTAGCGACGAAGTCAATCAAGAAATACGAATATTCACAAAAATAAGCGAGTCTTGTAATGCTTCTGGCAAAATTGGGATAAAAACTCTGATTAATAAAACCTGTTTATTTCTGCGACTTTGCCATGGCATCTAAGCAAAAAAATATCTATTGTAATATACATACGGTAACTTCAAACGCTTTGTTAGGGCCTAGGTGGCAATGTATAATAATGTTCACCAATTTTAATTATTTCTATTAAAAATTGCATATAAATAATTCCGATCGGTAATGCTATATAAGTGAGGATAAAATTTGTTACTGCAATTTATTGTTACAAATTTCAAAATCTGGAACACACTCAAGATAGACCACAAATTAGGCTGTTACATTTTATGAACACGGAAAAGGTTCAAGGCATACCACCAATGAAGGCAATTAATTTTTATCCGGGAATGGGTTACACATTACACGATGTCGTAAACCGGATCTCGTAACTTCGGTAGCCGGATCAATGCTATATTAACCGAGTAATGCGTGCCCTGCGGCGCTGTGGTCTCCGTCAAAGCCTTACGCTTTTCAGTTTCGTTTTATTCTTGCAAGTAATTATGATACTTAAATGATTCAGTTCAAATTGCTTCTCAACAAAAAGTTACAGTCATTTATAAATCAAATTAGGAAGATTGACCTCAGTGGCGCAGTTTGAGATAGACCTACGTCCAGCATGGGACAGAAATTAATAGGTTGGTGATTATGATGATGATGATGATAATTAATCCAATTAAAAACTTCTAGTCAGGTAAAATTATAATTATACTATTTTACAAGCACTGACTTAGTACACCGATATTAAGACCTACTCTTGTAACACTTATTTATGCAAATAAATATCATGAATCTTGAATCTTCGTTGCTTATTGGTTTAGTTTATTTCAGTTCTTCAGATTGGTGTTCTGTCAATGCGGGTGTACCACAAGGTGGTGTACTCTCTCCCTTACTATTCTCTATTTTTATAGAGCAAACGATATCCTACGACTCAAAAGTGAGTTATTTCATTATCCGTATAAAATAACTAATATCCAAGTATATATTATACATCTATTGTGGAGACTTCAACATGACTGCTGAGATACTGGCCTACTCTCGAGCTAGAGTGATTGGGATTTCACAGAGACCCAATGCAAATTTTAGATACTTACCAGCAATAAAATAATACATTGTGACTAATTGCTCCCCGCGGTTATCAATTTCTATAAACATTGGACCTCATATTTTCGTAAAAACTTTGTAAAAAATGATTTTCGAATCCCGTTATCTCATACTATCAAACTTGAACCATCCCCCAAGGTCGGGTAACGGAGCATAATGTCCGGATGCCAGCTCGGAGATAAAGAAAACCTATTGAAAAGGGCCAGGTACGCACTTAATGGCCCACAGGCCAGACGCGATTATTCAGAATTAAATTACTTCGCCTGTTGGCTAACAATGTCCTATTTATTGCTGAGGATTCTGAGGAATGGAATCTGACGTATTTAACGGAAAGGTTTTTGGAGTGTAGAATCGAAAGAGGTTTCAATTTAGATGTTTTTGGGCTTACAAAAAGAAAGAAAAGCTTTTTCATCATCATCATATCAGCCGATAGACGATCAATTTGGCGCGGTGGGTGAAGGTCCGCCTGCGACGCAGAGGTTGCGGATTCGATTCCCGCCTTGGGACAAATGTTTGTAGGATCTGCAAATATTTGTTCCGGGTGTTCTGGGTGTTTTCTATGTATAATAAAAAATATCTATCTATGTATTGTATTGTATTAAATATAAATCAGTCATCTAGTACCCATAATACAGCTCTGTTTAACAGCAGCTTACCTTGGGCTAGATGATGCTGTGTAGATTGTCCAGCACTATTAACTTATTTACTGATTTACTTCCGACCGACCGGGACTCCGTGGCTTTGTCAGGTGCGGATGCAGCGTCGAATCACACATCATCTGGTGATGAGTGGTTCGACGATGCATTGGCACTAAGGTGAGCGCAGAAGATTCGGTGGGTTTTTAGTCGGTATACCGTCAGTTGCTAATGTCTCATTATTAGCGGACGGAGAGCCCGACATACCCCCTCTGTTCTCCCCGAACTGATGCGTAATGCATTTTCCCACCGTAAAAAAAAAAAAAAAAAAAAAAGATGATGCTGTGTGGATTGTCCAGCATTATTTACTTATTATTTACTTATTACTGCTGGACAAAGGCATCCCCGAAGAACCATGATGATCGACTTTGTACATTCGTTATCCACTGACTTCATGCGACCGCATTAATGCTATCGGTTCATTGATTGGGGACCGTTTTATACTTCGTTTTCCAGTCGACATTCGAGATCCGAGACCATAGCAGTTATCAGTTCTGCGAGCTTTATGACCAGCCCACCGCCACTTCAATACTTCTTGTGATACTGGAAACCAATCTATTCAATCTCTTCTCAGTTGATATAAGCAATGTTATTTTTTTCTTGTTATCAAGATTGAAATATTCATCCCCATTTCGATTCTCCCATTAGAACACAATACATCGTTCGATTCAGCAAAAGTTCCCTCTAACCGTGGCAAATGACGCGTGAATAAAACCGCCTGATAGCCCACTAAACGATGACGTACCAACTATTTTACTCAGACTTGGCTCCTTCAAACACATGAAACTTGTCTGGTAGTGATTTGGATCAGTTGAGCTATCTATAGGTAACGGTCTTTAGATGGCTCAACTGTTTCATATGTATTTTGTATATATTTTGTAATTTTCATCATCCAGTCGACATGACAAAGGATCAAATGTATTTGTCCTTTACATAGTTGTGTAAGTTACTAACGCACACAACGGTGAGCCGCGCACACATAAAACCTCGCGTCGCGCGCCCGTAAATACCTAAACTTGACAGCGCTGGATCTTGGAACGGACTCTTAATATAGAAACTTAGAGTTTTTTATAACACAAAAAACCAAAAATTTCTGACATGTGTTTGCACCAAAAACATTTTTATGTAAAATGTTGCCAAGACGACATGACTCGCAATGTCAAAAAGTTAAAAAGTTATCAGTTCTCTAATTGCCGGCCAAGTTGCACTCTACATGCTCTAACTCTGCAAACCTTAGCTTCACAACCTCCACACAAAAGTTAAAATATGTGGTTCGGCAGATATTTTAGTAATCTAAGTTTTTTTATGTCATCAAAATGGCAAGCTGTAACAGCTGCCATTAACAGCTGTAGTGTCAGCCAAAAATTTAAGTTTCAAAATTCTGCGCGACACTGCACTGCGCTATCACCCCGAGATTTGCAGTTAATGTAGCTAGTTTACGACTTTTTATAATTGCAAAAGAACTACAGCAAAATCCGCGATAAAACTAATAAAAACTATTTTTTTAATTTAATTAAAACGTGAATATTTACCTTAATACCCCAATTTTATACATTTATGTGAGTACCACAATTTTGGCGTCGATTATTACCGTTATATTAAACATTATTTGATGTCAGAATTATAATTATTATACAACTAGTAATTATTATCTGAGCGCCGTGTTGCTTGATATAACAATACATAAAACACTCATTAATGTTACGTTTCATGTAACACACACAATACTGTTATTATTCAGTACGAGTAATTGTGGCTTTACTAACTACATATTGATAATGATCAACCATGTTCAGAGAGATGTAAAGATTGAAAACATCAGGTAATTATTATAGCTAATCAGATGGGAATAAACCTAAAAATTTCCTCGAGGCTATTTTGCAACGAGCGTAGCACTGGCTATGTGCATAGAGCTAAAGCTACGAGCGTATCACTGACGCTATACGCGTAGAGCCAAAGCTACGCTCAGAGCAACCCTATGAAGTCACCTACAAATGCGTAGCAAATACAATCTTTTTAACAAGTTTTTGTAATGGCTCCTAAAATTAAAAAAAATATAAAAACAAAGTGTAGGGCGGCCCCCAGTCGATGGACCGATGAAATTAAAGCAGTCGCAGGAAGTCAGGGGATGGTAAAGGCTCAAAATCAGTCGTCATGGCGCTCTTTGGGGGAGGCTATGTCCAGCAGTGGACGTCTATCGGCTGTTATGATTATTATTTGTATTAGTATCAAATAATCAAATCAAATAAAGTTGGGTGGGACCACCTAGCTATATCAGACAACTGTCATTATAGTACAAGAAATACAAGTAGCATGAATCTAATCCGGAATAGTTGCTGAAAGAACTAACACCCATATTCTAAGAAGTTACCTCGAATCTTCCTCCACTCGACTCAAGGTAGGTTTAGACGTACTTCGAGTTTGACAATCATTTCCTCACCTCCGGTAAGGAAAACTTTCGAGTAGAAGTAAGTGGAGGAGAATTTTTGCAACTAAGAATACGGATTTATTTGAGTGAGGTTGAGTCGAGTCGAGGAGTTCTTTAGGAATAATAAATAATGCTGGACAATCCACACAGCATCATCTAGCCCCAAGGTAAGCTGCTGTTAAACAGAGCTGTGTTATGGATACTAGATGACTGATATATACTTAATACAATACAATACACTACACAGATAGATATTTTTTATTATACATAGAAAATACCCAGAACACCCGGAACACGGGTGTAAGATTCTGAGGACACTGAGGTCTGTCGAGGTGAATAACCATTAATTCCATTTCAGGGATACTTATTAATACTCTTTGATACGGTCGATGACTTCTCATTTCCACGTCTCAAGTCCCGAGATATTGCGTTGAGCAAAGATAGTTCCAGGTACTTGATAAGTAGGCCACTTGATACAACTAACAGTTGCCATGAAGATAATTGGCATCTTGAGGCCCTTGGCTTTGGCATCACATACAAAAAGGATTGGTATTCACCGAGGCTTGAGCATAAAAACGTAAGTATTTTTTTTTTATAATTAGAATCGGTTACTTGATTATCGGTTATATTATTAACTAATAATGAACTGCCATTGGAAGGCGGAGTCACAACCACTAGACCTTTTCATACACTTAATATTGGTTATAATATAAAGATGTTCAAAATTGACGCGATCCTTTTATTACATTTCATTATTTTATTGGTTGTAAAAAAAGCTGTAAGACTGAAAATATATTTATCTCTCTCTCCTCTATGTTCTCAAATCTATTTAACAGCTACCTAGAACATTTTATTCTAATATACATACTCTAGAATAAAATTGAAGAGTCGTTCTATTACTCATTTAAAGTCACTCAATTTAACCACCGTTTATCACAACACATGTTTTCAAATTCGCCAGTAAATTTTACAATTCAACCTAATTACTTATGAACTGTTTAAAACCACTATAAAAACTATGTAGCGGGCGCTCAATAGTTGCAAACCAATTGGTAGAATATTATCCGGGTTGGATTACACAGTTCAGTATTAACTCAAGCTCTCAAGTTTTGGCTGCTACCTAGAAAATCAAAATCAAAATCAAAAATTATTTATTCAGTAGAATCACAAGGATCGTTTTGAAACGTCTTACAAGCTAGGAAAATTTACACCAGTTCCAACGCGCCCATGCCGTAAAAGAACTGGCAACAACACCGGCTGGGTTCCTATCGCTTTTTTGGCATGACCCTTGCTATCGTTATGGATTCCAAGTAGAGTTGGAGCACATTCGTCCCAAGCTTTTTTATCATCTAGGTAATCGGTTGTTTTATAGTAAGCTTTTTGAGACAGATTTTGTTTAATTAAGTTTTTAAATTTGAGAATTGATAAATTTTGTATGTCGTTTCTTAGCTCAATTTCAGCTTTGCGACACAAAACCTAACTAACCAATCCGCTTAGTTTTGTTTAGTGCACAAATGTAAACTAAATAAAAAATACTGCCGAACATTTTTTAAAAGCGCCATCTAATTGACGACCAATGTGGCGCGGTGGGCGAAGGTCCGCCTGCGACGCAGAGATTACGGGTTCGATTCCCGCCTTGGGACAAATGTTTGTAGGATCTGCAAATATTTGTTCCGGGTGTTCTGGGTGTTTTCTATGTATAAAAAAAAATATCTATCTATGTATTGTATTGTATTAAATATATATCAGTCATCTAGTACCCATAATTCAGCTCTGTTTATCAGCAGCTTACCTTGGGCTAGATGATGCTGTGTAGATTGTCCAGCACTATTAACTTATTTACTTATTTACTTATCCATGAACTATGTAAAACTTGTACTGTTGGAACTAGATATATTAAATAATACGTAAGGTGCGTATGTGTGCATTCAGTATCCAATCCACGCTGAATACAAAGGACTTTTATTCTTATTCAAACGTCCATTAACGTCGCGGCCGGTCATCGAAAATCCAATTTAATATTGGAAAGCAAACACGATTTGAGCGTTCTGTACAAAATAAAAGAATGATAAAAATTCCATGAATATCAGAACCGACCTACGCGCTCTCCCCAGCCAATGAAACCCAATTTAGAGTCAAAGTATGAAGTACCTTTTGGGACCTCTCGGCTCACAGACAGACATTCGTAACAGGCTATTATTTATTCAACTTGTTGTGTGGAAAGATGAATCTTACGGTTGTTCGGATACCTTTTGAAATAACTTGGAGGAACAAAGAGATTTTGTCATAATATGCCCCATTTAAGGCAAAGCTGAAATGAAAAGGATTCCCTGAAAGAGATTACACGCTCCGATAGTGCATGTAAATGACATGAATTCATTTAGCGTTTAATTTTATGCCATTAGGACTTAAACGGTGGTACTCTGGGAGTCTGTGTTTAAACATACAATTTAGAGGCCGGGGAGAGGGAGATTTTACAGTAGCTAGGTAAATACCTATTATAATAACACTTTTTATATATAGCTAGCTATTACGTGCGACTTCGTTCGCGTAATATACGTATAAGCTTTTGCCATGGATCTCTCCATCTGGTGATAAAAACCGCATCAAATTCCGCAAGAGACCTAAGCGTAACAAAACGGCAGACGGCGGCAGAAACTTTGTTCTAAACTGTACAAAGATAAAACTAAACACTGCTTAGACTTATTTACTTTCTCATTAGTATTTTAAGGGACACTTCACTGTAGGACTTTGGGCGGCCTATAAACTCAATCACAAGAATTGGCATATTTTTTTTTTTATGTCAGCAACTGACAAGTCGATCAAGTCGCCCGCCTGCTGGTAAGCACCACGCCTAACCATAACATATTCAGTGCCACCCATAGCGAAAAGTTTTTTAGTTCTGCGTGGCACTGCACTACGCTCATCACTCCGAGACGTTGTGGTTAGGCCTCTTTCGCTCAGTAATTGAACTTGCTACAGTGCCCTTCAAATCTAAACACAGTGCAGCTTGCACACTATAGCTTGGAAGTAGAATATCTGGCATTGCGGTGATACCCACCAAGATGGACTCTGAAGACCAGTTAACCACATGATGCAAATTTATTTTCAAGAAAACAATGAGCAAGCTACAAATAAAATAAGGTATTTTATACATCACGACAGTTTTTTTTTTTTTTTTATACAACTGAATTGGCAACCAAGCGTACGGCCCACAAGATGGTAAGCGGTTACCGCAGCCTATGGACGCTTGCAATACCAGAGGTATCACTCGCGGGTTGCCAACTTGAGGCTAAGATCGAAAGCCTCATGTGCCAGTAATTTCACCGGAAACCATACCCTTCACACCGGAACACAGCAATGCGAGCATTACTGCTTGGCGGCAGAAATAGATATGGTGGTAGTCCTTCCCCGGACGAGCTCTATCACAGAGAACTCTACTACTCTTAAATACCATCATACATACCATCATAGCTGCAATGCTGCTCGTATGATGCGCCGTTCTCCACGCGCCGTCTAACGCAAATGATTTCGTATTATATCAGACACGGCTTGCATTACATGCAAGTCACACCCTGTCTTGGCGTGGTGTAATAACTGCATAATGGTGCATTTTTATCCAGCTTTGGCATATTTTATTATTTCAAGATTATTATTTAAACTTTTGATGTACTAAAAATATGCACGTGGTCTAAAAGAATTCTGGAAACGTTCTAGATCTAGATTCTAGATAGCTAATGATAATTAAAAATATTCCTGCAATATTGCTTGCTGATTTTTTTTATAAATTGTAAAAAAATGAATGATTTATCTATCTATCTATCTAAAACGCTCCATGTCATTAGTACGTGCTTACTTTTTATACAAAATTCCGCTGCTTTCTTTTCAGGAACACAACTTTATAATTTTATGACTCCAGGACCAAAATTAAGTGAAACTACTAGTGACGCAATGGTTTTCTAATATTAGATACTAACTACTACTGATCCACTTGGGCTTTGCGAGTGTTAAGCAAACAAATAGCAATAGTTTTGCGTAATACAAAATTTTTCACTACAGCCTAAGTATTTTAAATACGTGATTACGTAGTAGCTAAAACTATTTCGCAATAAAAATATAAATCGATTACCAGTGGTCATTTAATAAACTTGCAGTTAACCCCAAAACGGCTCTAACACTTCTCAAATCGCTAAATAACTGTCTTTTAAATTGAATTCTCGGTAAGTGGTCTATAACTGATCCAGAATGTTCCATAACTGATCCAAAACTGCTCCATAACGCCGGTAGAGGTTGAACCGAACACTTGGAACCACACGACACGACTGTTAAATAAAATTATATGGCCTAGCTAGACCGTATGAATTTGATAACATGTTGCTTTTATTACTTTGTTGAAGGATATGGTCGCAGAGATATGGAACCTTACTTACGCTGGTTTTCTTGGTTCGTGAGGAGAATTTTGGTGAGTCGTTTTTCTACTGATCTGGGACATTTTTGATGTTTGTGTGAGTCAGTGATCAACTTGGCTACTGATTGTATATAGTAAATTTATATTTTGGTGAAGACGATCCGTGTTAGTTTAATTTATTATTATGCTTGAATAATTGAATATTTTAATTAGAATTTTTGTTTTAGTTGCTAAGATGTTTTTTTTTGATCCCACTTAATATTATTTTTTCATTTGAACCCGAAAATATTTAACTTTTAAACTCTCATTTCCCAACTCTAGTTTAGGTATGAGTAACTACCAAAAGTTGGCATTTGATACCGAAAATGACTGGTATAAGAAAGGCGGCTGGTGCCAAAAATGTTGCGCAAACCCCACGTCATCCGCTTTGGTTTTGACGCCTTGTGACCTTGTATATTCACAGAGAGAGGTCTAAGTTATTTGGATTGCATTTAGCTATTACCTTTTATATACTATTAGACTATTGTAATAAATCTTAGCAACCATATTAAAAGCTAAATTCATAAGCTCACAGCAACCTTTGAAAGCTGAACCTCAATTCCTATCAATTACCTGCATGCTATAATCGAATGGAGCATAATAGATTGCCTGTTTTGTGTAACAAAACGCCTCGCTCCGTTATTGAGGGCGGTAATGGATGGCGTACACCGTTCGACGCCGGTGAGCTATGGACGCCTTCCGAGATGGTCGTTCTGGGATAGTAAAAGGCTATACGTCTATTTATATATACGTCTATATCTCCTGATTGCTATAAAACTTTTGGTAAAGATAAGTGTATTTATGTGACCATAGCAGGCTATAATTAAAACTAGATATCTACTTGAATGTGTTCATATAGACCCACTTACACGTTTCAATAATTACATGCAGGAATTGCCTAGTTATATCGTAAAATGTTTGACATTTTGCTCTGAAATCAATTTGATAAAGCAAAAATTCTAGCATTCAATTTTTGAACCGTGTAAAATGGGCTCTAAGATCATACTAATCTAAAAGTATATTTTAAGCAGCAAGATATAAGTGAAAATGTATTATTATAAATGAATAATGTAAGTACCTATTATGGAAAATGTATTTTTATTAACTAACTAATGGATCCTGGGTACATTCATACATTGATTGAATACAGTCCTGTAAAGGAATTTTCCAATTATAAGAAAACTACCTATTTTTTTTTGAAAAGAAACTAACAAAACTAAAAAAAAAAACATTAATGTTTTGTGGAAATTTCACACCTTGTCAGAAACTAAGCAAAGTTTGTATTATGAAAACCAGCAAACTGTAGTATAATACTATACTACTGCACACGTACATCGCTTTTAGTACCAAGAATAACTCAAAAATAAGCTGCCAGTCCCGGCGTTCTAATATTGTTAGGCCATAATGGTGACCTTTTAATTTTATTACTCAAACTGGCCACTGTCTCATAACAATAAGAAACCCAACCAAGATTAGTGAATTGAAAAAACACTTTAAATTCTAAGCAGAGTTACATCGGTCACTAGTACTTAGTATTCTAGAACATTCTGAAACAACTATGAAGTAAGAAAATCCTTGAGACGGTCCGTTGAATTAAGAATTCAAAGCAGACCTTTGAACTTCTGTCCATTGTAGTACTCGGAAAGGAAGCGAGCCAGATTCTATTTTATTTTGGAAAATGTTAGCTCGTAAGTTACAACCTACTTTAAAAGTCTTGGTTTTAAAATCGTCCAAAACATATTATTATTATGCTATTCTGTTACATTCGTAAAAGTGTTACAAATTTTTTACACTTTGTACAGCTCATAAGAACGACCATAACCGTTCAAGTAGTTTGATCAAACAGGCTGGTTCTACGCGTTTTATGTTCAAAAAAATCTGGCAAAATTTAAGCGCTTTTAGAAGCTCTTTTTCATGATGATCTTAGATACGTCAGCAGAAATGACAAAAACTAGTTCAAATCAAATCAAATCAAATCATTTATTTATCTCTTGACTGGCACATGCTCTTTAGCCTCTTAGATAAGTCAAGTTAGAAAAAGTTAAATACTTACATAAGTAGGTACCTGAGTATAATCTTTTTTAAGCTTAATTACAAATTTATTGTACAATTACCAAATCATATTAATATAATATAATTTAAATCAATTGAATTTGATTAATTATCAAAACAAGTTGTAAAATAGCTAGTCATTATTTTTCTGGTTTCTAACTAACATAGCTAATCTTATGTCTGGTTTTAATAATGTTAACAATTATAACAATAACAGATTTAGGTTGCATAGCATTACAAAAAGGCTGACAGAACGTTTTTTTTTGTCCTATCTGTCACCATAAGCAGACAGAGCTGGGTGATAGATGATAGAGATGGGAAATAACCACAAAAATATTTTAATTGTGACGTGAATGATTTGATTTGCTTATAATTAGAGTGAGTCGTCAAAGCATACAATTTCTGCTAATTACAACTAAAAGTTCTCATGCAAACCGATTTTGAATACGATCTATCTGATTTAGATCAAAGCTCGCAAATGGCACAGAAACCTATCACGCGAGGAGCGAGGAGCAATCCCACATCAATGTCACTATCTGGGTGTTACATAGGTGTTACATATGCTTCGGTAGATAATACATAGGTCTGTAAAGGTTTCGGCTCTCTTGGATTAGGTTACACTTACGCTCGTGTGAGCTAGCAAAGCATCAGTGTGTGAGTTTTTGGAGCATTAATAACGCTTATAATAATAAGCTGAATAGTTTGGATGAAATCAAAACACAGTAATGCATTACTTTTGTATAAATTTAATTAAATTAAATATAATTTATTTATATTAAGTGCATGAACATTATATAAATTAATAATTAGGTTTTTTAGAGCAACTACCACCCACTTGTACCTGAAATGGATATTGAAGAGCGGGATCTTCTGATACAGGTATATATTTACTTAAAAGGAGGTCCCAACCATATTATGTGAAAATGTTATACTTTGTTATTGAATAAAAAACTTTTATTATTATTATTTTTTTTTTATTATTACTAAAACTACTAAAAACTGGTTCTAAATGTAACTATAGTAACTTATGGTGTACTAAAGCCTCAGGTGCCTAAACTAGATTATAAACTTGTAGACAAATACAAATAAAATAGCTAGCTAACTAATCTTTAATGTATAAGTTTACTTTAGATCTAAACATAGCATTGAAATGAAGTGTTATTAATGTTAGCGTCAATTCAAAACTCGTTAAATACGAGTATCATCAAATATTTTTTTTAGAATACAAAAATGTTACTTATAACTTGACCTAAATCTTAAAATAGAAGTTTGTTCAATCGACCCCAAACGACTGCAAATCCTGATTTAGAAGTGGTCCGTCGCCGCGTGAATTTGTCTCCAGAAAAGTTTAAAGTAACCTCATCAGAAAGCTTTTAATTTCAAAGTATTGAGCCGTTTATCCAAGGTGATCTTTGACACCTTTGATAGACTCGCTCTACCTTAACCAAATAATTTAGGCATTTCGCTGCGAATTTACACGTGTTTGCATGATTTGCAAATATTTTTCCGGGTCCAGACATAAAGTGTACCCAGAGAGCTTAGCACAAAAAACTCGCTATAAATTTTGGTGGTTCATTTACCGCACTAAAAAGGCGCTGTTAAAAATCCCATACAAATTGACAGCTGGACGATACGCTTATAACGAGTTTTTCGTGCTAAGCCCTCGGGTATTTCTATGCTATACATATCCATTGAATAGCGTCATTTTCACAGGCAAACAAATCTACTGACAGAATAGGAAGAATGCACAGCAAATGTTATCCCGTAGGATCAAAAATTAAAAATGAAACTGCAGCATCCAGCAGAGCTAATCCCCACACAAATCAGAAACGAACTCGGCTTGATATTTTATTCATAACGGCACCCGCGACTACCGACCGAAGCCGTTAAAAGATTCAATAATCAAAGAGAACTCAGCTGTTTCTTGTTACTAAAGTTTTTAGTATTTCTTAGCAGACGACCTCAATGGCGCGAGTGCCCGGTTGAGAAGCTTGAGGTTGCGGGTTCGATCCCCGCTGCGGGACAATTGTTTGCATGATCTACTTACGTATTCACAAAAAATTGTATCTCAGTGAGAATTGAACTAGCAATTTCTCGCTTCTCTCGCTTACCGCAGTACTGAAGTCGTCATTATGTTACAATAAATTTTGTTAATATTAACTTTTAAACAATTGTTTTAAACAAAATTGGAAAAAAATAAACTAATACAGACGGTAGAATAACGGTATTATAATGACATTCCCAATTTGATACCGCTTTAGGTATTGATACCACTTTCCTAGTACCTTTTTAGACCTTATTGACCGCAAAGCCCTATTGACAAGGCAAAGGTCATCACACAATAGGCACAAATATCGCTTTGGCGTTGACATTTGGACAAATAAAAAATGATAGATTACTGAATAGAATAGTTCAAGCAATATTCTATACTGTAAACTGCTATCTTTGTTCGAGTTTTTGTAATTCAAGCTTTCACGTAAAACCTACAAATTGTAGTCCTACCGTTACGTAAAATATCTCAGACAATATCTAAATATTTTCAACAAGTACTAGTGTCCCTCAAAACAATATGAAGTACAATATGATATATGATGTACTTAACCGGTCCAATATCATTCACCAGGGACTGGGGGATAATGAAACTGACCAAAATCAAAAATTAAAATCAAAAATTATTTATTTCAATAGAAACACAAGGATCACTTTGAAACGTCTTACAAGCTAGGAAAATTTACACCAGTTCCAACGCGTCCATGCCGTAAAAGAACTGGCAACAACACCGGCTGGGTTCCTATCGCTTTTTTGGCATGACCCTTGCTATTGTTATGGATGCTGAGTAGAGTTGGAGCACATTCCTCCCAAGCTTTTTTATCATCTCCCCGACCCGTAATTTCAATGCAGAGAGTATTTTAAAACATTCGGAAAAGGGAACACAAGAAAGCTGTTGGAAAGTTGGTCGCCAAAGAAAACAAAACTTAAGATAGCCTTTTTTGGAATATCCATCGGAAAATACCGGTTCCGAAAGTAATTGACTTTCCGATTGTTTTAAATTACTCCTGCAAGATGCTTGCAGACTACTGCTTTGGTACTCAACTCACCAATATGGACTCTAGCTGTCTTCTTCAAAAATCCGTCTGTGTGGTAGTAGAACTTTTGTTCTACTACCTAGTATTAAGATTAAGGTAGCGCCAAACTTTACATTGCGGAAGGTAATTATGGTAATATTTATGTTTTAAAATTTGTTTTTGTCATATGTTGAAATTTCTTTTGAAAGTTATGTATTATAGAATCTTTTCTTCATGAGCACCGCATGAGACTCCATTCGACTGTGGCTCGGCAAATACTCAATAAATATTATTTATAATGATTTCAAACCACTAATAGCTTCAACGAGCGACAGCAATATGTTTTCTCTAAACTATAGCATGTCCCACTAGACCTCTTGAATTATTTATCACCGGTCGTTTAGGATAATGCCCGGCTGTTATTGTTTGACTGCCACTTACAAATCGCAGGGTCTGGTTATGAATTATGCAGAATTCCGTTATTTGATTTTTATGAGTGACCTTGGGATTTTCTTTCGGAAAATTTATCGTTTTGATAAGAAAAAACCAACCTTTGCTATCGTTACCCCAGTGGTGTCTTTTGCAATTTTTTTATTAACGAACTAAAAGTAAAATTTAGAAGAAGAGTTATCACGTACCAGTACTTACTTACTTACCAGTAGATATATCGGTAAAACCAATACGTGAAAACCACAGAAGTAATAGTTCTGTGGTGAAAACTCGGTGCGTATTGCGACGTGGATGTGGCAGGGCGCCGTGTCGCCCTGATGACGACTCTCGAAATTAAGTCAAAACAGATTCGGTGTTTTGTAAGATTGGTAGATACGTGAAGACTTCTGTTATTTTAATTAATTTTATTATTAAAATTCAGCTTAGTAGTAATCACTAGAGGCACGTAGCAAAGGCTTCTAGCCTGGGGCGCGTGGATCTCGCGTAATTTTACTTTACTGTACTTTACAAAAAAAATGAAATTTAAATTAATTTAATTTAATTTCACTAGGCCTGCTACATCGGCAAACGGATCAAAGTTTCCTGTGACCATTGTAAATTATTGTCGAGGGCTGATAACAGATGTCCGCAATCTATTCACTTATGATTTACAGCGAGACTCGGGTAAATGTGTTTCTATAATGTTGCCAAATACGTGAGTGAATAATTTGAATTCATCTGTTATGTGAAACAATTTGATGTAGACTTAAGTAAATTCCTGCTGTGGGTTAATAAGTGCGTAGATGCAAATTTTCTTAAAATTGTTAAAATAAACTATGTAATTTGATTACAAACTAGCTGACCCGCGCGGTTTCACTCGCGTTAGTTTTTTCGCAATTTTTCATAAATTCTCACCGTTTAAACCTTCCCTGGACTCCTACAAATATTTCAAGACCAAAATTAGCCAAATCGGTCCAGCCGTTCTCGAGTTTTAGTGAGCCTAATGCACAGCAATAAAAATATGAATCTGTAATAGTCAGGCGTGGTGCTTAACATCAGGTGGGCGCCTTGATTGTCTTGTCACTTGCTGACATAAAAAAAAAAAGACAGCCATCATTTCATTCATTTTTATATATAAGGTTATACTAGTGATGTATGAAATCTTTTGAAAACTTTGAGGCCATAAACACTGTGTAGTTCAAGGACGTTTCCGTCACTTTTCTTTGATTCTAACTTCATTTAACAATTCATACAATCGTAGTTGATAATTTAGTTCATAATTAAATATCGTACTGATTTTTTTTTACCGATAACTTTGAAAACGATTCAAGCTTAAAAACCATCTTTCAAAGTATACGTAAACCAATCAAATTTCATACTTACAATTTTTTATCGAAAACTTTTACTTTAATATCCACAACTCAATTTAGGTATTGGAACGGTTAAAAACGGTCAAATCTGATAAAGAATAGAATAATCGTTTTAAGTAGAGGTTCGTGCCCTTCTTCAACGGAAGAAGTAGGTCACCCTTATTCGAAAAGCAAACTATAGCAGTGAAACTGCAAATAAACAGGGTATTTTATTAGTAAGATACATCGGACCCCGGTGGATCGCAAACTGAGGGCGGACGACTTAGCATCTGTGTTATGTGTACATTTAATTAGGGGACTTACTGTTTATGAACATACTTATACTGTGGCTATGAATTGGGATAAGCTGGGAGTCTCGTTAAATATTATATCGTCTTGGCCTTACCTAATAAAACACTTCGCCTTCAGCACTTTAACTATGATGCATAAGTCTTGAATACTTATGTTACATTGTTTCATTTAACTAAATCTATAAGTCAATTCCGACTAATTGCCAACCGATGTGGCGCGGAGGGACGCAGGAGGTTGCGAGTTTGATTTCCGTCATGGAACTGTTTGTACGATCTACAAATATTTGTTCCGGGTGTTCTAGGTATTTTCTATGTATAATAAAAAAAATACTATCTATGTATTGTATTCAGTTATTTATTACCCATAACACAAGCTCTGCTTAGCTTGTCGATATGATGCTGTGTAGAGAATGATTGTTCAGCATTATTTATTTTATTATTCCCGCCATCTGTTCATTTCTATGTATACACTTAATTTTTAACTACGCAACGGAATGCAGTTTTTATCAACAAATGAGTGATTGACGTTTCAAAGTGATTCTTGTGTTAAAACTATTTGTAATTTGAGTTCTTAGTTATCACTAAGTTCTATCGAGCGCGTCCGGGAATGTAATACTAAACAACTATTTTGACGAAAATCTTGCTGTGTTTTGGTTTGAAGATGCATTACCGGTGTTACTAACGTGACTTTTGATCTAGGTGGAAACCTCTGGTAAGCGTTTATATTCAACGAAAAAAACAACTTACCATCAAGTGAACAGTATGCTTTGCTGCTTAGTAGCGAACACAATAAGCCTGCATGGCAGCAGTGTTATATTAGCCGTACCAAGTAAAAAAAAGACCTTTCGACAGATTTTTTTCTTTCAACCACACCATCATTTACCGTCAGGGAGTTGTTGGTCAAATGCTTGTCTTTAACCAATAAAAAAAAAAGAATTTCATTGGTTGTTTTTATCAGTTTACATTCAATATATTGTGTTGAACGTAACAATGGCTAGTAGTTTTATAAAAATAAATAAATAAAAAAAATGGTTATGGTAACATTTGATATTGGTTTCAAAAGGATAAGCTTGCCAGCCACGCAGGGAAATTGTAAAGTTTCAGCTCGGTAAAAACAGGAGTGTTTGCCAAATCGATTTGAAAAGTTCAGTGACCGTTACGAAATATTTCCTGCGTAACTTTGTAACTTTAGAAAATTATTGGCTGCTTCAGAGTTATAAACTTTTTAAGCCCGTTCAGAGTGTTAATCGCACTTACAGCGGAGTGTTAGCAAAACATAAATATAGTATTTAAAATGAAACAATACAGATGTTTATCGGAAAAGTGTTTTTATTCGGTGGATAAATTCCTGAATTAAAAGAAGGATTATGAAAAACAATCAGTATTTTAAAAATTTTTTTTTTCACTATATTATACTAGTTGGGTTTTTAACAATTTAACTAAGTAATATTAAAAAAAAAAAAAAAAAAAAGTTAGTGCCTGCTTGCTTTACTGTCAACTTCAATTAAAATATTTGTATGCTTGTGAAGCAACAACATGCTGTGCTCCATATTATTATTATTAAGACCTATCTTACTGTGTTATAGCAAATAAATTCATTTCATTTCATTTCATATAACAAACCCAACAGTCTCATACATAGTCTTGACCCTAGACTCCCTTTATTGTGTAGAGTTCGTTGTGGTAGAGCTCGTCCGGGAAAGTAATACCACTTCTATTTTTGTATGCTTTCCAGTGAAATTACTGGCACGTGAATTTTTTAATCTACGTCCTAGGATGTGCGAGTGACCTCTGGTATTGCAAGCGTCCATAATAATATGCTACGGTAACCGCTTATTGTGTGGGGCATGCTTAGCTACAGATGTAAGTATTAGTAAAAAATTTACAGTACTTGAATGATAATATCACTGTTAAGGTACACTACAGACGAAACTTTAGCCCCCTTATTCATAAAATAACTTAATGATAATGTTTGATGAATATCGTCTATCATTCTCACGTCAGTAAGTTTGTCAGTGGCTAATTTTGCTGATGGAGTTAATATAAAGTAAAAAAATCAAAACAATAACAGATTTGAAAGACACATTAGCTTACAGAGGTTTATCATCATCATGACAGCCTTCTAATGTTCCCACTTCTGGGACTACTCTCGGGTGAGAGTGATTGGATCATATGCGAACCCAATGCGTATTTATAGAAGGCACATGTCTTTCTAATTTCTAGTTCTTGGATATAACGGTTTCCTCACGATGTTTTCCTTCACCGTATAAGAGCACAGGCATTGCGCACAAAAAAAATTCGAACAGAAAAATCATTAGAGCACGCCGGGTTTGAACCCACGACCTTAGAATCGGAAGGCGGGATCACTACGACTAGACCACAAGTGCGCTATACCACCAGTAGCATATATTTTTTTTTTTTTTTGAGGGGACTCCCTTTTCCGTATTTGGACTCGATGGTTGGTCCATTATGCGTAGCAGTAGCATAACAGCATGGTTATAAAAATGTATTTATGAATATTTACTGAGTATTTACAAAATTACCCGGTAAATTAAATGTTGGCTGGTTATAATTACTATTAGTATGGCGCCGTAGTTACCGCCCCACTCGTCGCTGTAGCACCTAAACGCTTTCCGCTTTGTTGCACGGTAACACAGTAGATTTGATAATCATAATAACAGTACATTAAGTATTTGAGCCCAGCCTACATAATTTTGGTTTAGAAACACGCGGTTGTCTTATGTAAGTTTATAAAGTTACAAATTATTGTTACATTCTGCAAATGTTTTAAATATACGTACTTGTTTCACAATAAATAAATAAATAAATAATGCTGGACAATCCACACAGCATCATCTAGCTCCAAAGTAAGCTGCTGTTAAACAGAGCTGTATTATGGGTACTAGATGACTGATATATATTTAATACAATACAATACATAGGTAGATATTTTTTATTATATATAGAAAATACCCAGAACACCCGGAACAAATATTTGTAGATCGTACAAACATTTGTTCCAAGGCGGGAATCGAACCCGCAACCTCTGCGTCGCAGGCGGACCTGCGCCCGCTGCGCCACATCGGTCGTCAATATTCAAGTTAATACCGTAAAATATGTTCATTAAGGTACGAGTTGGTAGCCGACTGCGACTGCAGACAGCAACTGCCAGACGCCGACGTGTCGCCGCCTTACGTCATAGCGACAGTGTCGTCTATCGCTCGGTATGAAGCTATGACGTAACGCGAGACGTCGCCTGCAACTGCTGTCTGGAGTCAGCTACCTACTAAAACCTTTATTCCATATAACTATTCACTGTTCATTAATTATTTTCACCTTCAGGCGGTCTATTGACTCCGTCACTAGAGTTGACCACTGTCTCATACCAACTTACTTACCTTACCTACTGTTTGTTCAATATTATTATTTTTAGTATAAAAACTCATTTTATTGAATATAAAATATTATACATTTAGTTTTACCAGTATATGAAAATTCGCCAGCAAAGTACTCTGTTTTAGTAGAATAATCAATTTTATTTCGAATTACTTACAATAACACAAAACAAAATGAAAAGTACCTACAGCTTGTACTTTTGTAAAGCGAAAAAATTAGAACGCTTTGCTTTTTGTCAATTGTTATAATTTACATCACTCAGAATAATGAACAACTTCTGAACAGAACACCCTATTTAATCAACACCCTCCTTCATTAAGCCAGGGTTTACTAAAATGGACTGTTATTCAGCGGGCGTGATAAAGCGTTGACAATGTTTTCAAGCTGATACAAATATATTAAAACCTCTTTGCCAGATACTGGTTCTATGCCTTTCCATGTAACTCTATCGAAACCCTGCTTTGTATAGTTCTCACAACGGATCTCGGCCGTCGTGAAATTAGCCGTTTCGATGCGCAATGGAGCTTTTTCAAACTAAATTGTCTTTGCGCATCACAAACGGCTAATTTCACGGAAGCCTAGATCCGCTGTGCGAGCTATAAAAGACCTTTTGAGAGCTTTGAAAGATGGTCCTATGTGCCGCTATTTGTGAGCAACATCATTCATCTCATCGTTGTTCGAGTGGCAGGACGTTAGTGTCCCACTGCTGGGCAAAGGCCTAATTAATTATTAAAGGTCATTAATTATTTATTTTACTTTAATTGATAGATTCAGGCGTTACTTTGCGGAAATCCATTACAAAACATTAAAAAACAGACGAAAAATCTCTAGTAGAGATTTTTCGTCTGTTTTTTATTTTATTTAACTATGAAAACAGATATTACATTAGTTAAAAATACACAGATTAATATACTAGTAACAGCTACATGAAAAAAAAATTTATAAATTCGGTATTCGACAGAAAAAAGTTTGGTTTTAATATAGCATATATAGCAGTTTAGTTTTAATTTGTATTGTAATTTTTATGTTTATTGTGTGGCGCAAAATAAATATTATTTTTTTCTATTCTATTCTAAATATTTAGGTAAATGGTTAAAAGTGAAGTAAAGTTAAATGTTAAGTAAAAAGTTTTTTTCAACACAATTGAGTATACAAAGTAGGTGGTAATAATATTAAAAACAAATTCTAAGCAGTTGAGCATATACGAGTACATGTAGATCTTATAGGCCCATTATTGATTGTCATTTTCCCTACTCCCACCGTCATATGACAGACACATTTTGCGGAAGCCCTACCAAAACAGAATAAACATGATCAGCCCCCGAGGGACAAAACCTTTGATTCGAAGCATTAAGGAACAATAAGTAATAATAAGAAAGAAAGAAAGAAAGAAAGAAAGAATTTATTTGACAGACAAAGACAAAGACAACAGAACTGAAATAATACAATAAATATAAAAAAAAATATAAAAAAAACATACAGCTTACAGTATCTACTTAAAAACATGAATTTGGAAAATAATAATAATAATAATAATACTAAAAACAAAATTCCAAAAAATTAAGAAGAAGAAATTATTATTATTTACCATTAAGTACATGGACAAGGCAGGTACCAACTATGCTCGCTCTGTGTCACATGATAGAATATCTTTGTCGAAGAAACAATTGTTTAACAATTTATTACTTAGAAACTGAAACGGAATATGGCTTAGACGAGAAATTGTTATTCTCTGCACGTTTCTATGGAAACGTATTCTACGTTCTACGTTTATGATTTGAGGACTGAATAAATAATGTTATTTAAAAGTTAGGTTTTACAATGGAACATTATTAGGATAAGTATGTTATGGTAGCGATGGACTTAGCAAAACTACCTGTATCTTGTATGATAAAGTTAGGTAAGTGCATAATATTTTAATATAGTCATCATAACAGTAGTCAACCAATATTAAAACCATTGCAGATCCCTACTAAACTTATGTCAGGTTTCTATGATGTATCCGTAATATCTATGAAAAACAAACCGTTCACATTTTCACAGTAACAGAAGTTTGTAATTTATGAAAGCCTGACTTAAATATAGTTTTTAGTTGAAAGCTAGCGAGAAATCTGCATACGTCAGACGTTTTTTTTTTGGTTGAAGTACTGTTTTGTTTTGTCCGCTCTGTTATGCCGCGTTTGGATCATTTACATTTACGATGTTGCGGAAATTCTGTGCGCGGATACTCCATAGCAGATTTATTAACCAGCCTAGTTTAGCAGCATTTACAATAAAATTAACTTCTACGATTGGAGTAAGTGCTACGTCGTAGAAGTTATGCCGTAGCTGCTACGACTTAGCTACGACACAGTCCTAGCAATGCTATTTTAAATTTTCTTTCAACAGATTTACTAATAAAAGGACTTTGCTGGTGTCATTTGTTTCTAAATAATTTTACTTTATCAAACTTTATAAAACGTAGATCTTGTCATTTGGTGAAAAGATTTGCTGGGTGATACGTAAGGATGTAGTTATTGACACGTTTAATTAAGATTTTTTCAAAAACTAATTTCGATAAAATTTTTAGGGGACTACTTATAAAGTATTACCTATCAAACAAGAAAATAATCGTCAAAAACGATTAATAATTGGCGGAAAAATCACGCAACTAATATACAAATAAATAAATAAATAATAAATAATGCTGGACAATCCACACAGTATCATCTAGCCCCAAGGTAAGCTGCTGTTAAACAGAGCTGTATTATGGGTACTAGATGACTGATAATATACTTAATACAATACAATACCTAAATAGATATTTTTTATTATATATAGAAAATACCCAGAACACCCGGATCAAATATTTGTAGATCGTACAAACATTTGACCCGAGTCGGGAATCGAACCCGCAACCTCCGCATCGCAGGCGGACCTGCGCCCGCAGCGCCACATCGGTCGTCCCATACAAAAAAACATAGGTACAGTCAAATAGATACACTTTTGAGGTCGGTTAAAAAGAGATGATACGACCGGCTTGCCCATTGCATGCCAGTGTTGATGTTAGCTGGCAACCGTAGGCATCGAAGCGGAACAGACCAGAAATGTGCAAAATCAAACCACGCCAGCGCGCAAAGTTGATGTGACGCCACTTTGACGCGATTCAGTGGTTTTATCACCGACGTTGAGCATATTTCAGTAGATACTCTCCAAATCCAGTAAACGGTTAATTATTCAAACCAAATGTCGGCTCTCAAACTCATAACTCGCCGTGTCTTGGGCCCGTATTCAAGAACTTGAGTGTGAATCGTGACTAAAGCATCGATTTGATTAATAAATAAATAATGCTGGAAAATCCACACAGCATCATCTAGCCTCAAGCTAATCAGATATGAATGATATGTATATATATGAGAATGATATACATAAATACAATACAATACATAGATAAATATTTTTTATTATACATAGAAAATACCCAGATCACATAAATATTTGCACATCGTACAAACATTTGTTGCAAGGCGGGAATCGAACCCGCAACCTTCACCCGCCGCGCCACATCGGTCGATAAAAGTATTCTTTATAGAACTGTCTAAAATCTATGCTTGAGTATCTTTTTAAGCAGTTTTCTTCTTGAATACGGACCTAAGAAGATTACCACCATCATGATGAAACGGTTCTTGTATCATCACTGGCCTTTACGTCTATTACAGATGATTTAGGTGGCGTCAGGTTATGGAATAACTAGATGTTGAACACTTTTGTTCAGAGCTAAACAGGCCTATGTGGTTTGTTTGGAACAAACCAAACATACAGAAATGTAATCGTGGTAGTGTGAGCGCACATTAATAATTTTAAGTTAAATACTTGCAACATTTTATAAGTTAAGCAAATTATTGTATTATGGCAATAATTTTGCCCTTCCTGTTATGAAGTTTGATTCAAGCGGTGTGACCTGTGACTATAAAATTAATAAAAACCTAAACTATTCATTTCCCACGCATTTTATTTTGTACATGCGTGCGGTGGTCCTTCGAAAAGTTAATAGAATCAGTGCCGAGCAGTTTTCGCGAAAAAGCGTCGAAAATAGTGTTCGTAAAGACCGGCTTGCAATACAAGTCGCCATCGTTGGGCTGTTGTACAAGGCCCGCAACTTCGTTCTGGCTATAGCAGAACGAAAATAGAAGAAGCATCATCCAGAAGCAGCTAAATATCATCGAGTTATCGTGTGATTTACGATTTTCTGGTCATCAAGTTTGGCATCTTCAAACACCCTCAACTCATTTTTGAGAGGGGTGAAGTTTCTACAAGTCGTGAGTGTTGGCAGCATTGGGAGCAGAAGCGCGGCCATTTCCGCCGGCGGCCATATTGCTTGATTCGTCGTGTCCGTCATACTATCTGTCAGGTTTGTTTGTAAACAAACAAACTTCTCCGAGTTCTGCAAAATTCGTTGCGTACCTACCTACACAGTGCGGTTTAAGTTATAAGAGAGTGCGTGGAGTGTTCGTAAATCGTATCTAATAAGCAATTCGTCGTGTTACGTTTCGTCCACCATGGCGGAGTCCAAGGAAACACTGCGTAAACATCGTCTTCTTCGTGCTCAGTGCAAGGCTACTATTACGCGTATTGAGACTTTCGTGAACGACCCTATCAGTTTTGCGTCTGCGACTGTGGACATACTGGAGGCGCGTAAGGACAAGCTCATCAGCGCGCTCAAGAGCTATGAGGCGGTGCAGTTGGATATACTAAGTATAGACGAAAGTGACAACGAACAGGTTGGTCCATTAGAAGAAAAATATTATTCTGTGCTAGCCAAAATCAATGCCTCTCTAAAGCAAATAGGTAAAAAATCAGTCTCGGAATGCCACAATGTTTCAACTTGTAAATTGCCTAATATTGATATAACTCCTTTTGATGGCAAAGATTTTACTAAATTCAAGCCTTTCTATGATTTATTTATGGCTGTTATCGATAATAACAGATCACTATCAGATGTTCAGAAGTTGTTCTATTTAAGAAAGTATGTAACAGATGATGCTTTGGCAGTCATTGTCAACTTGCCGCTAGTAAATCAATCTTACAGAGAAGCATTAGACTTGTTGGAAAAGCGCTTTGATAACAAAGCGCGGTTAATAGGAAATCATATTAGCATTCTATTAGATTTACCTACAATGCAAAAAGGCACTGCAGCCTCTATAAGGTCTTTTGTGTCAGAAGTGTAGCAACAGTTGCACGCATTAAAAAATCTTGATCAACCCATCCATGTATGGGACATGTTGCTAATTTCCATTCTAACAAGAAAACTAGATCAAATAACAAATAGGGCTTATCAATTAGATAGGGACTTAGAAAAGATGCCTTCTATGGCTGATTTCTTGAACTTTCTTGAAAAGCGCGCTATAGCGCTGGAGGATAGTTTGCCCCCTAAAAGTACTTCCTATGAAAGTACAAGTAGATTCTATAAATCTACACCATCTAAGGTGACCAATGTTGCCTCAAATGTCAAAAAATTGTGTAAACACTGTAACAAAGGTGACCATCCTCTTTTCAGCTGTCCGGAGTTCAAAACGGCAGCAATAGCGGACCGCCAATCATTTGTGCGGGACCATGATTTGTGTACCATATGTTTAAAAACACACAGCGGAAAATGTAAGTTTAATTTCAAATGTAAAATATGTAAACTAGGGCACAACACATTATTGCATGAAGAACAGGCCAGCCTCACTGAGCCCGCTGTGACTTTGTTGTCAAACCCTGTTTCCAACAACATATTGCTACCGACTGTGAAAGTGAATTTGCTAAACAAACATGGTGAAAAAATTTCTGTCAAAGCGCTTCTTGACACTGGCAGCCAGGCATCTTTTGTTACAACAAACCTTGTAAATAAACTTGGGTTGATTGCTATAAATCAACACCATAATATTATAGGTATAGGTAATAAACCAACACAAATTGATAAGCTTGTGAATATAAGTGTGCTTCCATGCCACAACAATGTAAAATTAAATTTAAAATGTCATGTAGTTGACAAAATAACTACATTGTTGCCCCAACAATTTATAAATGTATCCGGGTGGAATTTACCTAAACATGTAAAACTTTCAGACAATGAGTTTAATATCCCAGCTGAAATTTCTTTGTTACTGGGTGCAGACATTTATTTCAATGTTTTACTAGACGGTTGTATAAAAATTCATAATGGTCCGGTTTTACAAAATACCTTATTTGGTTATGTGATTGGTGGCAACATTCCTGAAAAAGTGTCGGAAAATAATGAAGTAAGTAATGTAACATGTGAAATTGTATCTAATTTTGCTATCCATGATCATATAAAACTAGAAAATGTAATGGAAAAATTTTGGCTTTCTGAAAAGATACCTGAAACTGCAAAGCCGAGTTGCGATGAGTTTCAAAAGGCTGAAGAAAGTTTTCAGAACTCAATGAATCTCAAAGATAGTCACTTCTATGTTGATATGCCTCTCATCGCACCTCTGGATGACTTGCAACTGGGTGATTCATTTTCAGTTGCCTACCAAAGATTTCTAATGTTAGAAAAAAGATTTAAAAAAAACCCTTTGTTACTAGAGCAGTATAAATTGTTCATAGATCAGTATGTAGAGCTGGGACATGCAAAGGAGGTTGATATCGCGAATTATGATATTAATAGTGATCCTGTTTACTTTCTAGCGCATCACGCTGTTATCAACGAGGCAAGTAAGACAACCCGACTTCGTGTTGTGTTCGACGGGAGTATGAAGTCCCGCAACCAGGTGTCCCTCAACGACGTCATGCTGAATGGCCCCGTGGTACAGAGTGAGCTTTTTGAAATTCTAATATTATTCAGGACCTACATCTACACATTAATTTGTGACGTTCAAAAGGCATTTCGCAACGTGAATATCAATAGCCACCATACATGCCTTCAAAATATACTATGGCGAGATGATCCCAAAAAGCCTATTAGCTGCTTACAGCTTCAAACTGTCACTTATGGACTGAAAGCGTCCACATTCTTGACCACTCGATGCCTACTTGAATTAGCTCATCGCTACAAGGAAAAATTTCCACTTGCTGCTCAAACAATGGCCAAAAATACCTATGTTGATGATGTTTTGGCAGGGTCAGATAATGTAGAGCAGCTTCATGAGCTAAAATTCCAGTTGGTAGAGCTCCTTAAGTTAGGTAGTTTTTCTCTACACAAATGGTGCTCAAACTCATTAGAGGTTTTAAATGACATTCCAGATGAGCTAAAGCAATTTGAAAAGGTAGATATGAGTGGGGACAATTTAGTTAAGACTCTAGGTTTAATGTATGACATAAATTCCGATACATTCACTTTTTCAAGCCCCAATTTAGATGAGGAGCATAAATTAAATACAAAACGAAACATACTAAGCTTTATAGGGAAAATGTTTGACCCTCTCGGTATAGTAGGCCCTATAATAGTGGTAGCCAAGATTTTTATGCAAGAGCTATGGTCTTTGCAAATAGGTTGGGACTCCATAGTACCCGATGACCAGTTACTATACTGGAACAATTTTTTAAATAAGCTAAAGCTTATGGGCAAAGTTACAGTTACTAGGTGTGTTAGTAGTAATAATATTTCTACTATAGAGTTAATAGGATATTCAGACGCATCTATTAAAGCCTTTGGCTGCTGTCTTTATATTAGAATTCTAAAGAATGATGGTTCAGTGCAGACAGATCTACTCTGTTCAAAGTCCCGTGTTGCTCCATTAAATAAAAGCTTGACAATCCCTCAACTTGAGCTCAATGGTGCTCTCCTTTTGGCCCAGTTAGCACACAAGGTAGGTAGAGTCCTACAGGGTAGGTTTTCCCGGATAGAGACTTTTTTCTACAGTGACTGCCAAATAGTGCTGGCTTGGTTAAAAGCAGGTAATGCAAAATCAAACGTTTATTCTAGCAATAGAGTCAAGAAAATTTTAGAACTGACTGATCAGTCCCAGTGGGGTTTTGTTAGAACTTGTGATAACCCTGCTGATTTATTGTCAAGGGGAGTTTTGCCACACAAGTTGCAGCAAAGTGTATTATGGTGGCACGGGCCAACTTACCTGTCAGATGAAAAGCACACTCATACTAACTTTGAAAACTTTAATGTGTCTGATATGCCCATGGACACAGAACAAAATGATGAACAAGAAATTCAGTGCAATGTAACACAAGTAGAGTCATCGTTTTCAACAAAATTATTTGAGAAATATTCTAATATTTACAAATTACAGAAAGTGATAGGATTTATTTACAGGTTTTTCAAGAACTGTTCGAAAAATAATAATAAAATAACGGACAGTAACCTGACGCCTCAAGAGCTACGCGACTCTATGTCAGTCATTGTGCGTTGTACTCAAAGGCAACATTTTGCTAGAGAGGTAGAGTCACTTTCGGCTGAAAAAATAATAAAAACAGGAATAGGTAGTCTTCATCCTTTTCTTGATATTATAGGTATTCTTAGAGTAGGAGGTAGGCTCGATAATGCCAAGGAGATGTCCTATGATAAAAAGCATCCCAGTATACTTCCGAAAAATTCACACATAACAAATCTCATCATAGAAAGAGAACATTTACGACTCTTGCATGCAGGGCCCAGATTAGTTTTGAGCTCTCTTTCCCAAAGGTACTCTATAGTAAGTGGTATTCGAGAGGTCAAGAAAGTGGTGCGTAAATGCGTCAAGTGTTTCAAAATAAAGGCAATGGTAGTCAAGCAGTTGATGGGCAGTCTCCCCCAGGAACGAATTACTGCGTCTAGGCCATTTCAGCATGTCGGCGTTGACTTCTGTGGACCCTTTGACATGAAGGTTGCTAGGGTTAGAAAGCCTATTGTTAAAAAATGTTACATCGTGCTTTTCGTGTGCTTTGCTATAAAAGCTATTCATGTAGAGCTCGTATCTGACCTAACAACTGAAGCCTTCCTAGCATGTCTCAAGCGCTTCATCTCGAGGCGTGGTATGCCCACAAACATATTTTGTGATAACGCTAAAACCTTTAAAGGAGCGTCAAATGTAATGAAAAAATTGTATGACCTACAATCTTCCAAAAATCACAGGGATGCTGTTAATGGGTTTTGTTCTCAAAATTATATAAAATTCAGATTTATACCCAGTTATTCACCTGAATTTGGAGGATTGTGGGAAGCAGGGGTAAAAAGTGTTAAGCACCACTTAAAGAGAGTAGTAGGGAACCTATGTTTAACCTATGAAGAGCTCAATACAGTCATTGTACAAATCGAAGGAATTTTGAACTCTAGGCCTCTACTTGCATCAAATGATGGTAGCTATTTAACTCCTGCACATTTTCTAATTGGAACAGCTATGGCTAGCTATCCTGAAGTTGATCTAACTGATATTCCAGTTAACCGTTTGAAATTTTGGAATCTTTGTACCAAACTTAAACAACATTTTTGGAAATCATGGTCTAATGATTATTTGACACAGCTTCAAAGCCGTCCCAAGTGGAAATATCCTCAAACAAATCTCAAAGAAGGAGATTTGGTAATTGTAAAAGACTTTAATACTGCTCCATTAGAATATAATATGGCTCGGATTGTAAAAACCTATCCAGGTAGAGATAATAGAGTAAGAGCGGCTGATGTATTAATGAAAAATAAAGTGTATCGTAGGTCAGTAAAGCGACTCTGTCTACTGCCTGTAGAGTAGGCTGATGCCGGCCCCAATTATGTTTGGAACAAACCAAACATACAGAAATGTAATCGTGGTAGTGTGAGCGCACATTAATAATTTTAAGTTAAATACTTGCAACATTTTATAAGTTAAGCAAATTATTGTATTATGGCAATAATTTTGCCCTTCCTGTTATGAAGTTTGATTCAAGCGGTGTGACCTGTGACTATAAAATTAATAAAAACCTAAACTATTCATTTCCCACGCATTTTATTTTGTACATGGTTCTCATATAGTTTATGCAATTATGACTATTATTATTATCATCAGCCTGTGATGTCCCACCGTAGGACAAAGGCCTCGTTAAGTGATAATTTATTCAAGTGACACATAAATTATATATTGTGTTAAAAGAATCAATAGAACCACACATAGAATGCTGCCATTTTCACAAGGCCCTATTAGTATTTAGGTATGTTAAAAGAATTGATGTACTCGTTCGTTCGTATGACTCTGGTAACAGAGTTTCTAGGCCGCCCGATGGCTTCTGTCATGGCCTAATAACTTTGAAAAAGCCGGGACCGACTGCTTAACGTGCCCTCCGAAGCACGGTAAGTACATAAAGCACATTTATGTACTAAAAAAATTCCCTATTAAAAATGTATTTTATTTTATTTTATTTATTACAAAATCCACAGCTCTTAGGAATAAACTAAATAACAACCTAAATACAAAACAGATAGCCAATAACGGATTTACTAACTAACAAGATATATATTTATTTTACGACGACAGTCAGATGTAATTTTTTAGAAAAAAAATATTGAATCAAAAGAAAGAAAAAAAAGTTACGAATTCCAAAAACAATATGTATAGTGTAAGTGTGTATAGTGTGTGAATGTGTGAAAGCAAGGTTATGTGTGGGTGTGTAAGAGAGTGTGTGCAAGTGGATTTCCTTGTTCCTCCCAGTCTCTTAAGAGTATATATATATCAATATAATCAAATATATATATCATTGCAAAAACTCAAGAATGGCTGGACGATTTGGCTTATTTTAGTCTGAAATTGTAAAAATCCAGAGTTTTTAATCACTTAAACCTCTTAAGTGATTAAATAATATGGAAAAATAACGCGAATAAAAACGCGTGGGTTAGCTAGTTCCTAATTATTCTTTCTAACAAAGTGACATTTCGTCAAGTGAAAAAGTCGCAAAAAGAAAATAATGAAACCCGCAGATGTCAGCATAAAAATAATGATCTTAATGTAACGCAGAAGTCTCTAATTGAGGGTCAAAACCTGCTTGTAGTTCGTAATCTTTAGCAAAATTCTTTCGCTGGTATATTTTTTGCTATAACAGTTTGGGCAGCCATGTTCACAACTGAATAAGCAGAAAAACTGAACTAAAGCGATGTCTTATTGAGCAAACATTTTACAAACAACTGACTTTTTCAGTAACAACTGTAAATTAACCTAGCTTTAAGACGTTTCCCTAATGATCCTCGTGATATGATTGAATATTTTTCCTTATTTACTTACTTTACTTACTTACTAGATATTTTATTTGTACATGTGTCTTTTTAATGCATATTTAATTTATATAACATAGAAACACCCAGACCCAAAACAAAAATTTGCAGATCATGAAAACATTTTTCCCGCAGCGGAATCGAACCCGCAACCTCTCGTTTCTCAATAAGGTACTCGCCCACCGCGCCACCAAGGTCGTGAATGTTGCTTCAGATCAATAAATAACTCAATACATTACAGCTTTGAGCATAACCCGTTATAGTAGTAGATGATGCATCATCATTGCTACAACCAATTGAACACAGATAAATTGAGCAATTTTTACAACTCATTGTTCAAAAAGAAAAATTATTTGATGCAAACTCGAGAAAAATAAAAAATAATAATCTTTGCAACTTACAATGCTTTGTTCCATAATCGAATGATTACTTTCACGTTGTTAAAGTTACGAACAGAAAAGGTAGGTAATGTCAAAGTGGTTCTTGTAGTTTTATTAAAAAAATTATACTCATTCTCATTACAGTCTTCAAATAATTTAGCTCTCAAGTATTTCACTTTTAAGAAGCACCAAGTGACTAGACTCGTCAACCAGAATTCCTACTTTAAAACGATAGCCAAAAGTCATATTTTCAATTATCAAGCACTTTGCGAGCATGCAAGAGTAATGACTTGTCAGTCTAAAGTGTTTAATATTATTAAGATGTGTAACATGAGTCAGATCATTTTTTAGTCCGGAAGTCGATTTACGTCACTTGTCGCTTACTTTTAAATGGGCAAACCTCCAAATACTTTACCTTTCCACACTAATATCGCATCACATCACAATATCACGCTGTAAAACTGGATGTGTGTTTGATGTGAAGTTGTGTGATGTGTTTGTTCGTTTGTTTGTTTGTTCCACCACACTTGACAACCACAAAACCGATTGGACTGAAAAACATATTAAATAAATCATAACCAGGAATGGGACCTACTCTACTTTTTATCTTAGAAAAACCACGGTCCCGAAGTTCCACGCAAACGAAGTGGCGACAGCTAGTTTTTACATTTTTAGCCATTGTATTGGCAGAAAATTCCACTGCATTCCAGTTATCTTATACACGAACTGCGTAAGCACATAGTTCCATTCCTAATTATCCTTATCAGGACAAAATTCGGTCCTAAATTAACACGTCATTAGGCGGTACCGGGATAAGTGACCATTCAGCGACCTCGAAGGGGAGTTACTTCATTCTGCTGAGCTACCTCAATTATACAGTAAAGGAGGCTGTGCAAACAACGTAAATGCCCGTTATTTTTCCCTCTCAGTGAACCAGAAGTGCTTACGGCGTATCTTGTCTGCTGACCTACGCCTTAACATTCTGTCAGCATGACGTTAGAGGGTTGGCCGTCCGTGCCCTGATTGTATCCTATCCTATCCCTTCCTATCCTACCCTATCCTATATATAACTAAAACTAGTAAGTCTTACTTATCCTAATCATATTAAGCGAATCACCAAAAAATCGAGCGCCAGTGTCCGCACGCAAAATTTTTGCGCCATTTTGTAACAAAATAGAGATGTTTTATTCTACAAAACATATTTGAATTAGCGTCAGAATTTGAATGCGTTTCATTTATAGCCTCTAAGACAGCTCTTCGTACAAAATTATTTTACTATAGCGTACGGAAACTAAATAAAAAGATAAAACAAAACGAAACTTCAAAAAAAAAAACGTTTAGCTGCGGAATTCGAAGGTTTTTAGCCTAAGAAAGTCAGATATATCTATCAGATATAGCTATCGGCGCTTAGAGCCGAAGACATCCCAATGATTATTTCGTCCAAGCGAGATATGTCTCGATAGCTCAATTGGTAGAGCGCCCGCGTATCAAGCGGTGGTTGCGGGTTCAATTCCCGCTTGAGGCAAGATAATTTTTGAGATATTATAATCTTTAGTATTCCCCTAGTGTGATGGTTAACACTATAAAAACAAAAATAGCCAAGTCAGATATACTTTAAACATCTCGTACAATAGAAGAAAAATATAAAGATTCACCACGCAGAATAGTAGAGTTATTTGTGATGGAGCTCGTCCGAGGAAATACTACCGGTATACCTATTTCTGCCGCCAAGCAGTAATGCTTACATTGCTGTGATCCGGTTTGAAGGGTCACCGGTGATATTACTGGCACACGAGACTTCGATCTACGTTGCAAGATGGCAATGCGCGAGAATACCTCTAGTATTGCAAGCGTTCATAGGTTACGGTAACTACTCCAGCAGAAATAGGCTGCTCAGTGGGGTAGAACTGAGGTTTATAAATAATTTTGACTATTAAATTTTTTTGCCCCACAGCTGGGTGAAATTTTCCCCCAAAGTTTTCTAATCTATAATTTATTTAATTTTTTTTTTATGTATTTAAAAGAGTAATTAGTAGCAACCTTTGGTGTTAACGAGTAATACATACCGATTTTATATGGAGACGTATTTATCTTTGTTAGACGTAGTTTGTTAGACGTAGTTTGTTCGTTGTAGTATATTTTCTTTATACCACTAAAGTGGCAACCAAGCGTACGGCCCACTTGATGGTCAGCGATTACCGTAGCCTATACATCATAATCACTTGCGTGTTACCACCCTGAGACGTTAGATGGAAAGTCTCAAGTGCCTGTAATTTCACAGGTAACCATACCCTTCGAACGGAACACAGCAATGCGAGAACATATGATTTCCGCAAAATATCGTATTAATTAATTATTTAGATTAATCGTTGATAAGATAATAATGAGGGTTACCGGAGTATCTAGTTAAATACTTCAGTTAATATAATAAGACTCGGTTTAAGAAGGAATACTTCAAACAATGTTTACAAAGGAAACCACAACGTTTATCAAAACGGTACAAAGTAGGGCCGCAACCACATCTACCTCTGAAGAAATAACTAACTAAAATTGACTAAACACTCACCAATTTTTTAATTTCACCGCTTTTAAGTCCATTAAAAACTAGCTTAGCTCTAACACCGAAGCACTAAGTACTATTTACTAAGAAACTAATATATTTACACACGATTTTCATTCAAGAATTCGGAATTTAAATTACGTAGTCCGCCCGAGTGGGTGGCGGCGTGAATCGCCCACCCCGTCTGCGAGTCGAGAGCCTACTGCAGAAGATGTAGGAGCTCCTTCCATCCCGCATCAGCGAGGTGGTTCTGCGCATGCGCGGAACAGAAATCTCCAAACGGGACATAACCTGTGTCACTCTAGATCTCTTAGGTAAAATTAAGTTCATTTAGAATAGAATAGAATAGAAAAATATTTATTTAACGCCACACAATTAATTAGACCCAGGAGCCCTCAATTTTATCTCATTCGTAGGTCAATCTCTATTTGCTTGTTTAATTAACACAAAATTACGTTTTAGCCTGTGACAATACATTTGTGTTTTTACGTCAAAAATATAATTGATAGATTCAGGCGCTACTTTGCGGAAATTCATTACAAGATAAAAACAGACGAAAAATATCTAGTATCGACACGTGTTTCATCCCTCCACAGGACATCATCAGGACCATCGACTTTTTAATATAAAATATATAATTAATAGCAAATTTTTAATAAGTTTTTACCATATTTGCTATTTTACAACATTGTTATTTATTTATCGTTATTGTTTATTGAATAGGTTGAGTCTCACTTAGACTCTTGAAATACCTTGTTTACTCCCTTTAATTAGACCGAGTAAGTTTTCGTAAAGCTGACGTACGTTAATAAGGTCAATAAATCAAAGAAGCAGTACCCCAAGAGTGAAAAAGTTGAAAAATATCTATGTCTGAGTACTGAAAGAATTCGTCTCCATACGGTTATGGAGACGAATTCTTTGAGCTGAAATTTATTCATGGCTTCTACGGAAGGGAAAAGCATGAACTTTAATAAGTACTGCATCCTTTCAACATGCAGATTGGATTATGGGTTATATGCAGATGTCTGTCCACCTTCAGCGAAAATTGCGCTCTCAGAACTTAAAATTCAAAATTACGATTTTGTTTATATAAGAGTAGTAGAGTTCTTTGTGATAGAGCTCGTCCGGGGAAGGACTACCACCATACCTATTTCTGCCGCCAAGCAGTAATGCTCGCATTTCTGTGTTCCGGTGTGAAAGGTATGGTTTCCGGTGAAATTACTGGCACATGAGGCTTTTGATCTATGCCTCAAGGTGGCGACCCGCGAGTGATACCTCTGGTATTACAAGCGTCCATAGGCTGCGGTAACCGCTTACCATCTTGTGGGCCATACGCTTGGTTGCCACTTTAAGTTGTATAAAAAATAAAAAAAAACTCCAATACTCAGGAGAATATTGAGAAGCATCGTTGTGTATAGTAAATAATCCACCATTAGAATTGGAAACTGATTCATACTTACTTACTTACTTTTATTTAGTCCACCGTTCACGTGTGAGAATTAAATATCAGTGGATACTTTATTGGATTATGTATATTATTATCCTTTATTCATAAAAAAACTATAATTTTAGCGGCTTGCTAAGTATTGTCCTTCCCTGTCATTCTTGTATCGTTGAACAGACAATGATAACTTTGAAAGATACATCAACTAGCAGAGGTATAATACACGATTATGAATAAGGCGCTTAGATATATATTTTAATACAGTTCTCTTCAAAAACTTGTATTCTATTAAACTAACAAATTTTTGTTAAAACCATAACTCAATAAGAACTTTATTATACTAGAGTTGAAACAGAATAATTAACGTTGTTTAGAGAATTGGGAGACTAATAACAGATACTAAACACTCTGTAAGCGAGCTGAGTGAATCTGAACTCTCTAATTAGGTACAGAGCGAGGAGCTTCACTCGTAAAACTAACTGGCTTCTGCATCACTGAGGCACTGCACTTTGGGGAGCTACGTCAGTCTGGCAATTGTGTTTGCAGTTAGCATCTACTTCATCGACGTTTTTACACCTATTAAAAGACAGTTTAAAGCACTAGTATATAATAGAATAGAATAGAAAAATATTTATTTAACGCCAAACAATAAACATAAAAATAACAACACAAATTAAAAATAAACTATTGTGACGAAAAAAATCCAGTATAAATAAATAAAAAAATGTTCTATTTTCAAAAAGAGGTTTACAAAATATAATTTAACAAAAAAGTTATTGTTTCTAAATAATAGTTAAATAATTCATATTTCTAACGTAGAAAAAAAAAACAACACACTGGTCTAATGGAGTGACCCCGCCTTCTGATCTTAGGGTTGTGGAGAAACCCGGGCGGGGGAAATAACCCTTCACCACCTTTCACTACCTTTGCATTACTGAAGCTACAGCATTGGGAAGCTTCATCTGGCAATAAGTATGATGACAATAACGAAGAATAACTATACCATTAATTTCTGGAATATCATGTTATATTTTGTATAAAGTGGATACTTCTGAACACAATAAATAAATAAATAAATAATGCTGGACAATCCACACAGCATCATCTAGCCCCAGGTAAGCTGCTGTTAAACAGAGCTGTGTTATGAGTACTAGATGACTGATATACACTTATTACAATACAATACATAGATAGATATTTTTTATTATATGTAGAAAATACCCAGAACACCCGGAACAAATACTTGTAGATCGTACAAACATTTGACCCGAGGCGGGAATCGGACCCGCAACCTCCGCGTCGCAGGCGGACCTGCGCCCGCTGCCCCACATCGGTCGTCAAATAGAACAATTTTTCAAAATCACTTTCCGTCAACGTTTTTACACTTGTTAAAAGACAGTTTAGAGCACTAGTGGTCTAATGGTGTAACCCTTCTGATCCTTAGTTGTGGAAACCCGCCCGGGTATCATCCCACAACCTTTCACCACCTTGCACAACATGGGCGGGTTTCATCCACAACCTTTCACCACCTTGCACAACATGGGCGGGTTTCATCCACAACCTTTCACCACCTTGCAAAACCCGGGAGGGTTTCATCTACAACCTTTCACAACCTTGCACAACCCGTGCAAGAGATTTAAAAAAAATTAGGCGTGCGCAATCAAAGTGCTTTCATACGGTGAAGGTAAACATCATGAGGAAACCGACATGTCCAATAAAAAAATCACATAACATGACATGCCATCCACCAAAGCATCACTCACTCTCGCTCGTAAATAGGCCAGTGTCCCAGCAGCAGGAAGATTAGAAAGCTGTCATGATGATTATTAATCTTGCGTCTGATAAAAAGGATGTTTTATAAATTCCATTAATCATTTTTCATAAGTCACATATTTTAGTGATTAAAAGTTGGCCCTGAATCCAGACGCTTTTTGGTTACTGTCATCATGGAGCGCTCGTGACGTAGCTGGCTAAGTTGTTCATATCAGATCAACGAAGTTAAGCACTGTTCCGCGTAGTCATCATTTGGATGGGTGACCGCCAGTGGCAATTTCAACTGAGCGCTCCCGTGCTTCGGTGGGCACGTTAAGCAGTCGTTCCCGGCTTTTTCAAAGTTGTTAGGCCATGAGGCTTTCGGGCGGCCTAGAAACTCTGTCACCAGAGTTGGCCACTGACTCATACGAACTTACTTACTTCATGCCTGATTTATGCTGGTTTTATAATCATGATTAGGTTAGTGGTATAATATTTTATCGAGTGCATTGATTCATGTACATTCTAAAGCTAAATCAAAGGCAGGATCGCTTTTACAAGCACTATTCCCCCTGAGAACTGCTAAGAACGATGTGCAAGATTTTCTAGCGATTCAAAAACGTATGAAACTGACCTACTTTAAAGTAAACCATAAAGCCATTATATTTTATACAGTTATTTTATTACCCTGCTTACGATAGTGATTAGCTGAAACCATAAACTTTACGATAAAAATCACAAGATTCCGCACCGTTAAAAATAATAACAATAAAGTGGCATCCACTATAAAGGCTTACGACCACTAAAAGCGAGCGAACAGAGTGCTAATGAAAACGCTAACGATATTAAAGCTGGGAGACATTAAGGCTGGCTAGGTGGCGCTAGTTGACATTGGGCTTAATGAAAAATTTCATAACGAGCAGTGGAGCGGTTGGGGTACTCACAGACCATAGTCCAACCTCCCCTTTGGCACTCTCATATATATAAACAAGACACGACCACATATCAAAAGCGCAGGGGGATTTCTGCCGCCAAGCAGCAATGCTCGCATTGCTGTGTTCCGGTTCGAAGGGTATGGTTTCCGGGGAAATTACAGGCACATGTTCCATCTAACGTCTAAGGTAACACGTGAGTGATATCTAAGATGTTGCATGCGTATATAGGCTACGGTAACCGCTTCCCATCCAGTGGGCCGTGCACTTGGTTGCCACTTTAGTTGTATATTAAAAAAAAGGAGGGGCTATAGTTATTTTATTGCAATCAATTTCACAATGTTTCAATCAAAACCTGACGTATTTTGTATGAGATAGCTTACGGGTTGTTATTGAAATTTGATTGCAAGAGTTGCTATCTCACTAAGGTTATTAGATTAAATTACATTGTAACTCCATAGAATGTTAATAATATACTCATTTATTATGTATAACAGGAGTAACTAAGTACATTGAGTAAATACAAAAACGATACCACACTATTCAGATCCTGAACCAATATTTTGATGATTGTAAACATTGGTCCCGACGCAAAAATCTAACCCGATTCTTTCGTGTACAGACATGTCTATTCTATTTTTTCTATTGCTTATAATAATAAACTCGTATTTGTATAGGATTGGTACAATTTCACGACCAGCACTTATTGGACTACATTTCGACCTATGAAAAAATTTAAAAATAATTATTTAGAAAAAAGAAAAACTACATCAAGGCTTCCTATTTTCTGTTCTCTATTAAATATAATACATTTTAGAGATTAATCTAATACAGTTCTTTCTTAGTGGAAAAGATAAGTTTTTTATTTTTTTTGGGATCCTATGCCTTATTTAAACCATGCCCTATATAATGTGGCAACCAAACGTACGGCCTACTTGATGGTAAGCCGGTCACCGTAGCATAGGCTACGGCTATAGGGTACGCTTGCAACATCATCAGATATTAAGTGTTTTGGTAGTAATACTGTAAACTTCTATCATTTCTGAATAATAAATAAATAAATAAATAAATAAATAACAAAATAAATAAATAAATAAATAAATAAATAAATAAATAAATAAATAAATAAATAAATAAATAAATAGATAAATAAATAAATGAATAAATAAATAATAGATATCACTTGCGTGTTACCTTGAGACTTTAGATGGATAATCTCTTGTGCCTATAATTTCACCGGAAGCCATACCCTTCGTACACACCATTTATTTATTTATTATTTATTTTATTTTAAATGGCATGGCCAACCTTATGCATGAAACTTTGCCCTGCTATAGATGCCGAAAAAAGTTGGAGCACAAAGACATAGACTAAGACATAGACATTCATTTATTTACCACATTAGCACACAATACAGACACATTTGAAAATCATTTGAATTATAAAGATAGATTTATAGAAAAAGAAAAAAAAGATAACATTTCATTTTTTTCATAACATTTCATATAAAAAAAGTTTTTAAAACAGTTCAATTTAGGTATATTGTGTGCTACAGCAGCAAAACGGCCTCGACTCAGCATTATGTCCACAAAGAATAGTAGACGCTGGTATTCTGCCGAATTCATTTAGTCATAGACCCTGTGAGAATAATATAATCAGTTGTAATTAAAATAATAATTATCTAATGTTACTGTAAACCCAATCCGCATTGGGTCCGCGTGGTGGATTAAGACCCAATCACTCTCGCCTGAGAGTAGGCCAGTGTCCCAGCAGTGGGAACATTAGAAGGCTGTCATGATGACTGTAAAGCAAAGGTTAAAGAAAAAAAACTATTTTTATTTGATTTTGATAATATTATAATGATTGTGAGAGAGTATACGGGTAACATAGTTAATTATAATCCAAAAGCCAGTACAAAGCTGACGTAATTATTTAAAACAAATAGTCTCGCGGACACAAAAAGCTACACAAGTTTAAAAGCTCAGCGAAACACGATTGAATAAAAACAAAACTCAAAAGCAGGTCCACTCAGAGCTAATGGCACAATGGCACGTAGAATTTTTGCATCGCCCATCGACCTCCTTTGTTGTTCTTGTCTTGTAATTCGTTTATTTCTTTCGGCCATTCCGTAGATTGGCTTGTCCGTATTTCGAGATCGGTTGCATAGTGGCGGCACGGTATAAATACAAAGTTTTATTAACCAGTAAGCAATAATCCTGCAGTGATGGGAGAAGTGTTCTTTACTTTGGTCTTTGGACATTCAGTTTTATTAAGTTTCTTAATAAGCAAAACTGATGGGTGCCTTAAACATGTTAATTTTTTTTTAAATACTTCTACCTCTAACACGTGTTAAACTAAAAGATAAAATAAAGAAAAAATATCTAGTCGAAATTTATATTTTTAACTATATAAGGTTTTTAACTGGTCTGCCTAAGTGCTTAGCACGAAAAACTTGTTTGACAATCGTTAACGTAAACGTATCGTTCAGCTGTCAATTTGTATGGAATTGTGGTAGTTCCATACAAGCTCCATACAGCGCTTATTGTTTAGCGAACTCAATAAGCGCTGCCCATAATAAATTAAATCAATAAAATGCTTTAGTGTGTAGGTATTTTATAATTAACTGTTATATTCTTAAATTATGGAAAATTACAAAAATAGCACAACTTACAATAAAGTACCCGATATTAAAATATCCCAAGACGAAGTTATGACCCAACAATTAAAAACTCTCCTCTCGCCCACTTAAAAAAACAGGACCAAATACGGTTTAGTATTTTTTCTCCCTATTTAAGTACCGTGTATAAAGAGAAAAAGAATAGAGACAGCTAAAACTTTACCTCTTTTATTAGGACTTTTAAGACTAAAGACAAATTTGGCTTAAAATCAGAAAATCATTCTTGAAATTTAACACAAGTTACAATAAGAGGATAAAAGCAAACTCCATCCGTAGTTGAATATCACTGTCGTTAATATTTACTATCGCAAGAAGTTGATTCTATTTCTATTCTTTTCTGCAAATTGGGCCCAATTCATTACAAATTCCCAAGTAATTCTACTGCTGTAAAACATATTTTCCATTTTCCGTGCTGCTTGCATCCATTGCCAAATTCAACGGATTGCGTTCGGGGTGTCTTTAAACAGCCAGAGCTCGGATTAAAAGCCTCTACAGACTCTACACAATTGAAATTGTGTTTTTATTTCATTCCAAAGCTTACAACACAGCGAGTTGTACAAAATATTGTGATTAAACTTGTGCTATTTTTTGTACAGGCTCTTTTGTAGTTTTTCAATCGGGTATTCATAGATTTTGTACAATATTTGTTGTAAGAAACGGTAAGATCTTAAAATATAACGATGAGATTGAAATCAGTTTAACAAAGACTTTTTATGTTTTTATTTTAGGTTTTATTTCTACCTTAAAGCTTGATGAATAACCTAGCGGCATTTTAGTGTAGCGTGTGATATTTCTCTACCAACCTGCGTAAGAGATTATGACCCATTTACTCTCACTTGAGAGTGCCATGTGGGATCATTTTTAAGGTTGATCACGATGATGGTGACAGGTCAACGAACATAAGCCTAGCTCGAATTCAACCTACCTTAACAAGTTCGTATGAATCAGAGGCCAACTCTGATGACTGAGTTTTTAGGCCACCCGAAGGCCTTTGTCATAGCCTAACAACTTTGAAAAAGCAGGACAAACTGCTTAACGTGCCTTTCAAAGCATGGGAGCGCTCAGTTGAAATATCCGCTGGCGGTCACCCATCCAAACGGTGACTACGCGGAACAGTGTGTAAACGGTGACTACGTGTAGCACCTAGCTTTGAATATATTATAAGCTAGCGCTTAACACACAGGATATTCTAATACAAAGGACAAGGCACATATATGTCTCAACTAGCTCTAACAAGGCACTCTGGACTAGTGTGTGCAACCCCTTAGAGCAGTGTGAAGTGGCCCTTACGCGTTCAAATCGCCACCTAACCGCGCCTTCTATGGAAATAATGAGCCTTAAGCTGGAGACACGATGTCAGACAAGACTTTAACACGCGACTTTGTTAAATGATCCTACTACTCTTCACTAATTATAGTGCAATAGTTATGTAAATGAAATGAATTGAAATGAAAAGAAGAAATGAAATGGAGAAATGAATTGAAACGAAATGAAACGCAATGAAATAATAAATTAAATGAAAAAAAATAATTAAACGAAACAAAATATTTAAATTAATGAAACTAAATTAAATGAAAAGAAATTAAATGAAACAAAATGAAATAAAATGAATGAAAAGATATTAACATCTTCAAACATTTGCCTTTTCAGTACCTTTATGGAGGAAAACTATAAAGAACTTTCACACCCCAAAACTAGCTCTTGGGTCATCATCATCATCATGACAGCTTTCTAATGTTTCCACTGTTGGGACACTGGCCTACTCTCAAGCGAGAGTGATTGGGTCTTAATCCACCACGCGGACCCAATGCGGATTCGTGGATTTCACAAATGTCTTTCGAATTGACATGCCGGTCTCCTCACGCTGTTTTCCTTCACCGTATGAGAACACTGGCATTGCGCACATACATTTTTCGAATAGAAAAATAAATTGCTACACGACCAGATTCGTACTCACTACCTTAGGATCAGAAGTCGGGGTCACTACCACTAGACTGTGTGACTAGTGATCATTGTCATCATCATCAACTCTTGGTAAGCAGGTTAGTGCCCAGCATAGCCTACATATAATTTGCAATGCCTGAAAAGGGCAAATAAGTTCTAAGTGCCATATTACTTTTAAGACCTTTTGTAACACTTATTTGTGCAAATAAATATCTTGAAATCTTGAAATCTTGGATATCTTAACAAAATGGCGATCAAATGTCGCGACTTTTTAGATACCGACCTTTATTATCCAGCTGCTAGTTCTTCGAGCTCCGTCTCATTAGCGAAACTTAAACGGTTCATGAGGTCTTTGAGAAAAAGTCTGTTATTATGTAGGCTAATAATTTATTCTTTGTAATATTGAAGACCATTAACCCTGCTAATGATCTTTAAAATACAAGAGAAGTTGAAGTTCGGGCTGTGGCGTGCCTTGGGAAGACCTCCATCAGTGGGAAAGGTAACCGGTAACGCGGTAACCGCTTACCATCTTGTGGGCCGTACGCTTGGTTGCCACTTCAGTAGTATATAAAAAAAAAAGCTAAAAAAGGAATTATCAAAAAAAAACATTGAACATATGTTTTTTTTAGTATTTTCTAAAACGCATTAACCTTGTTAAAATATAAGCACATCACATTGACTACCTGGTGATAGGACTCTGTAGGTCTACAGCTTCGGTGGCTCCGTCACTCCCAACACCCTGTGCGAATTCCCAGAGACACGTCTGAGTTAATAAATAAATAAATTTTAAAAAAGCTTCAACGAAACATAATGTCCTTTTCAACCCAGTTAAAATAAGTTTAAAATGTTCGAATTCCCAAACCCGTACTCGCATGTCGAATGTGCCGTCGCAAGTTGGACCGAGATATCAGTAAGAGGCTATAACTCAGGAGCTCTGCTATCGGAACGAGCAATATTTCTGCAATTTCACGCCTTATGTTCATATATCGTAGATTTTTTATTAATAATTTTAATTTTATCACTGTGTATTTTTTGCATGCCTAAAATGTTAGACAAGGACCGGGATGAATGGAAGACTTTGGGGGAGACCTTTGCTCAGCAGTGGGACAAGATAGGTTGAAAAAAAAAAAAAAAAATGTTAGAAATAGGTGGTACTTATCTTAATAAAATGTAATCCTTGTAACCCTATTCGAAGCATTTGAATAAATGATTGATTGATTGAATTTTTTTATGTCAGCAGATGAGGAAACAGTCAAGTCGTTTGCCTGCACATCTCGGTTCCTTCGATAAAATATCTCATTCGATATTCTTCTTCGTATATAGACTATGTGGCATTTGCTACAATTTCGCCAGTGTCAGTAGTAAGTTTGATTGTGGCATGGCAACTTAAACAAACAAAATTTTGAAAGAAATGGCGGCGTTTCTTTCAAAATTCTCTAAGAAAGCCTTTGACTTTCAAATGGAAGGGTAACCAACATTACCCTTCCATTTCAATTATTTACACCTGTGCTAAACAAACAAGTTAGATTGGATAAACTGCCACAAAATTTACGCAATAAAACTCAAAATAACGCGAGAAAAATAATTAAATTGGGAGGAACCATGTTGTTCTGACAAGATAGCCAAAGACAATCCACATTCGATATTAATAAGATACTAAACTTTCACAATTATTGCAATTACCGTTAATAAATAAATAAATAAATAAATAATGCTGGACAATCCACACAGCATCATCTAGCCCCAAGGTAAGCTGCTGTTAAACAGAGCTGTATTATGGGTATTAGATGACTGATATATATTTAATACGATACAATACATAGATAGATATTTTTTATTATATATAGAAAATACCCAGAACACCCAGAACAAATATTTGTATATCGTACAAACATTTGTCCCGAGGCGGGAATCGAACCCGCAACCTCTGCGTCGCAGGCGGACCTGCGCCCGCTGCGCCAGTTTGCTGTTTTAAAGATCTGCGTCGCACTGAACTGCGTCTGCCACAGACGCCACATATTAAAAGAAGAAGAAGAACTGCGTTTGTCACCCCGATACGCTTTTGGTATTTTGTCCTAGAGTGAGTTTAAAACGTGACTATTTGGTGTGTTATCACCTTAAAGTTGATGATTTACTTACCTCATAGAAACTTCAGACTTGGTAGGTATGCTCCCGAAGTAACTTAGCTAAAGGTTTACATAAATCATATTCAAGCGCCCAACGCCTATCTACCTCAGACGCAGTTGGTGTTGGCAGATCCTTCCAAACTACCTAACCTAGTTTACACACGGTCTAGTAGCTAACTTAATATGTACTTACTTAGCTACAGACTGTTAGTATTTCAACTTATTTTATTATACTAGTGAATTTAATTTAGAGTTTGAAAGTCAATATAGTTTATTCAATAAATTGACGACCGATGTGGCGCAGCGGGCGCAGGTCCGCCTGCGACGCAGAGGTTACGGGTTCGATTCCCGCCTCGGGACAAATGTTTGTTCGATCTGCTAATATTTGTTCCGGGTGTTCTGGGTATTTTCTATATATTATAATAAAAACTATCTATTATGTATTGTATTGTATTAAATATATATCAGCCATCTAGTACCCATAACACAGCTCTGTTTAACAGCAGCTTACCTTGGGGCTAGATGATGATGTGTGGATTGTCCAGCATTATTTATTAATTATTTATTTATTATTAATAAAGTCACAAGGATCATTTTTGAAACGTGAATTTTAATAATTAATTATTATCATAATCATCATTTTGTGACGATATATGTGAAGAAGGTTGCGGGTTCGATTTCTCGCCTTGGAATATTATGTTTGTACGATCTGCAAATATTTGTTCTAGGTGTTCTAGGTAATTTATATGTAAGTATAATAAAAAATATCTATCTATGTATTGTATGGAATTAAGTATCTAAGTCATCTAGTACCCATAAGCATCTGCTTAGAGATGTTGCTGTTGTGTTTGCTTGGGGCTAGATGTTGCTGTGTGGATTGTCCAGCATTATTTATTTATTATTATTTATGTAACCCGATCGACGAGATGTGTAAAAATGTGTAGCGAGGAAAGTGTTTTTAGGAACCAATAGAATCACTTCATTAAAGCTGTCAGAGCGAAGCTAGGTAAATGAAGTGATTCTATTGTGTAACAAACACATCCCTCGCTACACATCTTCGCACTTCTCTGGTGGAAACGTAGCCTAAGACAAGAATGAGTGTAGTACTGTAGAGGCCTATAACTCTCTACATAATATACCCACATGTTCTAGATTTGAGATAGTACGTCTGAGCTCTTATCGTCGTCGTCAAGCGAATCTTCAAAAGTTCAAACTTTAAGGCACTTCATTTTTTTAATTTCAAACTAACAATGTTGAGTTAAAGTTGTAATTAGAACGCGTTTGACTAGCACTTATGACATTTGCACACAAATTAAAAATCAATGCAAAATATCTTGAACACACAAAATATTGGGTGCTATGAATATTTTAAAATAATAAATAAATTTTTTACTTTTTTTACTTACCTACTTATATTGAGCCTCACCTAGTTCGATTGGCACCATACTGAAGCTTTATGATGAAGAGGGATCTTCAAAAAAAAGCTAGGAACCCAGCCGAGTTTGTTGCCAGATTCTTCTAGGCTGGGGCGCGTGGAACTGGCGTAAATTCACCTAGCTTTAAGACGTTTCAAAATGATCCTTGTGATTTTATTGAAATAAATCATTTTTGACTTTTTTTTTAAACTGCGCAGTTACGTCCAAGAAGTTACGCCAACCGTTTCCGTTATGTTAACGTCTAGCACAATATGGACCAGATAAACATCTTGAACATGTCGGTAGAGGACAAGTTTGAACTCGCACACTTGTGAATTTCATCTTGTTATGCTAACGAATACTAGATCTAGGCGATGTACCCACTGTGGCTGAGCAGAAATAAATGGAATATTATCTTAAATATATGTTTTCTAAACGAGTTACAGACAGGACGAATTAAAATCTCGCCCTGTTAATTGTTAGACATACGCTTATATTTTGACGCATTGACTGGAATCAGCTCTAAAAGTAAGTTTGTATGAGTCAGTGGCCAACTCTGGTGACAAAGTTTCTAGGCCGCCCGAAAGCCTCTGTCATGGCCTAACAACTTTGAAAACCCGGGACCGACTGCTTAAAGCATTATTTTTAATAAAAGATAAACGTCCCACGACACGTGTCACAAGAGTGTCTACTCTAGAAAGCGACAAACAATAATCGTGGACAATATCATAGCTCAACTTGTGTCGGTGACGACTTAGTTCAGAGCATTCATGTACATAAGTTGAACTACGAAAATTGTCACGATTCATCTCATGTATCTGCATGAGTAGACCCTCAGAGATATGTCGACATCGCTTGTCATCTCCCAGTATCGCACAAAAAGGCAGAATTTCAATACTTGTTCCATGTAGAGAAAGTAGTAGTAGAGTTCTTTGTGATAGAGCTCGTCCGGGGAAGGACTACCACCATACCTATTTCTGACGCCAAGCAGTAATGCTCGCATTGCTGTGTTCCGCTTTGAAGGGTATGGTTTCCGGTGAAATTACAGGCATATGAGACTTTCCATCTAACGTCTTAGGGTGGTAACACGCAAGTGATATCTATGATGTTGCATGCGTACATAGGCTACGGTAACCGTTGACCATCAAGTGGGCCGTACCCTTGGTTGCCACTTTAGTGGTATAATAAAAATTTAAAAAAATGTACAACTAAATAACAGTCACGAGACACAATGCCGAACAAAGTCGCGTACCACATCGGCCGACACCGCTAAAGAAATGTGTCTTGAGTTATTATTTCCTTACTGACAACACCATCTGATATCACCACCAAGTGTATGATTTGAAATTTGAAATGATTTATTTGCTTGAAGTGCGGTTGTTTAGATGTTCTTAAAACTATTGTAAAAATAAATTAAAACGAATAAATGGCAAAAAGTGAATCATAAAATAATAATAAAAATAGTAGTCAATTTTATAAACATAAGTCAAGAAAATTTACAATTTGAAATAAGTAGGTATTACTAGGCTAGAAATTCATTTACAGTATAGAAAGACTTTTCGATTAATATTGTTTTAACTTTTTTTATAAATAATCTTAGCGGTAACTCTTTAATGTCATTAGGGACTTTATTAAATATGTAGTAGAGTTCTTTGTGATAGAGCCGTCGTCGTCGTCCGAGGAAGGACTATCACCATACCTATTTCTACCGCCAAGCAGTAATGCTCGAATTGCTGTGTTCCGGTTCGAAGGGTATGGTTTCCGGTGAAATTACAGGCACATGAAACTTTCGATCTAACTTCTCAGGGTGGTAACACGCAAGTGATATCTATCTATGTTGCATGCGTACATAGGCTACGGTAACCGCTTACCATCTACTGGGCCGTACGCTTGGTTGCCACTTTAGTGGTTTAAAAAAAAATCATACATCATTACATCATACATTCGTTTTTCTATTAAAGTGTACATCGGGGCTATTCTCAGATACTTCTTAATAATAGGGAACCTATCTGGTGGTGTGCTAACAAAGGCCGCTGAAGAGTCCCGGGACAAAGCCTCGAGAGCCATCGAACGTCGGTCGCAGGCGGCCGGCCCTAGCCTTGTCGACTGCAGTCTACAATGGATTTCTTATGCTTTTATTCAAAGCTCGGTATTATCGCTAGTCAACGCAACTCATTGATTTAGGTTGGGTTCGAACAAACTCGAATAGGCACTATTCTCCGAATAAATTCGAGGAAGGACTACCACCATACCTATTTCTGCCGCCAAGCAGTAATGCTCGCATTAAACTGTTGCGTTATTTATAAAGAATATAACTTTAGGAGTGGACTCGATCAACATGTGGAATAACTATTCCGCGGAATAAGAACTGTCAAATATAAGTAAACTGACAGTATACTCGCAAATAACTCAATTTTTTTTATGCAACTGAAGTTGCAACTAAAGTACGGCCCAGAAGATGGTAAGCGGTTACCGCAGCCTGTGGACGCTTGCAATACCAAAGGTATCACTCGCGGGTTGCCACCTTGAGGCTAAGATCGAAAGCCTCATGTGCCAGTAATTTCACCGGAAACCATACCCTTCACACCGGAACACAGCAATGCGAGCATTACTGCTTGGCGGCTTAAATAGGTATGGTGGTAGTCCTTTCCCGGACGAGCTCTGTCACAGAGAACTCTACTACTCTTAAATTAGTTTTGCTCTTAAAATATATGGTGAGTCCACGACTAAAATTTTATCATTGTAACAATGCATTTATGATTCCCATATTTTCATGCGTCGTTTTACCAGCTCCTGCAAAGGTTCCATCATCAGATTCATTAAAAAATTCAGTAAAAATTGATGAAGTGATCTTTTTTAATCCGTTTAAGTGAAAATTCATGTCCATTTAATATTTCAATATTCATGTCCACGGCAGCATTCGGCTGATGAACAAAATTGAGAAGAGCTTTACTTTATTGCCGTTTTTCAATTAATTGAACAAAGAACTGTTTGTTCAATGTTCACTTGAAAAGAAAATGTAAATCAATTTCACTAAAACGACGACTCGAAGGCCGACAAACGATGTTTTTACAACTTAGATTGAATCGTTGAAGGTACGAAACTTAGTTACCAAAATCTTAACACAAAACTAGATTTTTTGAAAGAAGTTGGAAAGGAAAACTTTTCAAGTTTAAAATGTTTATTTTCAAGAATTTCACTTATTACCTGAGAGATGACAAAAGGTACAAATTGCTTTATTCTTAGAAAAACTATAATTTTAGCTGCTTGCTAACATTATCTTTCTTTGTCATTCTTATGTCAATAAACAAATATGATGATAGATCCGATAACACACTAGCTAACAGAAGTTTAAAATACGATTATGAATAAGGCATTAAAAGTTAGTTAAAAACAGTCTCAGTTCGTCTAAAGGTTATATGGTTCGGTGAAGCTACAATTAAAACCCAACCACTAGACACTTCAATAGCTTTACGAAATAAATAAACTTTACTAACAACAAACAATTTTAAACAAAGCAAAAAAGTGCGGCTTTAAAAGTTGGTTAAATAACGCTTTCTTGGCTGTTAAGTTTGACTTTCTTAAGAAGCAGAAACTGTTACAAACGACCGTATAATCACAATGCACTTGCGGCTAAGGGCTGGTCACACCTGGTTTTATTTTCTACCTGAAAGCAGTAGTGTGCAAGCATTACTGTGTTTAGGTTTGGAGGGCACTGTAGCAAGTGATAGCTGTTGTTAAACAGAGCTGTATTATGGGTACTAGAGGACTGATATATACTTATTACAATACAATACGTCGATAGATATTTTTTATTATATATAGAAAATACCCAGAACACCCGGAACAAACATTTGTCCCGAGGCGGGAAACGAACCCGCAACCTCTGCGTCGCAGGCGGACCTGCGCCCGCTGCGCCACATCGGTCGTCAAAGGTTATTGTGATCTTACTTTATTTATCCTACTTATATATATTGTTACAAATGCGAAAGTCTGTGTGTCTAAATATTTGTTACCACGTATCTCAGTGACGACTTAACCAATTGTGATGAAATTTGGAATATAGATGGTTTACGCTCTGGAATAACACTTTTTTGTATCCTAGAAAATTTTAATGTTCCTGTGGGATAGTCTAAAAACTGGAAAACCGCGGGTGAAACCGCGCGGGTCAGCTTGTATTCCTCTTTTACTACCTAAGTAGTCAAGTAATCCTTGTGATTTTATTTTAATTGGAATTTGAATAAAGCCGACATTGATGGACACCGTTTTACATGAAACGATAGCTTTAGTTCTTACTTTACGCTTAAAACAACTTGTAGTAAGTTAAAGGTCTCTGCGGCTTCGGCATAAAAGTAAACATTAATAATTAAGCTCTTTACACGACGTGTTATTACATTCTTATAAAATATGTTTATAAAAATTTATATCTATCAATCATGTAAACGTCGAGGCAATCCAGCTCCTCGACAACACGGATATAGTGAGAAGGCTCAAAAGGACTAAACCTTTTGAGTTAGTATTGTAAAATCAATAGTGACCTTAACATAGAGTGAAAAATGACAATAAACACATGAACAAAGTGCTTCCCCTTAATAAATAGAGACAGTAAGAAAAGTGCCAATGGACACATTCTTAGCAACTAATTTATTTTATAAGAGTAGGTCAACTTAAAATTACTCATTAGCCTAAACGTAAGGCTAGATTGTAATATTATTGAATACATTATTTTAAAATGTAACGAGTAAGCAAACCCATTCAAAAAATTGCAAGAATTAAAATTACAAATTCTAGTGCCGTAATTTTTAGCACCTAAAAAGAAAACTTTTTTACACCTAGCCCCAAACTGCCCAAACTAAACAACGCTTGTACTATGGGAACCAAATGGCATAGCATTGAACATTATACAATTTGTTTTCATCATATTATTAATAACATCGGTGTATCGAGTGGGTAGCCGCTTCATTTTCTAGTTGGTCGCCATTCGAGATTTTTTATTGAGTCGTTCGTCAACTCACACCATGAATCTTGTCCCAACCGGCTGGGTTGGCGAATCGTAAAAAGCCCCAGTGGTTATCGGTTCTGCCCACTGCCACTTCCCGTGCTTCAGTCCCAGCTTTTTCTAAATTGTTAGGCCATGACACGGGCTTTCGGGCGGCCTAAAAATTCTGTCACCAGAGTTGGCCACTGACTCATAGTACGAACTTACTTAATGTCACTTCAACTTACATATTCCTTAGGTATGGACCTCTACAGATCATGTCCCGCAGCGGGGATCAAACCAGCAACCTCTCGCTTCAACCGTTCATCTACCGAGGTCATTGGGGGCACTAATTTAAGCATCGGCTATTATTATTTAGGCCTGAACTGTTGTTTTGGAGTACTGTGCCGGAGTTAAAATCATATTACCGCTGGAATATTCGCAATTACAGCACAATATGGAACTGAAGAGCACTCGTCTACTGTTCGGCTTGTGGAGCGAGCGACCGAATGTGCTTGTTTCCGCTATCAACCTCATGACGACATGACGTCATACGGCTATTTTTTTTGTTTTTATAGTGTTAACCATCACACTAGGGGAATACTAAAGATTATAATATCCCAAAAATTATTTTGCCTCAAGCGGGATTTGAACCCGCAACCACCGCTTGATACGCGGGCGCTCTACCAATTGAGCTATCGAGACATATCTCGCTTGGACGAAATAATCATTGGGATGTCTTCGGCTCGAAGCGCCGATATGTCTCGATAGCTCAATTGGTAGAGCGCCCGCGTATCAAGCGGTGGTTGCGGGTTCAAATCCCGCTTGTGGCAAAATAATTTTTGGGATATTATAATCTTTATGACGTCATACGTTACAGTTTTCTTTAGAACGAGCTGACCCGCGCGGCTTTAGACGCGTTTTTGCAGTTTTTGCGTTTATTTTTATGCTATCCCACAGAAACAGTACATTTTTCGGGGATAAAAAGTAACCTATGTGTTATTGCAGACAAAAAACTCGTTTCACAATCGTTAACGTATCGTCTGCTGTCAATCTGTATGGAATTTTGGTAGTTCAAAAACGCACTAAAGAGGCGCTGTTAAAAATCATAGGATTTTGTATAGACAAATTGACAGCTGGACAATACGTTTACGATTGTCAAAAGAGTTTTTTTTCCATGTAATTTAGATTTTACTTTCATTGTGATTTATGTAATAATTATTATGTATTATATTAAGTTACTAATTAATAATCTAATAATATTCTAATGTAATAGACCTGTATATATTTTTATCAATGCTTATGACTTATTTATTTACTTATTTAACACTTTCACTTAAATTTTAATGCTAGGAGGACTTCATGCTAATAGCATTATCTACCAGTCATCCTGGACGTGCAGAGATGATGGTGAGAAGACTTATGACTAAGACTTATAAAAAAAGAAGAGTAGTAGAGTTCTCTGTGATAGAGCTCGTCCGGGGAAGGACTACCACCATACCTATTTCTGCCGCCAAGCAGTAATGCTCGCATTGCTGTGTTCCGGTGTGAAGGGTATGGTTTCCGGTGAAATTACTGGCACATGAGGCTTTCGATCTTAGCCTCAAGGTGGCAACCCGCGAGTGATACCTCTGGTATTGCAAGCGTCCATAGGCTGCGGTAACCGCTTACCATCTTGTGGGCCGTACGCTTGGTTGCCACTTCAGTTGTATAAAAAAAAAAAAAAAAAACTGACAGTTGGGCCACGTACAGTTTTACTTACCCGTGGTACAAACTGTTGGACCACGGGTCAGTAGCGTATTTTTCGTGCTAAGCACTCAAGAATGAAACGAGGAGTACTACCACCATACCTATTTCTGCCGCCAAGCAGTAATGCTCGCATTGCGGTGTTCCGGTTCGAAGGGTATGGTTTCCGGTGAAATTACAGGCACATGAGACTTTCCATCTAACGTCTCAAGGTGGTAACATTTATGATGTTGCATGCGTACATAGGCTACGGTAACCGCTGACCATCAAGTGGGCCGTACGCTTGGTTACCACTTTAGTAGTATAAAAAAAAAAGAGGAGTATGGACACGTGCAGTAACTAGGTCAAGAGTGGTATTGGACACAGTCTGCATGCATTGTACGCGACGTTTGCATCTGACGGCCAATTTGGGACTATTTTACTGCTAGACGTGTGTTTATTCGTGAACTAGCTACCGCTAGCAGCTTCGCTTGCGTAGTACATACAGAATGAGTTTTCTCAGACTCTGAGCTATCTTCATCATCATCAAAAAAAGCTAGGAACCCAGCCGAGTTTGTTGCCAGATTCTTCTAGGCTGGAGCGCGTGGAACTGCCGTAAATTCACCGAGCTTTAAGACGTTTCAAAATGATCCTTGTGATATTATTGAATAAATATATTTTTAATTTACCTTACTTACTAAGTACTGATCACTGGCGATGATAAGTACTGGTGGTCTAGTGGTAGTGACCCCGCCTTCCGATCGTAAGGTCGTGGGTTCAAATCCGGTTGTGCACATTTTTCGCTACGAAAATGTATGTTCGCAATGCCAGTGCTCTCATACGGTGAAGGAAAACATCGTGAGGAAATCGACATGTCCAAGAACTAAAAATTCGAAAGACATGTGCCATCCACCAATCCGCATTTTGTCCGCGTGGTGGATTAAGACCCAATCACTCTCGCTGGAGAGTAGGCCAGTGTCCCTGCAGTGGGAACATTGGAAGGCTGTCATGATGATGACTTACTAACTTCGTGTCGAATTCATTATTTTAGCAAACGACCTATTAAAAGTGCTACCTACTCAGTTTTTAATTTTATTTTTTATTTTTAGAGAAATTAGGATTGTATGTATAGTTCGCACAGCGGATCTAGGCTTCCGTGAAGTTAGCCGTTTGTGATGCGCAAAGACAATTTAGTTTGAAAAAGCTCCATTGCGCATCGAAACGGCTAATATCACTACGGCCGAGATCCGTCGTGAGACCTATACCTACTTTGCAATAAGTGTACCTACTCGTATGCTCGTCACAAATAAAACTATTTTCTTTCTTTCTTTAGCAGTGTTGATACAGTATGGAGTATAGTGTATACTAGGGTATTAGAAGCGCGGTGACGAATTTAATAGGACGCCCAAAGGCCTCCATCATGGCCTAACTTTGAAAAGCCGGAACCGACTACTCAAAGTGTTCTCGGAAGCACGAAAACGCTCAGTTGGAATTGCCATTGGCGATGACTAATCCAAATGGTGACTACGCGGAGCAACGCTTAACTGGAGCGCTCGTGGTGTTGCTGGCTTAGATGTTCAACGAGGTTAAGCACGTTTTGGATAGGTTACCGTTAGTGGCAATTTTGACTAATCTTTCCCGTGTGAGAGCACGGGTTAGCTTAACAACTATGACAGAGGCCTTCGGGCGGCCTAAAAACTCTGTCAACAGAGTTGGCCACTCGAGCTAGCTTCTTTATTAGTGCATAACTTCGTGGATCTGTTAAGAACAACTTGGTCAGCTACGCCAAGAGCGCTTCCGCTAGTGTAAACCATAAACTACTAAACCCATAGCTACTCGTAGTTGATGAGTCCGTGACGTCATCTATTACAGGCTCCCGTTGCGACTAAGAGCTCTCACTCTTCACTGCTTGAAGTACTCTCATTGTGCTGTGCATCAACAACTAAAAACGGATATTTGGATACGGAAGTATTGTACAAACACCGACCAATGTGGCGCGGTGGGCGAAGGTCCGCCTGCGACGCAGAGGTTGCGGGCTCGATTCCCGCCTTGGGACAAATGTTTGTAGGATCTGCAAATATTTGTTCCGGGTGCAAAACACTCGCCGGCAAAATTGAAAATGAAACACAAGAAAATAATATATTTGTATAGTTCAAATCAGTTATAAAAATAAAACCACTGCATAATAATGATATTTTTCAACACGTACAGAGCACTCCATTGATAAGTATCCCCCTTGTATAAGACAACTAGCTTCAAATCCATTTGGATTACTATGGAGTTTTGCTCAAATAAATTATATTTAATAACCATGCAAGGAACCGTAATCATAATTTCAACTGCTTTGCTAATAGCAGTGTTGGAACAGTGGTATCATACTTGGATTTCCAATCCTGAGGAACCGAGTTCGATTCCGAGCGTTGAGTCTCTTTTTGTTTTTTTTTTCAACCTTATCAATGAAGTTTGCAGTAAATAATACCTATACACTACTTACTTTTATTATCGTGTGAATTTATTCAAATAATAATAATTGTCAAAATAAAACCTCTTCGTTAGTGAAAACTTTGTTGTTTTATTAATAAGCCAATTTACAACACTTCAAGATAAAACGGTTTTTTTAATCCTACAAAATTATACAAAATGACATTGCCATTTACGTCTGGTAAATAATAATCTTTCATAATTCACCGGCGAACAAACATGTTAATAGTTAGGTATTAACAATTTAGATCTCTCGTGAATATAAGCTATTATTTACCCGTTTTTAAGAAATGTAGGGTCAAATGTTATATCTTCTTATTAAAAAATATAGTTGGTTATGTATTCACTTAAAAAAATACTTAGTAAAATATTATTATGTAGTGAACGAGTATGTTATACTATTATAAAATTGTATACTAATTTCCCTATTTTTTCCTACTAAAGTTATAACAGTAACCTTCACTAGCTATAAATTTATCTTGGCGTAAATTACACTTAGACCTATCACTGGAGTTTCAATTCCAAGAACCACTTGACACCACATTTCCACATTATTCTCTATGCAGATAAATAATTATGAAGTATGAGAAAACAGCCATTTCTTCACAGTTCTTGTTCGATAAACCGCACAGATTTTGTCCTTCTGGATAAGTATACAACGCTACAGATGGTAGCATTACTTCTTTCAACACTTCTTAGTATTGCTGACAATTCATGCGCCCATCGACTTCCACAAGTTCTCCTGGACCCATGGACGATATCCATTCCCAATAATCTAAAAATAAAACACTTTATTATTAACTACTTTAATAAGTGATGATGTGAACAAAACTGACTGGGTAGAAGGTTACACTTACCGTTATATGAAGCTGCCGAGCAAATTATTTAAATTGCTTTTATTTTGATCGCAAATCTCAATTCTTGTTTGCATCAAATTAAATAAATGATGCATTTTATAAAAAGTCAAAAGCTTACGAAGAACTCACAAAGTAAACAGCACAGAATATAACGTAAAGCCTGACAATGAGAATTATTCGTTGTCTTTGTTCATTTGTTAAAAATCAACGACCTACCCACACCCTTCTAATAATAAATAACGCTTTGCATTCGTTTGCTAGACAAGGACAGGTTATTGGACGCTAGTGATTTATAATTTCAACGCGTTTGTCATCAACACGACAGCCGAGTTAGATAAGCGGTCGGTCATGGTGTGCAAACATGATTGTTCCGAGATCGAATCCTTACGACAGTATAATTTTTGCATTTAATTTGTGATTGCGAGAATTTCTATATTACTGTTTGGTGAGGACGGCTGAGATAAACTTTAGCTACTAGGGAGGATACTTAATAGTGGAGTCCACTGTACATACTAAACACAATACGTACAACAGTTTTTGCTTAAGCGCAGTAGCGTTTATCTTTCCTAAATATATAATCCAAGGTGGCTCTGCTGGGAAGCATCCTTCCTGGCAGAGCCACTAGTCGATTTTCTCAGTACCTGACAAACGTACAGCAATAAACGGCATACGTACACTATGTACGTCTAACGTACATTCTTTTAAGATATAAATGATCGGATTTTAACGTGGTGGCTCTGCTGGGTAGTACCACGCGGTTATACAGCAACCCCTAAACTCAGCGACGGAGTGTCGGGTTACATCACTAGACACTCGACTCTCCTGAACTCCCTATTTCTATGTAAATGCCCCGCTCGCTTATTCATGGTTGATAGTTTTCTATCTGTATGCGGAATTTGAATGCGTAGAGGTATGTTGTGATAAGATGTGTTAAAACACAACATGTTTTACAACTCTGACACATTTCGTATACTTGCCTCGAGTACTTATAAAAATATCTTATTCACTAACGTACTTCATTTAATTTCTTTTCATTTTTATCTTTTGACATGGTACATAGACAAGTACAAGCACTTAGGGTTAGTGTCAAAATCCCCTTTCAAGATGTTTTATGGGTATTTGGGAATTTTAGTGTCAAAATATTACTCCATCATTATAATACTCCCATGTATTTTCTTGTGTACGTTGCAAATGAACTTTATTATATTCACTCTATTCTATTCTAAAACCCTCTTTGAAGCTTCAAGCTAAAGAGGATTTCGACACAAAAAAAACTTCCAAAATCCCTTATGCAAGTTCGTATGAGTCAGTGGCCAGCTCTGGTGACAGAGTTTCTAGGCCGCCCGAAGGCCTCTGTCATTGCTTAACAACTTTGAAAAAAGTCGGTACCGACTGCTTAACGTACCCTCCGAAGAGCGCTCAGTTGAAATCGCTGTTCCGCGTAATCACCGTTTGGATGGATGACCGCCAGTGGCAAATTCAACTGAGCGCTCCCGTGCTTCGGCGGGCACGTTAAGCATTCGGTCTCGGCTTTTTCAAAGTTATTAGGCCATAACAGAGGCCTACGGGCGGCCTAAAATCTCTGTCACCAGAGTTGGCCACTGACTCCTACGAACTTACTTAATATCTATTGGAGATGATTTATTCTATTTGCAAGTTTAACTCTAGTTGCCAGCATGTGTTGCACCACCAGTGCTCTAAGTAGGTTTTAGGTAGGTATACTTAATAATCGTTTTGCGTCATGAGTACCAAAAACTGTTCACACGGCATGCAAAACAAACTCATAATATAATATTATCAAGACAATAAAAACATGAATTATAATTACAGGATTAAATGAACTCACCTGAGTGAGATTCTATCCTGATTATTTAAGTACATATTCTGGGATGGATACTGAGTAGTACTCGTACTTTCATGCTAAATATCGCGTGTCAAAAGCTGTTGCTACTTGCAACACAAAACAAAATTGATGGTACCTGGAACATTCATACGTTACACATATCATTACGTTCAGAGATTACCCTAGAGCATAGAATAGGGTAGCTATGATGATGATCATAGTTGTTGGGAGGGTGGGAAATTCCATCCCAGAATATGTACTTAAATAATCAGGATAGAATCTCACTCAGGTGAGTTCATTTAATCCTGTAATTATTTTTCGTACATATTCTGGGATGGATACTGAGTAGATGTTTAGAGGGCTGAACACTGAGCACAGTTCACATTATTTATTAATTGAGTATAAAAATAAAACATTTTTCTTAGTGATTACTAGTACTACGTACTACCTGTGTACTAAGTTGAACCAATTGAGATCTACAATTAATTTTATCCTTAATATTAACATAATCTTTAATTCTTAGGTATTGTACCTACTTTTAAACTAGAAGAGTTGCAAACTGCCTTCGCAAATGAAACTTGAGCATCCTCAGTATTATGAAGGGGCCTATTATAATGTCTGGCAAAAGTCATAGACTTATTGGACCAGCCAACTGCTTTTAGAATATTGTCCACAGAAAGACCTTGCCTTAAGGCTTGCGAAGAGGCAGCATGGCGAGTGGAATGGGAGGAGTAAGCAGAAACATTGATTCCACTTACTTTCATAACTTGTTTAAGCCACCTACTTATAGATTGTGATGTTGCTCTTCTATATGGTTTCTTATAAGTAAGGAACAAGTAATTAAAAGAATCATCCTCTTGCCTGAGGTGTTTTGTTACTTTCAAGTAACGCAAGAGAGATTTTACAGGGCAAATATTTGGGTTGTCTAGATATGGTAGAGATATTCTTGACAAACACCTACCTGGAGCTGATGTTTTTAAAATTTCTGACAATAGAATATCAACTCCATTTTTATGAATTATAATACTCTTATGTTTCATTGACCATAGTGTTTGAACTCTTTGACCTGTTGTGAGGGCTAGTAACATGGCAGTCTTTTTGGTTAATTTTTCTAAATCTAACTCCTCAAGAGGATGCAGTTGACTTAGATAAGTAAGAACAATATCTGGATCCCAGGTGGCTGTATACTTAGGTGCAAATGGTCTTATCTTAAACACTCCTTTAAACCAACGTTTGATACGATCATCATTACCAATATGATTGCCTATTATTAGGGAAAGTGCTGACCGGTGGCAGTTCAGAGTTTGATAGGAGGCACCCTTATTGAAAATTGATGTTAAATATGATAATATTTTAGGCACTGAGGCACATAATAGTTCTTGGTTACCTGCCTTACAATACTGCCACCATTGTCTAATACAACTATCATACTGCTTAATACTATTTTTTGATAATGATTTTATCATTATATCAATAGCACTTTCCCCTGCCATTCTCCTTCTCATCGACTCCCTGATAATATACATGCCCCCAGGGTAAGATGCAGATGCAATGGGTGATGGACTCTGGAAAAAGAAGATAGAAGATTTTCAGATGGTCCAAATGTCAGTACTTGTGAAATTGCCATTGACTTAATTAAAGGGTACCATGCCTGAGTGGGCCAAATTGGGAACACTAATATACCTACAGCCTTATCATTTCTAATCTTTTGCAAAACTTTCAATAACAAAGAGAATGGAGGGAATGCATAAAAGAAATAATTATTCCATTTGACAGTAAAAGCATCCACATTCCATGCGTATGGGTCTCTATGCCAAGCTACATATTTGTCACATTTTTTATTTAAGCGTGAAGCAAACAAATCAATTTCAGGTGTACCAAATGATTCTACAATCTTTTCAAATGTGCTTTGGCATAATTCCCACTCTGTGTCTTGGTTTGAACTGCGTGACTCAAAATCTGCTTCTTCATTATCTTTAGATTTAATATATGATGCAAATATCCATAATTCCCTCGCTTCACACCATTGCCAAATTTGTTTTGCAAGGTCATTAAGTAAAGGAAATTGAACTGAACCCATTCTATTAATATATGATATGGCCGTTGTGTTGTCAATTCTCAATAAGATTTCACAATCTTTTAATTTACTAGCAAAACATTTCAATGCAAAAAATGCTGCTAAAAGTTCCAAATAGTTTATGTGAAATTCAGTTTCCTGCAGGGTCCAACTACCCCTTGCCTTTTTATTATCACATACTGCTCCCCAGCCTGACAAGGAAGCGTCTGAAAAAATCTCTTTAGAGAAACTATATTGCTTGATCCGATTTGATTTTATTAATATATTTTTCTGGCACCACAACAAATCAACTTTTGCTTCTTTACTAATATCCATAACGTCGTCGTAGTTCCCCTCACAACGTTCCAAAGCTAAGAACTTTTCTTTTTCTAATATTTTTGTATAAACAAAGCCATATGATATAGTTATACAAACCGAAACTAGATTTCCTAATAATGTGGCAAAATCCCTAATAGTACATCTGTTAATTTTTAAATATTTATTTATAAGAACTAATATTTTTTCTCTTTTCTTTTTGGTTGGACTTAGAGTCATTTTGACTGTATTTATTTCAAAACCCAAAAACTCTCTAATGTTAGATGGAATGATTTTACTTTTTTCATCATTAATTACAAATCCCAAGCAATTTAATAGCTCATATACAATTTTTATTTTTTCTACACATTCTTTGTATAATGACCCAATACAAATTAAATCATCTAAATAGATTACTATTCGAATTCCTTGCTGTCTCAGACACTCCATGACCGGCTTTAATAGTTTTGTAAAAACAAAAGGAGCTGTATTCAAACCCATCGGGAGACAAGTATGTTCATATAACATAGCCTTAAATTCAAATCTTAAATATTTCTTATCCGATGAATCAATTGGAACTAAATAATAAGCATTTTGCAAATCTATTGTACACATAAAGTACTTTCTGGTGAGTAATTTACAAACGGTTCTGATATCTTCAAGTTTAAAATGAAAAGTCTCAATAAACTTATTTAAATTTTTTAAATTAAGAATGAACCTGTGAGATCCATCTCTATTTGGAATAGTGAATATACTGGATACAAATTGGCCAGTTACAGGTCTGCATTGTGAAATAGCCCCTATTTTCAAAAGTTTTGTGATTTCTGTTTCTATTATAACTTTTTCAGATTCATTAAATTTAGCAATAAAAGGTTTATCAGTTTGTATTGGCAAGACTGTAAAAGGTATTTTATACCCTTTTAACCATTCTAAAATGGTGGGGTCCTGAGTGATACTTTTCCAGCACGCATAAAAATATTGCAATCTACCAGCAAAACATACCTCTACGGATACTTGGCACGGCCTCTGTTGGATGGGCCTGGCTGACGGCTGTCTGAGGGCTTGTAAGCTTGTCGCTGATGAAGTGGCTGAGTGCGCTGCTGATATGCCCCTCGTTTGCTTTGATTGTGGTACTGCGGACGACGGGACTGCTGGTAGTTTTTTGTGTCCTTCTTATTAATCATGTTATTGTTGTTATTATTACTTCCTGTGGCCTTGTTACCTGGAACTCTTGGCTTGATTAAACTTGCAGCTCTTTTTATTGCAGAGAAAGACTTGACCGAATCCTCCAAGTTTGAGTACAAGTTTTCTCCTCTTCTGTTTTCTTTCAAAGATTCTGTCAGGTTCTTATCCAAGAATGGACTAATAAGTTTTCTGCGGATGTCTGTATATTGGAAATGCAGATTACAAATCAAGCGAGAAGATTCCCCAAGTTTCTTTAAAGCTTCCACTTTTGAAAATTCTTTTCTCGATAACATCTGTATAACCTGAGCTACATTTGCGGCTGACGGTCCCAGCTCTTGCTGGCGCTCCTGCAAGAGCTTATCCCTGCCTTTAGCGGCTGGTGTTAGGATACCTGTTAGTTCTATATTCAGCTTAGGCGCCTCTAGTAGCTTGCAGTTGTTAGGAATTTTTAGATCCGCAAACTTTTCTTTTTCTGTTTTAGAAAGACCTTTTTCTAAAATAGTTTCTAAAGCCAATGCTAAATTAGGGTGAATTTCTTCACTATACACTGCATCTTTAGGAGGCTCCCCCAATGCTTCCGCTATAAGTGCTTCTTCAATCTCATCTGGAGACTCTGCCTGTGGGACTTCGGTTTCTGGAACCTCTGTTTCAGGGACCTCTGCATCGGAGGGCTCTGCCTCCGGATACTCAATCTGTATGATTGGATCCAACACAGATTCTTGATCTGAAAAATGTATTTATGGGGTGAGGTCTATTATTGATCCCACTAACTCTCTCTATCTCTCTCCCACGGAGAGGTACAAGATTGCCACGCAAAATTGTAAAGAACATTTTTGTTCATGTTTGGGTCATTAGCTAAAACACAACCCCCCCAACGGGGAGGTACATATTGTCACACAATATGCATTTAATTACATGGATCAAGGTAAAAACCTCGACCTTTAGCACGGAGTTGCACCCTTCGTCCTGTTTTATCCCACGGAAAAAATGTACCACTAACAGCAAAAATGGCCGACCGGCCATCGAAAATCAAAACACTGTGTGTTATGAAAATACAATTGCTAGACCACTTCGAACTTGGAAAAACGTAGTTTAGGACAGTTTAGGAACATTGGTAACGGTGTTCAACGATTTCCAACCGGAAAAGGCTTGTAAAGGAAAATAATTCCATACCGTCTATTTCCAATTGTTTTTTATATTTCTTCAATTTCCTTTCCAATTTCTTGATTTTCCTATCCGGGCTTGAAGATTTTCGTTTCGGCATAATAACTAATTACTTCTGTTCCTTTTGGTAAACGTTTTGGACAATTCGTGTGTAAAAACACTGACAACACGATGGAGCGCGAAAAAACGAATGATATGTGTAACGTATGAATGTTTTAGGTACCATCAATTTTGTTTTGTGTTGCAAGTAGCAACAGCTTTTGACACGCGATATTTAGCATGAAAGTACGAGTACTACTCAGTATCCATCCCAGAATATGTACGAAAAATAATATTAATATTAAATAACATTAGTAAGACGACCGATGTGTCGCGGCGGGAGAAGGTCCAACTGCGACGCAAGAGGTTGCGGGTCCGATTTTGCGCCTTGGGACAAATGTTTGTACAATCTGCAAATATTTGTTCCGGGTGTTCTGGGTATTTTCTATGTATAATAAAAAAAAACGATTTATGTATTATATTTTATTGAGTACCTGTTATGAGCCATCTAGTACTCATAACACAAGCACTGCTTAGCTTAAGGCTAGATGATGCTGTGTACACACAGAGCATTTATGATCATCGTCATCATCATCATATTCTTAAACGATAGACTACTGCTGAACATAGGCCTCCCCCAAAAAAAAGCGCCATGACGTTAAGTATCACTTTTTATGAACAACTAGCTTAGAAATAATACAAAAATAATAAATAAATATTGGCGGACATTTAACATTTCACATACTAAAAAAAAAAAGGTACATTGAAAAAATATTACAAATTAAAAGATGAGAGAGAAAACTAGAAGAGTAGTAGAGTTATTTGTGATAGAAAACGTCCGGGGAAGTACTACCACCATACCTATTTCTGCCGCAAAGCAGTAATGCTCGCATTGCAGTGTTCCGGTGTGAAGGGTATGGTTTCCGGTGAAATTACTGACACATGAGGCTTTCGATCTATGCCTCAATGCCACCCGCGAGTGATACCTCTGGTATTGCAAGCGTCCATAGGCTGTGTTAACCACTCAGTTGTATAAAAAAAAAATCATTTGCTACAGTCAACTCACGCTTGATTACCATCTTTATTTAGTTTTTACGCTTCCGTGTCTAAAATAAAGTTAAAAAACACTTCTTGACACACAATTGAATTAATGTATTCTGTGACTGATTTGATAATTACTACTTAGCATAATATTTTAATCTAGTTGTAGCAGATACATCGCCGCGGCATCAGGCTAACCTCGCCTCGACCCTAGCAATTAAGATTTTTTTATGAAACTACATACGATGCACATTGTTGCATTAATGCACATTAATCAACATCACTGGCATCAACTCGCCCAGGCAAACGTCAAAAGTCACAAAACAATGAGTGGTCAACTCGTGGACTTACGGGCAATCTTCAACTGCTTGCGCTGCTTATGTGTTCTCCACCAGAGATGTACGAGGATTTGTAGCGAGGGATGTATTTGTTGAGAACCAATGGAATCACTACACTAAAGCTGGGCAGAGCGAGGTAAATGAAGTGATTCTATTGGTTCCTAACAAACACATCCCTCGTAACACACCCTAGCACATCTCTGGTGGTAACGCAGTCTTAGGCTGTAACCGCGCTGACAGTTCGGTGACATTGTATTGTATTGTTAAAAAATAATGTTTTATAAACGTGTTTTTTGGTCCTGGTGATGCTGCTATTTGTTTGCGTCAACCCTAAAATATAATCATATTTTAATTATTGCATCAATCAGTCTCTCAAAAGAATTGTGAAGCTGGTGCAGAAGGGCAGCTACAATGATCAAACAATTATTTTGGAGTTTATTAGTTTTATTTTTAAATCTTCGTTTTGGGTCCGCGGTTATTTACAAAATCAACGGTAAGTTTAATTGCCATTTCTAAATAAGTTAACAGCCTATCCTAATGTTCCCACTTTCGGTCGGGACCATCGGGACACTGGCCTACTCTCAAGCGAGAGTGACTAATAGATACAATGCCCTTCGAACCACACAGCGCAATCATTTTTATTGCTTGGTGTTAGAAATAGGTATGGTGATAGTCCTTTCCGGATGTGCTCTAAGCAAATAACTTAATTAATTAAGCGTAGCAGAGTTCTTTGTGATAAAGCTCGTCCAGGGAAGGACTACCACCATACCTATTTCTGCCGCCAAGCAGTAATGCTCGCATTGCTGTGTTCCGGTTTGAAGGGTATGGTTTCCGGTGAAATTACTGGCACATGAGACTTTCCGTTTAACGTCTCAGGGTGGTAACACGCAAGTGATAGCTATGATGTTGCATGCGTACATAGGCTACGGTAACCGCTGACCATCAAGTGGGCCGTACGCTTGGTTGACACTTTAGTGGTATAAAAAAAAAACTTTACTTCTCATTCTTTTGAATTTTTAGTTATCATTCTGGTTTGCTCGCGATGATTTTCTTTACCGTTCGAAAGCATTCGAAAGCATAGCGGTACATTTTTAATATATAAAAATCTATTGATACACGACCTGTTTCAAACTCACGACCTAAGTATTGGACGGAGGGATCACTGTGATCTCACATACAAGTAGGTACATGCAACCTTTATTCTTTATTGTACACACTAAATTATACATCTAGAAAAAACTTAAAATATAGTGCATGTACACAGGCGAGCTTAACCCTAAAAAGAGTTATCCACCAGTATCCAAGAGTTCCACACATAAAAAAAAATACTTGTACTTTTTTTTTTCTAAACTCTTATATTTCAAAAAAAAATTACGTAATTCTGCTTAATAATTAGTTATCCTTGTTAGAAATCGAAAAGGCAGCGCTCGGCACGTGTCAGTAACCCGCGCGTCAATGAACCGCCGGTCAATAACCTGCGCGTCCTTAACCGGCGCGTGTCCTTGACCCGCTACGGGGCGCGCACACTCGAATATTTCATTATTACGTCGCCTAACTTGATTCCCAACAATATTAGATAATAATTGAGCGGAAAAACGTATTCGTTTTTTTTTTATTTACTTGGGAATTTTAAGACAAAATATACATAAAAAAAATATATATAGGTACATTTTTTTTTTTAATGTGTCCTATCCCTTAAGTTTGTCAGGTTCATAATGAATGAACCTGTACATTCGATAATACATGCATCGTTACTAAACAGATGGCCTTTCTTTATTGCAGCTTCGGAATACGAAAAACTGCCTCCTATTTTCTACTTGGAGCCTTACGAGAAATGCATGGAGCATCCTGATGCGGTATATTGTGTCACCGAGCTTGTTTTAGTTTCAGACACGCCTAACCAACTGCTGGATACCATACGAGTGAGATGACTTTACTTGAATACTAGTAGGCCCGGCGAGGTTTCACTCGTGTTATATTTTTCGCAATTTTTCCTTAATTTGTCACCGTTTAAACCTTCCCTGGACTTATGCAAATGTTTCAAGACCAAAATCAGTCAAATCGGTCCAGCCGTTGTCGAGTTTTAGCGAGCCTAACGCACAGCAATTTATTTTTTTAGTATGAAGATATCTCTATTTGAAAAACTCTGCTATTAGTCCTAGGTTACCGAGACATACTATCGCGTATAAGGTTGATAACACATTCGCTGCTAACCGCACCACAGAGCAACAGAGCTTGCAAAAAAAAATGTTTCACTAGCTACTTTCAGTCGTTTGGTGATTTTTGAAAGTTCGAGTGAAGAAATCAAAAAAATAGTAAAGCATCGAGTCGCTCAAGTAATAATAGCACGTTTGCAGTCAGCCTAAAAAAACTAGTATAAACATCAGCCGAAAAAAGTTTGTTATTCTACGCAGTGTCGCGACTTGTTCAAAACAATTTGTTCTATTTCAGGAATTTTCAGCTCATACAACAACACACTATAACCACACGCTGCAAAGATACGGTATTTGCCTTAGCACTTGCAAATATGCACAAGATACAAAAAGAAACCGAAGAGACACCCTTGAGGCATGCCTCAATGAAACATACTGGCACAAGTACGGCTTAAAGACAAACTTGCAAGAACATGTTCATTGCAATGATGCTCAGGATGACACGACTATTGAAACAAATGATATTATATTTTTTATCGTTTTTGTTGTACTTTTACTAATTAACTTAGTGGGAAGCCTTTGTGATATCTATTTAAAGAACAGTAAAAGTTGTGGTATGTAATTTCTACTCTAGACTATCTTATAAGTGTGCTTGACTTTTCAATTCAACATCAAATTCATCTAACGTTGTAGGTATTCGTTGGTTAGCTGTCTTCTCGATATCTCGAAACTGGAGAAAGCTTATGACACCAGGTGCGGAGGGTTCAGAACCAAGATTAAAGCAACTAAAAGGAATCGCTGGAATAAAGTATGTAATCATTATTTTATAATAAATGGGTAAGTACTTAATTTTCCAACCGTTCTAAGACTTCTATGTACGCCTTTACGGTTCGAAATTTGGTGTACACAGAAAAAAAAAGTAATATCAGGTAAAAACCGATACTGACATGTTATTAGACCGTTTAGAAAACAATTGCATTTTTTTGTATAATATAGTTCAGTAGGCTTACTAATGCAGTTCTAACGCAATCAAAAAGGTGATAGATCGAGTCATTTCAAGAGCTAAACTAGTAAACTAGTTTATTTCGGTTACATTACCATGTCTTACGGCATTTTGTTGTGGGGGAGTGTGTTGCAAAACAGAGATGTTCGTGCAATTTATAACATGGGCCCCAATGAATCAAACATTATAAAACATTAGATACTTTGAGAATATAATATTATAAGTAGATATTCGTAAATCTTCTAAAGAAAATATTTATGCAAAAACATAAAACCAGATTAAGAAAAACAGTGTTAATCACAATGTTAATAAGGTAGTTACTAGAATCAAAATGAATTCGCTTTTCCCACAGTTAGGATCACTAAAATTTACCTTTAAAAGGGCAATGTGTACACTTCTTGAACAAATGACATGCAAATTAAAGAAATGGGATTTAATTATTGACATGTTTTTTTATGATATATTAACAAATAGCAGTGCGATTTTTATAAAATTTAATAAGACAACCCTTGAAGAACTGTACCTATCAAATAAAAAAGTAATCATACACACAAAAAAACATACAGTCCAACATAACTGATAACCCCTTTTTTCAAGTCGGTTCTCGTCAACCTTGCCATAACAAAATAATCTCGTCATATTGCTGACAAATAAATAATATTATAATATTCATAACAAAAATATAATTCTCAGGGTCATAACAACAATTCTCGTTATTACTGCACATACTTTGATAACTGCGGTGTTCTACGTGAATAATCCAGAAACAGTTGAAAATGTAAGTACAAGATACCTTAATATTGTTTTGTTGCTAAATAACTCTATTATGAGCACAGAGTATAAGTCAGTGGTCAACTCTGGTGACGGAGTAAAAAGGCTTCCGTTAAGGCTTAGTTATTTTGAAAAAGCGAACGAACAGCTTAAGGTGCCTTTGAAAGCATGGAAGCGCTCAGTCTAAATGTCCACTGGCACTAACCACTTTCAAAAGTGGACCCTGCCTTAATTCGTTGATCTGCTAAGAAAAACTCAGCCAGCTACGTCACAAGCGCATGTTTTGTTACTGAGAGCAAAGATATGGTTTGTGCGGTTCTCCTAAGTAGATAGCATCTTATTTAGACGCTGGGATATCAAAAAGTAGGACGGCCAGTCGATGGACCGATAACATTAAAGCAGTTGCAGGAAATCGGTGAATGGTGAAGGCTTATAATCGGGCGCTCTTTGGGGGAGTTCAGCAATAACGTCAATTTAATTTAATAAAATAAATAACAATAAAATAAAAATATTTTATTTCAGACAACAACAGTAAGTCCATATTTTTACGAGTTTAAATTTACAAAATAATAAAATAACTTATAAAAATAATATATTGATAGGATAATTTAGACGTCCATTGAGTGATATGATGATGACGCTTGTTTTTTATGTCAACTACAAGTTAAGCATTTTTTTTCATCTACAGTATTATCAGTACTCCATTATACGTCTGTTTGTGAACGGGCCAACCGTAGTGCAGACATTCTTTGTCAGCTCTGGTTTTCTGCTCGCTTACAACATGCTGCTGCTCAACGAGAAACACCGAACCGGCTGGAGTCTGTTACCTAAAGGTCTCTTTATAAGATGTATCAGGTTAGAGTTTCAAATTATCTATTCTTTAGTGATTATGACATGTACGTAATCCTAAGGTCGTGGGTTAAATCAGTCGTGCATCAATGGATTTTTCTATTCTAATGCGCAATGCTAGTACTCTCATAATAAATAAAAATAAAAAATAAAATAAATAGCCTTTATTATTCCTTCATTAAGGTTATAGTTGAAGGTGGTTAGGTTAACATATTATTTTAAATCTTAACTAAGGACCCCTCGGCGGGTATAGGCCTCCTCCAAAAGTTTCCATTTTTTCCTGTCTTTTGCTTCCTATGTCCATGATTTGCCTGCTATCTCGTACTCTCATACTGTGAAGGAAAACATCGTGAGAAAACTGGCTAACAATTTTAGAGACACTACTTGGGCACAGAGTGTCTTATGTGGCTTTCAAATTGGCAACTGCAGTTCATGCGTTGTGAGTAGCTACATCATCATCATTACAGCCTTCTTAATGTTCCTACAGCTGGGATCCTGGCCTACTCTTGAGCAAAAGTGATTGGATCCTAACCCACCACGCGGACTCAATGCAGATTGGAGAATGGCAATTCCTGTCTTTTAGTCCTCTTTTTAAAAATTTTCAATTTTCTACTTCTTAAACATGCCGGTTTCCTCACGATGTTTTCCTTTTGAAGACACTAACGACATAAATGACCTTGGAGTCGCTGCAGAAGTGACCTAAACAGACCCTTCTTAAGTTCAGTATAAATGCGGAAACCTAACTCAGAATAATAATAAAATGCTCTTATTACTTCTACAATAATACTATTCAATAAGCTTGGCTTTCGGGTCATCCAATGTCTGAGTCCATGATAGCAAAAATATGCATTACTATTGTAAAGGGGTTATTATATCTGATCATAATATGATGAGATTTTGGTTGCATTTTATCATTTAAAAAGTTTTCAATATGATATGATGAATTATAATTTAATTTTTCAGGTTGACACCTCCATACGCAATACTTATGTATTTTACAGTCACTTGGATGAGATTTTTGGGCTCTGGACCAGGATGGAGTGTTAGTATTCAAGTTCTTAAAAATAATTGTTATTGAACTTCTCAAAGCAAGTTGAACTGGAACAAAAACACTTCAAATATAATAAACTATGTTCTTAATTTGTCTAATTCATGCCCTATGGTGATTTCATGGTGCAGTAACTGCATTTGAACTTCTCTAATAAAATCATCATTAATCATTTGTTCCGCTCGACGTTTTTTAGGAGTAAACTTCGTTTTTTGAATATTCTGAAGGATATTTAACAGTCGCATTAACTACCACTTTGTTTTTGTCGTTTTGCTAACGCAAAACTTATAACAAAGAGGTTAAGGATAGACAAAAATGATCCATGGTTTATAATATTCAAGCATAAAATTTAAGATTCATACTTCGACTGATTCGACAAAACTGGTGTTTCAGATTGCAGTGCTAGATGAAGTGAAAGACTGCAGAAATAACTGGTGGCAGAATTTGCTCTACATCAATAACTATTACGACGAATCTCAGTGCTTTTTACACACGTGGTAGGTAATACGTCTGTCTTTACCATTTGCATAAAAATGTTTAAGCTTAGCAGGCGCTCTCATTGAATCTTGTTAACGTTACGGGCAACACCTATTCCATTTTGATTTTTGTATCAGATGAAGTAGATAGTTCAAGGTCAAGTCAACTTATTACACTAGCCGCCCGTACTAAATCGACATCTATAAAAATAACAAGGATCTTGGCTAAAAAAGCGTTGTCGCGTTGCAACTGGCATAAATTCACTACAACTTTCATAGCGATCTTCGTAATCTTATTAAATAAACACTGCGTTGGAACTGGCGAATTTATGCCAGTTCCAACTAGAATTTTCATAGTGATTTTCGTAATCTTATTAAATATACTCTATGACTTTGGTTTCAGGTATTTGGCAGCGGATATGCAACTCTATTGTCTTGGTCTGGTTGTCCTTATTGCTTGCAAAAGCTGGAAATCTAGAAAAGTCGTACTATCTCTTCTTTTGCTGCTGGGGATGGTTATTCCACCACTTATAACGTACCTGAAAGACCTGGATGGAGTTGTTATAGTATCTCCTGAGTAAGATATTTGCATTTTATGCAAAATTGGTTCTACAAGGATAGAAAACGGGCTGGCCCCTGCTTACAGCCATAAAGCGAAGCATAAAGCTTACATAGCTTTTTATTTACAGGTTTATCGCATACAAAACGAAGGAATGACTCAGGTCAACGATCCTTCTAGTATATTTATTTAATTTTATGTGCAAGGTCATTCGGTCATTCACAATGATACGTGCGAAAGAAATGTCACTGTCAAGACAGTTGACAGTTAGGCAACTGACGGTTACATTACGAGTCTATAAAACAACTCAGTTCGTGTGAGTCAGTGGTCAACTCGGGTGACGGAGTTTAAAGACAACTTGAAAGCCTTAATCATGGCCTAGCAACTTTAAAAAGCCGGGACCAACTGCTTAACATGCCCTCCGAAAGACGAAAGCGCTTGTTTATATCATTTTAAATACGATGTCTGCAGATATAAAACTAATAAATTATTTTCAGGACCATCATCCACTTTTTTATAACCAACCCTAGCTACAACTACTTGTACAAAAGAAGCCATTCCAATATTTTCTCATACGCCATCAGTCTGACTGCTGGGTATCTTGTGTACCATTTACAGAATATTGGCTTTGACATCCAGAAATACAAGGTAAGTTCGAATGAGTCAGTGGCCGATCAGGCGGTGGATCAGGTCAGAACCGATCCAGGTCGCAGGAATTCTTGTATGGTCAAACTTAAGTACTTACTCTTCCTAGTCCCCTAAACAGTTACACTGGTTTGTTTCTACCGACATGCTGTTGCCTACGGCTCCATACTCATTAGTAAGTGCTTACAGAGTAATTACATTTAGTGAGTAATAAAAATAATAATAATGACTAATGGCTAACTGGCTAACTAGCTTGATAGCTGGCTAATTGTATAATTTTATGATAATATTTAATTTTAAAATGATGATATAATTTTCCCACTGATCTCTGATACTTCTTTTTCTACTGGTACCATTTTCCCACAAGTGTCATTTTCTCGCTCGTGCTATTTTTCCAATGGTACCATTTTTCCACTTTTAACATTTTCCTACTGATACCCCTTTCCCTAGTGATACCATATAATTTAGTAATTTTTTTGATTACTTACCGTGTAGAATAATAATACTAAGTTTAAAACAAATCGCACGACGCGTTACAAGTTCACATACAAACTTTAACACCCTCTACACCATGCTTTAGGGGTAGTTTTGTAAAGATTTTATGACCTGATTTTATCGAATTTATTGAAAAATATTAATGTCAATTTTTTATTTTGTAAGTAAACCAGGAAAGGGAAACCGAAACGAAAACAAATATTCATACTAACGTTTTTACCCTTTTTCACCCTCTTATAAATAAATAAATAAAAAAATAAATAATTCTGGACAATTCACACAGCATCTTCTAGCCCCAAGGTAAGCTGCTGTTAAACAGAGCTGTATTATGGGTACTAGATGACTGATATATACTTAATACAGTACAATACATAGATAGATATTTTTTATTATATATAGAAAATACCCAGAACACCCGAAACAAATATTTGTAGATCGTACAAACATTTGTTCCGAGGCGGGAATCGAACCCGCAACCTCTGCGTCGAAGGCGGACCTGCGCCCGCTGCGCCACATCGGTCGTCATTATAGGTCGTTATAGGTTGAATATTAAAAAAATCCTTTCTTAGTACACCACTGCACACCAAGACGAATAACGCTCACAGTCAGTCAGGACAAAGATTCTTTTAAATGTATTAATAGATTTGTTTAATGTAATTTATAGAAATACCTGTGGATATCACGGTGCGCTTTTCCATTGGGTGTCATCGTTGTGTGGAGCGGCTGCATCTTCTACTGGGATGGGCCGAGGCAGTCCATGTTAGTCAGGCTGATCTATGCGGCTTTCACGAAGCCCACCTTTGACGTCCTCATTTTTCTTTTGACTTTAATGTTGGTGCTCAAGTATGACAGTAAGTTTTTTTTTTTTTTTTGCTTTATAGTTAGTACGGAACTCATAGGGTAATGGCCCATTTACACCATACCATAATTAAGAATGCATAAAAGAATTGCCTTGTCAATTTAATTTCAGTTTTGTTCTTAAATCATTTTGAAAAGGCAATTCTTGCATGGTTTATTGTAAATGGGTCATTAGTGTCAACATCCCCTTTAAAAATTAAAAAAAAATATGCTTGGAAGTTTGAATGTTTGTTCCTCTATATCTCAATAATCACTGAACCGATTTTGCTGAAATTTAAAACATAGATAGATAATAACATAGGTTACTTTAAAAAAAAGTTCACGAGTTTTATTTTATTTTATTTATTCGGGATAACAAACAGTTATACATTTATGGTTGAGTAAATGGTAGATATGAAACAGACTTAATTAATATATAACCGACAGCGTTATCCACAACTTACGTGAACAAAGTCGCGGACATTTTATATGGACCCCCTTTTCTGCATTTGGACGCGCATTTGGTCCGTCATGTCATGTGTGGTAAAGCCGCAACAGCAAGTTGTTTAAAGGTTAACTTAGCTTTTTGACAAATAAAAATACTTGCATTTGTTTTCAGAAATGCTCAACTTTATCCTGGAGTCCAAAGTGTGGACAGTGCTTGGCCGTCTATCATACAGCGCTTACCTGGTCCACGTTACACTCCTCAGAATCATGATGGGAACGCTCACCGTTGAAACTCATAGCACTGCTCTCTTAATGGTAAGGACCTGCTTCATGATCACATCTGATATGTTGTTATGTCTGTTGGTCTGTGTATGAAGCAAACGCATCGCAATTACCACAGCATGGTGTATGTACGTAAACGATGCCGTTGTATGCGTGAGTGTTATGGTTGTCCCCAACCAATTATACTTTCGCTCGCGCGCAAACCTGTTGCAAAAATAATATTATGTAAAAATAACAAATAAATAATGCTGGACAATCCATACAGGATCGACTAGCCCCAAGGTAAGCAGAGCTGTGTTATGGGTACTAGATTTATATTACTAAATACAATACAATACATAGATAGATATTTTTTATTATACATAGAAAATACCCAGAACACCCGGAACAAATATTTGTAGATCGTACAAGCATTTGATCCGAGGCGGGAATCAAACCCGCAATCTCCGCGTCGCAGGCGGATCTTCGCCCGCTGCGCCACATCGGTCGTCAGCTCAAATTCAATCAGATTTTGTTTTTATCTTAGTCACAGCAAGGAGTCTACCTCGTGGTGATGTCCTTTGCCGCCGCGCTGCCGCTCTGGCTGCTGGTGGAACAGCCGTTCTACCAGCTGGCAAAAGAAACTTTATCTACCAGCTCAGAGAAGAGATGAAAAAAAAGAAAAATTCCTTAAGCCACCTTGCCAATGCAACATAAATATTCAATTTTGTTTTCTCGTTTTAATTCGTTGATTTTCCTACGCATGGCTATTATTTAGTTTTCTGCGCGTATTTCGTATGCGGAATACAATGCTTTTGGCAGTTGTAAACGTTTCTATCTTATACGAGTACTAATTAAGTTAACGTTTACGATTACCAAAAGCTGAAAACGTCCTCATTTCTTTTATTATTCTGTGCTTCTGACAAAGAGTTTAGTGCAAGAGCAGCGTAATAGATGTTTTGGTTCTAGCCAAAATAGTCTATATTATTATAGTCTATAATGTAAGAGTAGTAGAGTTCTTTGTGATAGAGCTCGTCCGGGGAAGGACTACCACCATACCTATTTCTGCCGCCAAGCAGTAATGCTCGCATTGCTGTGTTCCGGTGTGAAGGGTATCGTTTCCGGTGAAATTACTGGCACATGAGGCGTTCGATCTTAGCTTCAAGGTGGCAACCCGCGAGTGATACTTCTGGTATTGCAAGCGTCCATAGGCCGTACGCTTGGTTGCCACTTCAGTTGTATAAAAAAAAAATGTATAACTAGCGACCCGCCCTGGCTTTGTAAACGTTTTATACGTCGAATCATTGTCTTGAATCATTGTATATTCATTGATGAAAAACACATTAAAACCCGTTGCGTGCTTTGAAAAGATCTAAGCGTACATGAATGTATGGTACACAATTTGTGTAACAAACGCGTCGTAATCACCACATGCATAGTTATGTACGTAAACTGTGCCGATCTATGTGTAAGTGTCATGGTTGGCCTTGATTATTGCAAGAGCGAAATAGCACGCTTTCGCTCGCGTATGAAAAAGTGCACTGCGCCTACACAAAACCAAAATAAACGCGTGCCCTTAGCTTCAATGCCGGCGAAAGGTGCCGGCGATCACACGACCTGTGTGGGGTAAGTAAAACCGGTGGGAAGCAGGGAGTAGTCATTCTGTACGTAGTACTAATATCTGTTCTGTCTTCTTCTTAGCTATTGCACTTGTTTCCAAATAGTTCGATCCCTACTCAACAGAACAGGTGAAAATTGTATTTCCATTTGTTTTGTGGACAAAACTAATGGTAAAAAAAATCCCAGTAGTTCTGTCAACAGAACTACTCAACAGAACAGGTGGGAGTAAACGCTCTTGACAGAGCGGTCGTGGTCACCACCTGTTCTATACCAGAACTCAAATATACCCATTTGTTACGCGGATTTTGTCAGCGTTTTATTTTAACCGCGCACTTGCACACGAGAGAAAAGAGTTTGTGAATTTGGAAACGCACCTTTAGATTTTACCATAAAGAAGCTACATTGTAGTGCTTTGGTCCACTCAAATGACGTCCAAAATAGGTTCACTTACCCTTAACCGGGGTAGGGAAGCTTATTAGCTACACGTTTTAGCTTAAGCTGTAGTCTCTATAAAGTTTTACCCACGGGTAAAGTGATTTTAGACTTCGTTTTACATGCTAAACCACCGCAGTGATAGATATCTTGCCTCCAAGCATAGTGTGCATTACTGTGTTTAAGTTTTAAGGCCACAACACTGTGAAATTACGGGTCTGTTTCGTTTTCCCCCAGTCTCGTTTACACCGGGTACGTTCTCTCCTGAATAAAATAAAGTTTATATCTATTTTTAGTTGCTTTTGCTAAGCGAAAGAGACTCAACAACTTATAATCTCAGGGTGACAAGTGCAGTGCAGTCTCAAGAAAAATGTAAATCTTAAAACCTTATGTAATACTAAAACTAATATAATCAGGTTAATTTTTTGTTTTTATAGTGTTAACCATCACACTAAGGGAATACTAAAGATTATAATATCCCAAAAATTATTTTGCCTCAAGCGGGATTTGAACCCGCAACCACCGCTTGATACGCCACCGTTTGACAGCTCCACGCAAGACATTGACAAGATGCAAAGCCATTCATACCCTAAGACACGCTCGCTGCATTATGTGGTTTCATAATATACGTACCTACGGTTCAAATAAAAGAAATGAAGCGCTTGTAACGTAGCTGGCTAATGTTCGTAACAAATAAACGAAGTTAGGCACTGTTCCGCGTAGTCACCATTTGGATGGGTGACCGCCAATTTTGACAGAGCTCTCCCGTGCTTTGGAGGGCACGTTAAGCAATCGGTACCGGCTTTTTCAAAGTGGCCATGACAAAAGCCTTCGGGCGGCCTAAAAACTTTGTAGCTAGAGTTGGCCACTGACACATACAAACTTACTTTATTATAAGAACTCAACAAAATAAATTACTTCTAATATAAATGCGATAGTTTGGATAGATTGATGTATGTTTGTTACTGAATTACGACTAATTAACAACTAAATATGTAATGTAATTTAAACAAAACACGCCTTATAAAAACAAAAGTTACCTCTCCATAATATTTAACCCAAAATACACACGGATAATATTCTCAGGAAGAGATTGCTATCAGTTTTTTCGCCATACGAAAGTGGCGACCCCTCCCGGGCCTACCTGACCCACCGGTAAAAACCTCTAATAAAAATATGCAAATAGAAAAGCCCTTGTTTTCAAAGCTAAGGGTATATCTACATACGATTAAATCACACATATTTTTAACGTTAACATACAACTAGAAATAAAATAACGAGACTGAGGTCATAGAGTCGCCTTATTTAAAGGGAAATAAATAAACAAATTATTTATGATTAAACGAACTTATCTAGGTACGTGAAGTTCTATCATAATTATGCGAAGTACTTCGTTCGAAGAGATGAGTAACCGATATGAGATGAGATATTTGCGGCCATTTTACCCAGCGTCAAAAGCGAAGCGCAGAACAGATATTATAACATTAGTAACCTATATACCAAGCAACGCATGTACTATGGGAACCACACAGTAATTTTTTTTAATACGTATAACTAGTGGAAAGCCCTGCGACTTTGTCTGTGTTGAGTTTTTACACAAACTTAATCTTTCCGCTACGAAGAAGATGAATTTCGGAAATTCTTTTCTTAGTGCAACCCCACACTATAAGAGGAGTACACGCCATTAAAGAGGCCTTCGGGCGGCCTGGAAACTCTGTCACCAGAGTTGGCCACTGACTCATACTAACTTACTTAGAGGAATACACCCTTCAAAGTTTAAAAGGTTGGGTCACTATCATTATTCCCACTATAAACTTGTGGGAAGTTTGATCCTACTTAATATTTTTATCCTAAAACTCAAAAATATTTTGGTGTGGTCGATAATGAAGTACGATGTCTAGAAAGAACCTATTCACTCTAGACTTGATGACTTAAAATTTATGCCGCTGCAACTGACTCATGCTTACTTATGGTTAGGCCATAACAGAGGCATCAAGCGATCTAAAAATGTATCACCAGAGTTGGCCACTAACTCATACGATCCTATACTTACCTAAAGTAAGATTAGCTTATTATTTAGATATCGTTATTACCTGTTTCGATTGAGTAAAGGAAACCTTAATTCTGTTTACGAGTTGCCAGCTCAACTTTTTCTATCAAAAGTTGCGCAACCGGCCCGTTATAAAAGTATTTAATTTCCCGCCAAAAGTGACATCGCACCCAATTTCAAATTCACTTTAATTTTCGTTACGGGCAGGGCCAGTGCTCGGGATTTTTCGGTTTCGAAACTTTTTAATACAATCAAGATAATGCCGGAGTGGTATTTTAAAGTTGAACTTTCCACTGAACCAGAATACCCTTTTCAAAGCTACCATTTTGCTTTCGGAGCATTTTATATTAATATTAGAAGGGGCGTCTACCAAACCTGAGCAAGAGCGTGTAACTAACATTTTGTCATCTGCATAATATTAAACTATTGCTATTGAAATTGTTAAGTTTAAATAAGCGTGTATTGCAGTGCCGCTATACGCTCACATACTTTTGAGGCAACCACAGAAAACCAGCGCTGCGGCATTTTATTTGTATTTATTTGTATTTTGTTGTTCTGCCGTAGCATATGCTGAGTGGTGGCCATTTTTGTTACCAACTGTAATATTATTAACTACTTTTACAATTTTTTTTTATGTAACAAAATAAATATTTATATTATTATATTATTATTATTAAGTAAACTCAAAGCCATAAACGCTATCCCGCGATAATATTGATTGATTTAACACCAACATTGAGAAAGATAAAAATGCTTGGAGGCATTTGGGGGAGAACTATGCACAACAGTGGGAGAAAACAGTTTGAAAAAATATAGGTAAGTACCAAAAAACACCTTATTTTGTTTTGTTAATAAAAATATAGATTTATCATCATCATTATCAATAGACTTTTACAGCTGGACATAAACCTCCCCCAAAGTATCACTTTAAAACGTCCAAACGCTACAGTTTACGTCACATCTAACGGCCCATGTCGTACAAGAACTGTCAATAACATCGGCTGGGTTCCTATCGCTTTTAGGCATGACCCTTGCTACATTTATGGATGCCGTGTTTTTCCATTAAGCTTTCGCGGAAATTATTCCACAGCTGCATTGAGGTTCAAATTGACGGCAAATTGCACGCATTGACCGTGAAATGTTTCAATCTGCGTGTATTAAAGCGCAGGTTTATTCCAAATTACTTTGTGGATTTGCACCGGTGGTCTAGTGGTAGTGACCCCGCCTTCCGATCCGAAGGTCGTGGGTTCAAACCCGGTCGTGCACCAATGGACTTTTCTGTTCGAAAAATTTATGTGCGCAATGCCAGTGCTCTCATACGGTGAAGGAAAACATCGTGAGGAAACCGGCATGTCCAAGAACTAAAAATTCGAAAGACATGTGCCATCCGCCAATCCGCATTGGGTCCGCGTGGTGGATTAAGACCCAATCACTCTCGCCTGAGAGTAGGCCAGTGTCCCAGCAGTGGGAACATTAGAAGGCTGTCATGATGACTTTGTGGATTTTTACCCAACTACCAACGGAGGTTATTACGGTTACAGTCTATGGATAAGTGTTCGTTCGTTCGTTCGAGTCAGTGGCCAACTCTGGTGACAGAGTTTCTAGGCCGCCCGAAGGCTTTTGTCATGGCCTAACAACTTTGAAAAAGCCGGGACCGACTGCTTAACGTGCCCTCCGAAGCACGGAAGCGCTCAGTTGAAATTGCGACTGGCAGTTACCCATCCAAATGATGACCCCGCAGAACAGTGCTTATCTTCGTTGATCTGTTAAGAACAACTTAGCCAGCTACATCACGAGCGCGTCGAGGGTGGGAACGCTGATGAACAACACTAGTGGTCTAGTGACCCCGCTTTCCGATCCTTAGCTCGTGGGTTCGAATCTGTTCATGCTCCAATGGATTATTAGAAAAAGTATGTGCGCAAAGCCATGCTCTCATACGTTGAAGGAACATGTTGGGCATCAATATTGTAAACATTGGAGTAATGCAGAATTTATTATCGTGTCCAAATTCTAGTGAAGTCAAACTTATCTATAGTTTGGTTCAAGCGGCTAGGTAGGCAGTTAATTCTTTATAATTATAAGTAGGTAGTATAAGTAGGTACCAGTAGGTACCTTACCTAGATAGTTTAATTATTAGGTATTTATGTTAATGCTGAAATTGTTCTATTTAAGTTGTTATTATTTTGTTACCTTACAGGGCTGACATAAACATGTTGTTCAAAAGTCCTGTTAAAATTATTGAATAAAAAAAAAAATTGTTTTTTTTTTTATACAACTGAAGTGGCAACCAAGCGTACGGCCCACAAGATGGTAAGCGGTTACCGCAGCCTATGGACGCTTGCAATACCATAGGTATCACTCGCGGGTTGCCACCTTGAGGCTAAGATCGAAAGCCTCATGTGCCAGTAATTTCACCGGAAACCATACCCTTCACACCGGAACACAGCAATGCGAGCATTACTGCTTGGCGGCAGAAATAGGTATGGTGGTGGTGTTGATTTCCTCAACATGTTTTCCTTGTGGCGGCATGTCCAAGAACTAAAAATTAAAAAGATGTGCAATGCCCTTACCGAATACTGATATCGAATACTAGAGTCGGGGCAGGTCGCTAGTTATTTGTTTATTGGACGGTGTATAAATTATAATCAAAACTAATAAAAACTTTTTATTTCTGGTGTTACAGCAACCTTTCACCACACAATGCATCATTTTTTAATTATAATAGTGCTATACGTGAACATGATCACTTGACATTGACGAGCCGATTGACCCTCAGGTGACAATTTTGTCCCCTTTTGAATAATTTCAATTTATTTTCAAGTGTTTTTTTTTCTAAGCTTGAAGCGTTGAAACATTTGAAAGAACTGTCGACCAGAGTCGATGATATCGAGAAACGGACCATTTGCAAGGAGTGTTAGTCTTTGACATCATCTATGTTTTGATATTGAACTTGTTGCAAAATTACTAGCTGTTGAATAAACTATTGGTATTATTGGTAAATTGCGTTTTATAACAAATACTTTGTTAACTTGCTTCGTGTACAAGCCTTAAACCTATCGGAAAAAGTTGTTTTTTTTAATTAAATTCTCCTATCGTCAAACATTGTCAGCAAACTAACGAAAATAAGGCAAAGATTTTTTTATGTGGGTATATACACTGAAGCAACAAAATTGTTTATGTTTACGCGAGCACTTAAAAAATATAATTAATTAAATTTCATTAACATGGCAGAGTACTTTTAAGAAGTCTACACACCATCTAGTAACTGTCAGTAAATTTTAACTTAATAAACTTTTTCACTCACTCTGAAGAAGACTCTAGAAGTTTTCTAGAGAATAAATTGAAACATTGTCAGTGTCCACTGTTATACAACGGTACGTTTATTTTTGTGTTTCTCAACTGACACCATTCAGTTGTTTCGGTACCAGTTGTAGAATGACTCGTGAAAACTTAAATTTTTCTTAATTATGTTTCACAAATTTACCCGCTTATTCATAAAATAAACATTTAAATTAGCGGCTCGCTAAGTATTGTTCATTTTCATGTCAATAAACATAGACAATAACAGGTTTTTAAGACACATCACATTAGTTATCAAAAGACTATAATATGATTATAAATAATGCATTTACAATTTACGAAAATTCTAGAAGTAAAATGATTGTAAACAGACTTATTTATTAGAAAAAAAAACGAATATTAAACCTTACTCACTAGGGTAAGCTAGGTTAAGTTACTTTTATGTACCTACGATTTTAATGGACTGTATTATATAAGGTCATTCATTATCAACCTGACAAACTTAAGGGGTAGGTTCCACACATAAAAAAAAATACTTGTACTTTTTTTTCAAAACGTTTTTTTTATATTTAAAAAAAAATACGTATTTCTGCTTAATAATTAGTTATCCTTGTTAGAAATCGAAAAGGCAGCGCTCGGCACGTGTCAGTGACCCGCGGGTCAATAACCTGCGCGTCCTTGACCTGCGCGTGTCCTTGACCCGCTACGGGGCGCGCACACTCGAATATTTCATTATTACGTCGCTTAACTCGATTCCCAACAATGATAAATAATAATTGAGCGGAAAAACGTAATCGATTTTTTTTGTTTACTTGGGATTTTTAAGACAAAATATACATAAAAAAAATATATAGATCCATTTTTTTTTTAATGTGTGGAACCTATCCCTTAAGTTTGTCAGGTTGATAATGAATGACCCTGTATACAAGAGCGTTAGTAAACTGCACTATATTATTATATCCAGTTACTGCCCCCTTTCTATAAAACCTCTAGGTAGCTAAAATAAACAACATAAACATAATTTCATTTTTGTACCCTCTAAAAGGTCAGACTCATTTACTTTTTATTTGAGTACCTACCATAACTTCGGCACCCCCCGTAGAATTATAATAAATCTGATTACTACACATCAAAAACATCAAACACCAAGAAAACAGAGTAATTAGTTAATTTCGTTGCGCCCTCTTTTGTAATTATCTCGAATTTTTCGTCTCTTTTTACGGGCTTTGTCTTGTAATCGAATTAAACAACGCAACGCATTCATAGTAAGTAAAGTAAAGTAAAGTAAAAAATATATTTATTCAATAATATTACATTTTGAAACGTTCCACGCGCCCCAGCCAGAACAATCTGGCAAATAAGTTCTTAGAGGTCATCTTGTTGACAGAGCTCTTCTTGCAGCTCAGGCCTATGTACTTCAGAACGGTTAATATGACCGTCAATTTTAAGAATAAGGCCCTTATATAAGAGTTAGTGTCACTGCTTCAAACCCAGTCTGAAGGTTAGGCGCTACAGACACATTATGTCTGCAGCACATGCTGAGTGGCTGTCTTTTTTTCATCACAATAGTTTAATTTTAATTTGTATTGTTATTTTTATGTTTATTGTGTGGCGTTACATAAATATTTTTCTATTCTATTCTATTCTATTCTAAGGTACATTTTTATTTCAATGAACTCTACTTGGCATCCATAACAATCGCAAGGGTCAAAAAAGCGATAGGAACCCAGCCGGTGTTGTTGCCAGTTCTTTTACGGCATGGGCGCGTTGGAACTGGTGTAAATTTTCCTAGCTTGTAAGACGTTTCAAAGTGATCCTTGTGATTCTACTGAAATAAATAATTTGTGATTTTGATTTTGATAATTATAAAGATTTTGAATATCAATTATGTTCGTATACAACAATGTGTGTTTTGATTCATGTGCTTTTGCTCAAATAAATTGTTCTTATTCTTGTTTTGTTTTTTTCTAATTATTATAAAACCTTAATACTTATGCCTAATTAAATTAAACTTTAAATACTTAACAAAATTAATAAACATTAAACCCTTGATAGTACATACCACTTTGACAAGTAGATAAACGACATATCCTTTCTCTGTACGGGCCCTAGTAATAAAAAAGTTGGACTCGAGTCACAGTGAATACACAGAGGCAGTAAAATTACTTTAGATTCAATTAAATACACCACATTTTCAGATCGTAATTTTCTAATGCTTTTTCCGAACGGAATTAGCAAATTCCGAACCGCGGTTAGGTACTCTCTGAATATTACAACGCATGCTTATAAAGAACTGTCTCTGTAATTACGGACACCAACGAAATTACACGTAGTTTGACAGCGTTTGACTTTTATTAATTAAAACACAGCTATTAAAACGAGTGCAATAAGTACGAGATTCGCACGCGATTATCTGCATTCGTTCTACAGATTGTCAAACGAATACATACACATCAAGTTGAGCGAAACCTCGTGTAAGTGGGAGCTGAGCCGAACACATACTGTATTGCTACTACAAGTGCCGAAGAAATTACAGGCACATGAGACTTTCCATCTAACGTCTCAGGGTGGTAACACGCAAGTGATATATATGATGTTGCATGCGTATATAGGCTACGGTAACCGCTGACCATCAAGTGGGCCGTACGCTTGGTTGCCACGTTAGTGGTATAAAAAAAAAAAAAAGAGAAAATCAATGTCACAATTTTCTCTTTTAATTATAAGATATAAATAAATAGTTCCGAGTTGCCTCTCCGTCACCAGAGTTGGCCACCGTCTCATACGATACTTTCTTATTTAAAACTACACAAGGATTTAGTAATTTCACTGATACATTATCTGTGCCAGGCCACAGAATAGCAAGTAGTTCACCAGGGTCCTGCAAGGCATCCATGGATCAAGTGCTAGGAGCGATGGAGGCAGAATTAAAAATTCCTCAGTCCAATGCCTTGTTGGGTCACTTTGATATCAGTAGAAATATTTCTTCTATTGTCGTTGGTAAGTTTTTTTTTTTTTTTTTATTATAGTCAAGCGTTTGACCACCACCTCACCTGATGGTAAGTGATGGTGTGGTCGATGATGGAGCACGCTTGCCTAGAAAGAACCTGTTCACTCTAGCCTTAAAGACTCCCAAATTGTATTGGTCCGGAAAAACAGACCCCAAACAGATATGGTTTCTGAACAACGCTTAGCGCTTTTTAAATAGTGGAATGTGAATGTTTTAAGTTCTTGAATAACACATAGGCTACTTTTATCCCGGAAAAAAACATTGATTCTTAAAACATAAAAACTGGGGTCTTACTCTTGAACGCGATCGGTATTGGACAATTATTGGAATACGACATTTCGTACTTTTGACAGCAAACCAAGCGCCAAATTCAACCTTGTTTTCAAGAGTACAAAAATTTGTTAGCAGAAAATAGAAATTGGGATTGGATCGGAATTGCCATTGGATTCAAGAGTAAGGCAGCTGAAAAGGCACAACTAAAAATATTATAATGTCCGTTATTTCACAAAAGCAGTTTTTAGAACGCCTTATGCTTAGTGCTATATTTACATTACAAATACCAATGACGAAGGATCGTCTGATAAAATTGAGGGATTTTTCTACAATCAGTTCAAGAATTTAACAAAAGTCGGCGTTATATACTAAGATTTTTTTGTTTTAGTTTGAGACACGGATCGTGATCAGGATTCAATCTAGGCCAAGAATGCAGTACACAGAACTTAAAAGCTTTATTTATTATCTGCTTCAGAGGGCACATGAAACAGTCAGTCCCGGCATTTTCAAAGTTGATAAGCCATGACGAATGCCTTCATTCAGGCGGCCTGCTATCTGTGGTCTCCACCACAGACTCCAATATGAACTTACTTTACTTATTCAGACGATCAGACGACCAATGTGGCGCGGTGGGCGAAGGTCCGCCTGCGACGCAGAGGTTGCGGGTTCGATTCCCGCCTCGGGATAAATGTTTGTACGATCTACAAATATTTGTTCCGGGTGTTCTGGGTATTTTCTATGTATAATAAAAAATATCTATCTATGTATTGTATTGTATTAAATATATATCAGTCATCTAGAACCCATAATACAGCTCTGTTTAACAGCAGCTTACCTTGGGCTAGATGATGCTGTGTGGATTGTCCAGCATTATTTATTTATTTATTATTAGCCAAACAGACGCCAAAGACGCTAAAGAGTGTCTGACTGAGTGTGAAGACTTTGAGCCCTCACCATCTTCCAACTTTCTGCAACCGCTTTATTGTTTAACGATCTATCAACATTTATTTATACAAAAATATGCATCACCAGTTAAACATCTGTTTATTTAGACTAAAGTACCACCAGTTAAACTTGATAATTTTATTTAGTCACAAGTTTATAATATGACTCGTTAGCGATCCGAAAACCCCAGACAAGGATACTAGCCCTCCTAATCCTCCTGATTCTCTGACCCGTGACAGGCGGACGCGGCCAACACCAGACAATCTAGACATGTTAATCTCGCGACATTTTTAACACGACACAACTGGCAGCCCCAGTTACCGAATTTACCCGGTTTATCGACGGGATATACCAAAGCCCAATAATTGTGAAGGTTTATAAGCGATATGTTTTACTTATATGATATTTTTAAGCGGAAATTGAACAGTTGGGGAAAAAAGTCAGCAAAAATTGTGGCCTACGATTGAGGTACTACCTAAGTATTTTTGCATTTTTTTTAGCACTGAATGGCTCTAGTAAAATAAGTTTGTATAAGTCATCATTTCAAGTCATAAGTTTATAGGTTTCATGGGTTAGTGAAGTCAGTTTTTTTATTAAAACATAGGTATCTCTACCTCCAAGCAGTAGTGTGCAAGCATCAGTGCGTTTAGGTTTGAATGGGACTGTTGTTAGCGAAATTAATGGCCAAAAGAGACTTAATAACTTTTGGAGAGACAAGCGCAGTGTAGTGTCACGAAGAATTTAAAACTCAAAGGTACGTGTGACTTGATCTTCTCGTCATTTTACTGACATAAAAAAAACCAACAGGTGGAAACATTAGCTTGTCGTGTTCCATCAACATAACAAATAATTTCCCGCCCAGCGCACGTTTCAAACAATGAATATCAGCGGTAATCTCTTGTGATTGGTGATTACGCGCGGGACACGTGACGTACACGACGCGGCGGCGCGGGGTTGGCGGGGATTAGCGGGGAATACAATGTTCTCTACTCTCTGAGGTATGTACCCGGTGGGCTTACCTTCTGTGGGGTAAATGCGATCCAATTAAACGCGTTCCTTCTCGATCTCTTTGTTTAGACGGTTTTACTGCGTCTGTTCTGTTCTATGTCTGTGTGTTTGTTGTTTCGTATTCTCTCGGCCCATTCTCCCTCGATTTAAATGAAGTATATATCAATATTTTTTGTCGTTTTGCGTTTATTTACATTAAGTACCGTCGAAAACTAAAGTGCTTCAGTATTTTTTTTATATTAGTTATCCTACCTATTTATTTAGTTTTCATGTTATTTGGATCTTATAACTGTATCATAACATTAATTTACACTAACTTAAAATAATAATAACCTAGTTGTCTTTTTATATTTTCTATTTACTACTTAAATTAGATTATAACTTAGTCCAATAGATTAACTACAAGTGTATTAAGTTGAACCACAGTAAAGAGGGGACTCCTCTAATACAGGTCTTACGACTTAAAAGAGGAGATCCCAAACCACCTAAATGAAAAACTTGTAAAATTTCAATAAATATTTTGTATTTTTTTGTATTGTATAACAATGTAATCAAACTATGCGTTTAATGCGAGCGTTTCATATTTTTTTTATTTTATCTTGACAAGCTCGGTGGAACAGTGGATGAGTGTCAGGTCGAAAAGCAAGAGGTTGCTGGTTCGATTCCCGTGACGGAACAAAATGTTAGCTGAAACTGCAAGTATTTAAGCAAGTGAAAACGCGGGGTGCCGCTAGTAAATTATTTTACGACCAATAATATATTAACATTATATGTATACAATCAATTTTTAGCTAGACATTCGAGTTTACAGACGTTCTCCTAAAATTCAAGATATTAAACTTGAATCGAGGCCTTGTCCAATAAGCGAGCTCCATTCCGTCGAATGATCTAAATGAGAATCCATCAACGCACTGCAATAACGAACATTTGTTTGTTATAATTACACAGCGCAACTCAGAGGGGAAATTTTACAGAGAGCAGAATGGGTGCGAACGCGTATCCACATCTAAATGTGTGGCTTGAAATTACGCCAGGAGGGCGATTCTAGAGCCATAGATAAATGGTTACATGTGATATACGAGTATATATATATATATCACATGTGATCATTTATCTATTTATTTTTTTATGTCAGCAAGTGACAAGACAATCAAGGCACCCACCTGATGTTAAGCACCACGCCCGACTATTACAGATGCAGTGCCACCCAAAGCTTAAAGTTTTTAAGTGTTTGCGTGGCACTGCACTGCAGCATACTGCTTGGCGGCATAAATAGGTATGGTGGTAGTCCTTCCCCGGACGAGCTCTATCACAAAGAACTACTATCTCATAGATTAATTATTAAGCTTTTTGAGATAGTGTTAATAATATATAACATGTTAATACATAATAATGTTATTTTGTATCCTCATAGGTTTTCAGTGAAATAAAAGCGAATTTTGTAGCTTTGAAAAGAGATGATTTATTTAATACAAACAATTTTTAAACCTAGCCTCCATTTACAATCATTTCAGTTTTTTCCAGAAGTTTCTCTTCTTCTTCTTCTCTCATATTGGCATCCGTGTCACCGATCACGTCAGTATCAGTTGTAGCAGAAATGTGCCTCGGCAAACATCCCCGAGGCACTGCAGTACCGCGGCAGCTTCAACAACATCCTGAACGCATTAATAATATGGTTATATATATAATTGATATGGTTTTGATAATTTTTGCATGTAGTGCTTACATGCCTACCAAACTATAAAAAAATAAATATTGGTTGCATATTTTACAAGTGAACGCTGTACGCGCTGTTTTAAAATATATCTCTACGAATTCCTATTAAGACCTTCGCAGAACGGAGCTCAAACATCGATTTATTGAACAAACACAAGCAGATTTCCAGCAACTTCGGACGCTGAGGCGTCCAGCGCCAAAGAGCTACGAGATATCCTGTTTACTTTGGAATATGGCAGAAAGAAATATATAGGGTCTTTGATTATTAGTGCGCCATATTCAAGCAATATGTTTCACACACAAAAAAAAACATGTACTTTAATATTTTTAATTTAAAAAAAAAATTACGTAATTCTGCTTAATAATTAGTTATCCTTGTTAGAAATCGAAAGGACAGCGCTTGGCACGTGTCACTGACCCACGCGTCAATGAACCGCGGGTCAATAACCCGCGCGTTCTTGACCTGCGCATGTCAATGACCCCCCCATAACCGGTACGGGGCTTGCGTGCTCGAATATTTTATTATTAAGCGATTTTCAATAATGATAAATAATAATTGATTAGATTATACGTAATCGATTTACTCGAGATTTTTATATGTATTTGTATGGTTTAAAAAACTGTCCGCCAATATTTATATAAATATTTTTTGGGATATCTTTGGCTCAAAGTTATGATAGATTCTCATAGTCTCCCATAATAAGTAACCGTTACAAAAAACACTGTGCCTTTACCCTCAGATTTTTAGGGTCATCATCATTAGGTTTGAAGGGCACTGTATCAAGTGAAATTAGTGGAGTGATGAGCGCAGTGTAGTGCCACGCTGAACTTAAAAACCTTAAGTTTTAGGTGGCACTGCATCTGTAATGGTCAATCGTAGTGCTTAGCACCAAGCGGGCGACCTGCCCCCATACCATGAACTCTTAGAGCGATTCAAATTAGGACCTAAACTGAATTGTCAAAAAAAACTGTACCATGAAATTAATAATAATTGAAGTCATGATACATTATTTTTTGACAATTCAGTTTAGGTCCTAATTTGAATCGCTCTAAGAGTTCATGGTAGGGGAGGGGCCTGACTTGCTGTATAAAAAAAATTTGTCTGAGCCTTTAAAATTCCTATTTAAAAATGAATAGAAATGACGTTCCAAAGAAATTAAATAGAAGACATTTTCTAGAGTGTCCACCACAATTTGTTGATCTGAGTGGATTGTGGAATCGAATCGGAACAAATCGCAAAATCATATAAATGAAACAAAACAATCCGCTTGATTGGAAGCCCGGCACTTAGGCGTCGGCCACATATCCTTTTTTATAAACAGCAAGGACTAGCGGCGAGTGGAATTTCCAAAGACTGTCATTATCTACCTATTTCTACCTATTTCTGCCGCCAAGCAGTAATGCGAGCATTGCTGTGTTTCGGTTCAAAGGGTATGGCTTCTGGTGAAATTACTGGCACATGAGGCTTTCGATCTTAGCCTCAAGGTGGCAACCCGCGAGTGATACCTCTGGTATTGCAAGCGTCCATAGTCTGCGGTAACCGCTTACCATCTTGTGGGTCGTACGGTTGGTCGCCACTTCCGTTGTATAAAAAAAAGTGCAATGGTAACTGTAATGCGGTGCGTTAAATAGTTTGCAGCAACATCGCATTGTGTGTGTGAGCTTTATTCTTGAAGCTGGTAAACTCGAAAAGCGTTGGAAAATGTTCCACAAATGATTGGAAACTCCAGATCTAGGATAAAGTTAAGACAAAGGTTTATAAATCCAACATCTGCTGAGTAAAGTTAAAAGTGTAAAATCAACTGTTATAATGAATGAAATGAAATAAAGTAAAAATATATATATATTACCAAAAAATAATAATGCTGTAAATATTTACCTAAACACTCGCTTGAGAGTAGGCCCAGGAGTGGCTACATAAGTCTGTCGATGGTCGTGGTGATGATGATAACACATGGAGCGCTCGTGACGTACCTGGCTAAGTTGTTCTTAACCGATCAACGAAGTTACGCACTGTTCCGCGTAGTCATCATTTGGATGGGTGACCGCTAGTACGAATTTAAACTGAGCGCTCTTATGCTGCGGAGGGCACGTTAAGCAGTCGGTGCCGGCTTTTTCCAAGTTGTAAGGCCATGACAGAGGCTTTCAGGCGACGTAGAAACTGTCACCAGAGTTGGCCGCAGACTCATACGAACTTCACTACTTCATGATAACACATTTTTATTGGTCCCATGCGATAAGTATGCGTATTAGCTGTGGTTATTTTAGCTGTGGCCAGCAATTGCGAAATTTAGACACGACACGACACGATTTTTATAGCATACTATAAGTTTGTACTATTCAATTTAAATTCTACATACTAACCGTCGCAAAATCAAAATGAAGTTTCCAGAACTTCTAGCTTAAACTTGCGTATGCAATCTTATTTACATGCATTACGTACTCAGATGAGATCCCGACCAGCAGAGAACTCAAAGAAAAACTTCCGCCGCCCCAGAGCTACCTAATTCGAAAGTTGCTCGACAACCTAATGAACAAGTCGTATCTACTTTTTAATACAGGCTTGCACAGTATCCACAGAAAACCATTTTCTTTTGGGTAATTTTTATTTTATTGTCGCTTGAAAAGTTTTCAATTAAATTAGTTAATAAACTTACTTACAATTTTTCTTTTTAATATTTCTTTTTGGGGTTATGCTTGCCTGTGTACTTGTCCTTTTTTTTACTTATATAAATGTTATTATGTGTGTGTACATTAATGTATGACAGCCTTCTAATGTTCCCACTGCTGGGACACTGGCCTACTCTCAGGCGAGAGTGATTTTGACGACATTAATGTAAATAAATAATAAAGTACAATTCTTATTACTGAATTCTTATTTAAAAACATGTTTTATCGCGCATTTTGTTACAAAAACCAAGATTTGCAATTTTGGTTTTGAGATTCTACTAATATTATAAATGTGAAAGTCTGTGTGTGGGTGTGTACTTTTTATCCCGGAAAAATGAACTGTTCCTGTGGGATAGCATAAAAACAAAAACACGGGTGAAGCCGCGCGGGTCAACACGTAAAAAATAAATTTGCAATTAACGTTCAAGATTAAAATAAATTCGAGAAAAGAGAATAACATTTTTTGGCATCACTCCCGCTTGATAGTAGGTATGCCAGACTTCAATACAGCTTCACGCTCATCATGGTGACAATAAAACCATGTTAAACTCTCGTAAATTCGCGTGCCTAATAAACCGAGTTCCAAGGCCTAAGAGAGGAAACTCGGAACTCTTTCGCTGATAAGAAGATTAGCGTAGCGGTTACTCCGGCTATAGGTACTGGTTTTATCTGTTAAACGGCGGAACAGCCGCTGCCCAAGATAACCTCTCTTAAACGCTTGGAAGAGAATCTTGCAACTCATTTTAGGGTTCGTTTCTACTTGAGCAAAACAAAATTACATTTAAAGTCAAAATAAAGTAAGTAAGTTCGTATGAGTCAGTGGCCAGCTCTGGTGACAGAGTTTTTAGGCCGCCTGAAGTCTGTCATAGCCTACTTTGAAAAAGACGGGACCGACTGCTTCATGTGCCCTTCGAAGCACGGGAGCGCTCAGTTGAAATTGCCACTGGCGGTCATCTATCCGAATGGTGACTACGCGAAACAGTGCTTAACTTCCTTGATCTGTTATTAACAACTTAGCCAGCTACGTCACTAGCGCTCCAAAGTCAAAGTAAAAAGAGTTTTATTCAATTAGATTACAGGGACCACTTTGACATAACGACTTCCTTGGTGATGTGGATGAGTGCCCTGTTGAGAACCGAGTTTTAAGAGTAGTAGTTCTCTGTGATAGAGTCCGGGGAAGGACTACCACCATACCGCCATTTCTGCCGCCAAGCAGTAACGCTCGCATTGCTGTGTTCCGGTGTGAAGGGTATGGTTTTCGGTGAAATTACTGGCACATAAGGCTTCCGATCTTAGCCTCAAGGTGGCAACCCGCGAGTGATACCTCTGGTATTGCAAGCGTCCATAGGCTGCGGTAACCGCTTACCATCTTGTGGGCCGTACGCTTGGTTGCCACTTCAGTTGTATAAAAAAAAAAAAACGAGGATTACATTCTTTCTGTCGCACAATTAATGTTTGCATAATTTATTCTGGATCTGATAAGTGTTTAGTATTTTGTAGCTGACTGTTCAAAATGTTATGTGATAGGAACAGGAGTAGTTAAATTAAGAATATTACATTTTTCCTCGAAGTTTTTATGTTCACCAGGACATGGGTGTCCATAGGAAGGATGGGAAGGAAGCGACATTTTAATATCAGAAACCACATGCGGAATTACAACAATTTAATTATTTTGATTACCAGAAACGTGGGCTTATTTAAGTATTCACATAACAATAAAATCTGCACTAAATTAATTCAATACGTTCAAGACAAAACCTCTTGAAACGGCAGATGAAATTAGAAGAGCGGATACCGATAGTCCGTAAACAGACACAAATTGGCCGATTACCGTAAAAAACAACGGTTAAAGCCGAATTAACGGATAATACCGAGTAATGCCGAGAATAAGCGAGTGGAGAAAGGAAACTGGCGAAAGGTGAACTTAAGATGGGTGCGACGACGAGACGAGCCCATTACACTTGCGTTGTAAATTGACGAATGACATTCTTGAAATTTAACTTGAACTGTCTCTCATTTTGGTTTATCCAAACGCTAGAGAACACTCAAATCTAAATAATATGTAAACTCGTTAGTACTTTTGTTTTATTGTTTGTTGCTTTAATAATAATAATATATAGTTATTTATTTTGACAACATGTAGTCCAATGGCGTTACTAAGCTTACAAACTATCTTAGGCTTTGATTGTCCGACGATGGGAAGCAACAACGGTAAGGAAACGCTGAAAATCACAAAGGTAACGCCTGACAGTTGAACACGAATCATTTATAAGTAGCACTTCCTTACATACAACAATATTTTTGTTTCTGACGTGTTTCTAAAAAGTCGTCTGTCATTCGTCAACATACAACGTAGTAGCTATTGCTATTGCTTATTACCACCTACACCCTCTTGATCGCGATCTAATAGTCACTACCTTTCTGCGTATTGGAGGCCTTGGAGGCCCACATACATATTGTCTCCTCTGCCACCCCTCGTGCTCTTCAAGGTGTCCAAAAAGTGTCTTGATTAGGATTAAGGCTGCGTTTCCACCAGAGATATGCGAAGATGTAGCGAGAGATATGTTTGTTAGGAACCAATAGAACCGCTTTATTTACCTAGCTTCGCTCTGACAGCTTTATTGCAGTAATGCTATTGGTTCCTAAAAACAGTTTCCTCGCTACGAATCGCACATCTCTGGTGGAAACGCAGCCTAAACCTTGTATTTTCCCACAATCATTTCATGGTATAAAATTTTTTGACAATTTAGTTTAGGTCTTCATTTGAATCGCTATAAGAGTTCATGGTAGGGAGGGCAAACATTTTCAGCAAAACATGATCACAATGTTATAAAATGTTTTTTTTTTTGTTTTTTATGCAATGATAGTAAACATTTCTAAACAAAAATGTTATTTAACAATTTGTTAACATTTATCTAGCTCTTAGCGTTTTGAGCATGTATAGTTTTCAAATCTGCTAACAAATTTTTTGACTGTATTACGTACCCATTTTATTAATATAGAAAACATATTGGCTCGTACTAATGATTAATTTAGAAATATTTTTTTTGTTGAAAAAAAGATTAATTCCGTAAAGTTTGAATCACCTCTACTTTTCTAAAAACTACTCTACTTTATTCATGACAGCAATAAAATTAAATGTATTGAGTATTGCGACTTTCAACAATTTTTCCTCACTTTTCCACTACCTAAGAGCATCTTTGAAACTTTTTTATTCAAAGTTACAGTGCAGTTGCTTTGCTTTCCTCTTGAGGTCTGTTTTCTTTATTTGTGCCTGTTTTTGTGCATTAATGTTTCATAAGAACTATAGCTGTCTGTGTCATAGAAATAAGCCAAGAAATATTTTTTAGGAGTCCGTATCTTAAAGGGAGAAAAATGGAATTCTAAAGGTACGAGTTGGTAACCGACTGCAAGCAGCATCTTCAGGCCACGTGTCGCCGCGTTACGAGGCTGGAATCGAACCCGAAACATCCGCGTCGCAAGCGGACCTACGCCCGCCGCGCCACATCGGTCGCCATAGAGTCGTTTGTCGTACGCTCGCGGTATGAAGTTGACGTACTTGTCGCGTTAGCGGCTGGTAAATCGTGAGTAGTTGGGGCGAGGCAAAGCTGATCTAGTGCATATCCCATTCACCTGCGTCAACCTTTAATCATCCGTCTTCGTACAGAAACGCCTCCTTTAGTGCACTAAAGTCTTTGTCGAGCGACTTATTCGATGTAATCTTTTCAATCTTATTTCCCTGAATAGAGAAGTGCCTCATTAGGCTGGAGATTATGCAAGCTTAATACCAACTAACATTTATATGGTACTCGAATGAATTTGAAACTTTCTTCTTTAATGCGGTATGATATTAAACTTTATTGGAATTTTCACTGAGATAAGTTATTAATTTGAACTAATTTATAAGGTTGGTTTACAGTCGTAACTTCTTATAATAAAATAGGTTGGTTTATAACATAATATTATAATAAAGAAGTGTAGAGTAAATTTAATTCGTGAATGAGTGTTCCGGGTCTCAGTGGTAGATTTTATTTCATATTAAAAACAGTTAGTGTTAGAAATGAAATATATGGCAGTGTGTTTCGGTTTTAAGAAAATTTCCAAACGATAAACAAATGAGCAAACTTAAAAACTTTTTTATATCAAAATTATTATGCGAAAGAAACTTATTATCTACGTCGGGGTGACAAATGCAAAGCAGTGCCACGCAGAACTTTAAAACTAAATTTATTGGGTGACACTGCAGAATCGTCAGGCGTGGCGCTTAACATCAGACGAATGACTTGACTTTTTAATTTTTTTATGTCAGTTCAGCTTCGAAGGCTGCTTCGCTGAAGTGGAATTGGGCTGGGCATGTCTGTCGTATGCCAAATGAGCTGTGGGCAAAGGTAGCCACCGAGTGGCGCCCTGTCCCAGCAAAAAGGCAACGCGGCAGACCTAAACGGAGATGGCGGGCAAACTAGAAACATTTTTGGTAGATTGTAGGTTTTTGGCTCGGGATCAAGACATCTGTCTGTAAGAAATGGGTCGAGGACTTTGCCCAGCAGTGGGACACTAACGGCTGATATAATATAATAATATCAGTAAATTAAGAGACTATGCTGACATCAAAAAAAAAATTACTTGGCCAGTCCAGCTTCAAAGTAAGCAAAGCTTATTTAAGGGAACCAGTTAACTGATGTATTAGCTTATGACTATAGATATAGCTTAAAGGGTATTATACATTAGCGTACTACGTCCGTACGGTAACCGGCCGCGGTCAGGTGAATATTCATGAGATTACCGGCGCAGGCCGCTAGCCGGACGAACCGACACGCTGAAATAATACTGCATCAACCTCATATTGCATTCCTATTCCTCATTTCAACACTGAATCCAATAACCTTTATGACGTAGATATAAGCTTCAAGTTACAGTGATACGCTTCTTTGAGATAATTAGCAAAGATGGGTTCAGCGTCCCCGGAAATTGAATTAGAATGTCGAAACTGACAGAATTAATTGTGATTTCCATATTCTAAGTTGGGTTACGGAAGTTAATGCAGTTAGTCATAAAAAAGTATGCCAGTGCTCTTGAACGGTGTTTCACCTGTGGTAGGACTCTTCAGCAAGAGTCCGTCTTGGTGGGTACCACCGCAGTGTCAGATATTCTACCTCCAAGCAGTAGTGTACAAGCATTACTGTGTTTAGGTTTGAAGGGCACTGTAGCAAGTGAAATTACTGGGCGAAAGAGACTTAACAACAATGTCTCGGGGTGATAAGCGCAGTGCAGTGCCACGCCAACACTTAAAAACTTTAAGCTTTGGGTGGCACTGCACCTGTCAGGCGTGGTGCTTAACATCAGGTGGGCGCCTTGATTGTCTTGTCACTTGCTGACACAAAAAAAAAAGGAAACCGTCGTGATGAACGAAAGTTAAAAGAAATGGTTCACCAATACGCATTATGTTCGCAAACGCAATCACTCTTGCTCGAGAATAGGTCAGTGTCCCGTTACACACAGTTAGAAAGATTACAAAACTGACCAAACATAACAATATTCGATGTTTACTTGATGTTTACACCAAATTGAGCCTTCCTGTCTAAGTCAGTTAAAAAAACTATTCCCTATTTCTTTGTGAGTAACGTTCACAGCCACTTATCGTAGTTCGCCGCGGAAAACGGGCCGCATGTCTGGGCTGAATAAATTCCGAGCAGAGTGCATTGCATCCGGTAACAACCGGATCAGATACTGAGTAAATAGATAGATACCTGTATTTACTGCCGAGATATAAAGCTTTGGACAGACTGCGCGTTCTAGTATTCCAGTACGCGTAAGTTAGCTATTTTGCACACGCGTGCGTAACACCTGTACGAGTAAGGACGGCCAAGAGTCTAAAACTGAATGCGAGGTGGAGGTCCACTCACGTCAAGTCAGTATTTAAGCGATATTTGGCGGCATGAGCCATTTTGTCATCGAAATAACGCGTACATTTATTTTTTGACGCACATCTCTTCTTCTTCTTCTTTTGTTTTATGGCCTCTGTGGCTAGTTTGCCACAATTTTGCCAGTGTCAAGTGTATTATTTTGATTGTCGCTTAGCAACGTAAACAAACGAAATTTGGAAAGAAACGATGACTTTTCTTTCAAAATTCTCCTGGAAAGTCTTTGACTAAATTACCAACCAACATTACCTCTCCATTTCAATTACTTACACTTGTGCTAAGTAAAGTTAAATTAGATAAACTGCCACCAAATTTACGCAATAAAACTTAAAATAACACGAGAAAAATAATTAAAATGGGAAGACCCATGTCGTTTTGACAAGATAGCCAAAGACAATCGACGCACATCTCAATAAACCGTCTGTCTTTTGAACGACGCGAGGTGTCACGTGATGTACGCTGCAATTATGAATTGCACGTTTCAGAGTAGGTATGCGTGTACTGGAGCAGTCTGCACAAGGCTTTAGAAAAATACCAATGTACTGACCGCGTGATGTTACTATAGCGAGACACGCTAGCCTAAATTACATTTTTTTGCGAAATTTTCCGTTTTCTGTATATTGTGATGTAAGAGAGGATATTAAGAGTTCTTATTAAACATTAATGCACAAAAACAGGCACATATAAAGAAAACAGACTTCAAGAGGAAAGCAAAGCAACTGCACTGTAACTAAGATTTAAAAAGTTTCAAAGATGCTCTTAGGTAGTGGAAAAGTGAGGAAAAATTGTTGAAAGTTGCAATACTCAATACATTTAATTTTATTGCTGTCATGAATAAAGTAGAGTAGTTTTTAGAAAAGTAGAGGTGATTCAAACTTTACGGAATTAATCTTTTTTTCAACAAAAAAAATATTTCTAAATTAATCATTAGTACGAGCCAATATGTTTTCTATATTAATAAAATGGGTGCGTAATACAGTCAAAAAATTTGTTAGCAGATTTGAAAACTATACATGCTCAAAACGCTAAGAGCTAGATAAATGTTAACAAATTGTTAAATAACATTTTTGTTTAGAAATAATAAATAATAAATAAATAAATAATGCTGGACAATCCACACATCATCATCTAGCCCCAAGGTAAGCTGCTGTTAAACAGAGCTGTATTATGGGTACTAGATGACTGATATATACTTAATACAATACAATACATGACGTCACGGATGTCAGCTGATGTACATTGCCTGCGTTAAAGTTTGTGTTTTATAAAATAAATAAGGCGTTCTCAGTGTAAACTCTCACTTCAATAACTATCACAGTGTTTACTTAACCTAATACAAATAAATTCATGTGACTCAGTGTTCAAATTACTAAATTTACGATGTGTTTATTGTAAACTCTGAACAGTCAAGTGAACTAACCTATAAATACTACGTCCGACTACAGAAATAAATGATCTTTCCTAGAAATTAAAAGATAAAAACCTAAGTGTGTGGAGTGAATTCCGGTGTACTTACTGACTTTGCTTGCGTGTGTTGAAACCCTACCTAGATTAATTATTCCAATAATTAAATTAATCTTGGCGCGATTCCCGTGCCATCTAGTGGCTGTCGTTGTTACTTTAATATCATTTTTTACTGCTGTACCGACGGATTTGTTATTTTACCGACAGTTTATTTTGCGCGCGAATTTTTGAACTATAATACCTGCACTGAGCGCGAATTTTTAAACTATCCATGCACGCCTTTTAAAATATTTTGTTTTTGCCGGCTACTGGTTGCATCATGGTAAAGTGCGCAGCCTGCGGGAAATTTATTGCCTCTTCTGGGGCCGCAAAATGTAGCGTTTGCCCGGCTGTATATCATAGAGAATGTGTGTCGCTCTCTCAGACGGCTACTATCAGCGGGGTTTGGGAGTGCCCAGAGTGCAAAATGAATGAGCGCAAAGGCGATAATACTCCTGTTAGGGCAGTCCATGATGCAGGCGTCGGCTCTTCTGCGCCGCCACGACGTGCAACCTCTGCGAATCATGCTGTTGCTGCTGCCCCGCTCCAAGTAAAGACTCTTACCAAGCCCGTCTGTTCAACTGCCGTACCTGACTCCGAAGTGCGCGAGCTACGTCTAGAGCTCACAGAATGTTTGGCTGAGCTACGAGAATTCCGCAGGGAGATGGCGGAGTTCCGTGCATCGGTCGTGGGCATCACTGTGCGGATGGACGACATCGAGCAGAGGCTAGTGGCGGTAGAGCGAAAGCACGCGGAGCCCGCCGCCAGTACTATTGAGCTAGAGCACACTATTACTCAACTTAAAATGGAGCTAAATGACCGGGATCAAGAGGCTCTCCTGGCTGACCTTGAGATTGGACACCTACCAGAGGAGAAAGGTGAAAATGTGCTACACGCAGTTACTGTGCTAGCCGCTAAGCTGGGCGTCGCACTGGATGAGCGGGACGTCGTATTCGCTGAGCGTGTAGGTGTGATGCAGGGTGCTGGAGCTGCGGGTGATGTGCCGCGTGAACGTCGAGTAGTAGTTCGTCTGGCACGGCGTAGTTTGCGCGATCAGTTACTGCAGTCTGCTCGGGTACGCCGAAACTTGACTGCCGCAGATGCTGGATGCGCAGTCTCACAACGTCGTATCTTCATTAATGAACGTTTGTCTCGTGTAAATCGTCAGTTATTCCACCGGGTCCGTGAAGAGTGCCGTAAACTTCAATGGCGGTACTCGTGGACTAAACGAGGCCGCATTTATGCGAGACAGGGCGACGGTAAACAAGCGTATCCAATCCGGTCGGAGGCTGACGTGATCCGGGTTTTTGGGTCAGGTTAGGTTGGACCTCTACACTCACTTAATGCTAATTTGGATGTCGATTTTAGGCAGAGTTATGATTTTTATTTTCCTTGTTATTTTAGGTTACTTTACTACGAATGTGTGTATCATGGAAACTTCACGTGTCACGTATGTCCGTACTTATGCATTGGTTCATGATACTGATTTTATATATATTAAATATCATATTGATCACTATTTACTTTTATCTATCTACTCAGCTTTATTATTTTTATTTCCCTTTCTGGTTTCCCGGTTACAAGGTTTTGTTTACTACAACTATTTTGTATTTTTGTATTTTTATCAGGTAGAGTTTATATGCAGTGAAGCCCAATTGAAGTTATTCGTGCCGTTTCAACCCGGAACAAGTTATGATGTTCGATAAATGCCTCAAAATCGGTTTGTATAACCCGGGATCACTGGGCACGAATCATGATAACATCATAGCTTCTTTTGGTAAACACTCTATGGATTTAATAGCCATAAATGAAACTTGGATTAGACCTGGGCAAGACGACCGTGCCCCAAACGTGCCTAACTACAGATTGCGTCATATACCGCGGCCCATTTCGATTGCGGAACGTGGTGGCGGGGTTGGTTTCTACATTAAAAAAGGAATATCGGTTCGCTCTTGGATCCACCCTGTCAACCCTTTGCATGGTTCCGTTGAGCAAATGTGGCTAACCATGACTGTCAAAGGAAAGAAACTTGTTATTGGTACCGCTTATCGACCCCAGTGGTTAAATGTTGACATTTTTTTCGATGCGATCACGGAGTCTGTGAATGCATCGCCTAGATGTGATAACATAATTTTGCTTGGTGATTTTAATATTAATGATAACACTAAATTAAATAAATTTTGAACATTCCTGGACTGCCTTAACCTTTCTCAATTGGTTACTATGCCCACTCATTTCACGGATAACTCAGAATCGCTTCTTGATGTGGTATGTACTAACTTAAGCGCCACTATTGTTGACGATCCAGTGGGAAGGTTGACTGGACACAATCTCATTGTGTGTGAATTCAAGATAAAGCGTGAAAAAATCTCTCCAACTTTTGTGACTTTTAGGCCTATTCATGATATTTGTATTGATCAGTTTAATCAAGATGTCGACTCTATACGTTGGGATTTGTTGTCACACCTCGGAGATGTGAATCAAATGGTCGATTATTTTAATCACACAATGCTAACCCTTTTTGATCTACACGCTCCGTTAAAAACGTCCATTTTAAGGGACCGCGCATATCCATGGATGACATTTACTGTAAAAGAAATGATGAGATTACGGGATGAAGCCCTAGTTGCCTATCGTAGAACTAAGTGTCAGAGTAAAAAGGCCTATTACAAAGATCTCAAATCTGTGGTAAATAGAGCGATATATTTTGATAAGATAGCTTATTTCAAACAGAATATAAATAACCAAATTAAAAATCCGAAGACACTATGGAAAAATTTAAAATCTACAATACTGCCTCAAAAAAATGACAACCTACCATCACATTTTAATGATCCTAACGCAATAAACAATTTTTTTATTAATATACCTGGCGTTTTTACTATAAATGTATCTCAGCTCACTTGGTTTGAACATCATAAATATGGTGAAGCAGTCTTTAGCTTAAGTTCTGTGAGCTGTGATAGAATAGCTAACATTATCACGTCAATGAAATCTAATGCTGAAGGAACAGATAAAGTTAATCTAAAGATGTTGCTTTTAACTTTGCCTCAAACTTTGGACGTCATAACAAACGTGATAAATACTTCTATTACTACCTCTACTTTCCCTGATGCTTGGAAGTTGGCTACTGTTCGCCCTCTTCCTAAAGTACCAGAACCAGTGGCTATGAACGATTTACGACCTATAAGTATTTTACCTTGTATATCAAAAATACTTGAAAAAGTAGTTTGCACCCAACTGACCGAATTTCTGGAGGTAAACCAGATACTTCCAGATGTACAGTCAGGCTTCAGAAAGGGACGGAGTACTGCAACTGCTTTATTGGATGTCACTGACAATATTCTAGGTGCACAAGATAAAGGTATGGTCACTCTTCTGGTACTACTTGACTTCTCACGTGCGTTTGACGCCATAAATACTTCCATGTTAATAGCGAAGTTGAGTTATTATGGATTTGATGTTGGTGCAGTCAAGTGGTTTAGTAGTTATCTTGAGGGCCGTCGTCAGCAAGTGAAGTTAACAAAAAGTGATGGCACGGCCATATTTTCTAACGAAGCTTTTGTCAACAGAGGAGTCCCACAGGGGTCCATTTTAGGCCCCATTTTGTTTATCCTTTACTCTGCAGATATAGTTAATTGTATAAAGAACTGTAAGTTTCATATTTACGCTGACGACGTGCAAGTTTATATATCTTTCAGGCCAGAAACAGCAAACTCGGCTATTCAAAAGCTAAATGAGGACTTGTCCAGTATATCAAGATGGTCACATGAAAATAGTCTGATGCTCAATCCTCATAAAACAAAGTTTCTGGTTTTTGGCACAAAGTACAAACTTCAAAATTTAGCTCTGTCACCAAACGTCTCTCTTATGGGTAATCCTATTGAGCGCGTGTACGAGGCTCGCAATTTGGGCCTGCATATGGATGTTAATTTAAGATTTGATAATCATATCATCTCTGCGGTGAGAACATGTTTTTACAAGCTTAAAGTGCTATACAATATAAGACAATACCTAAGTGAAGAATTACGCATTCAGCTTGTTGAATCGTTAGTTCTTTCTAGATTAAATTACCTAGACACTGTGGTTGGCCCACGGTTGCTTGCTCGTACACAGCGTTTAATACAAAGAGTGCAAAACGCTTGCGCCCGTTTCTGTTTTAAGATACCACCGAGAACTCATGTTACACCATTTTTAAATAAACATTCTATCCTAAGAATGAAAGCACGGCAAAAATTACACCTCGCCTGTCTGCTTTTTGGTGTGCTAAAACACAACACGCCTATGTATTTGCATGATAGACTAACTTGGGTTTCTGCAAATAGGACGTTACGTAAATGCTCGAAACAACTGTCCACCCAACACCACCACTCTGCAGCTTTCAGAGGCAGCTTCCGGTACGCTGCAACAAAGTGCTGGAACAACATCCCTCCACCGATTCGGGACCTGCCAAATATAGCCAATTTTAGACACAAGTTGAAGTTATTTCTTACGGATCACCAAAAAGAGTGTGAAAACCTAGTAAATGAAATTTCAATTTTGTAGGTTTACTTACGCGGAACACAGCTCTTGTTGTTTCTTTCCATTCTCGTTTTATTATTTCTTCACGCAAGCGGTAGCCAACTTATAACAATTTATTTTTACTCCAACTTCTCCAACTTTTAATATCACTGTCTGCTTTTTGTTTATTATTATTTTATTTTTATTTTTTTAACTTTTGCTAGCGTCATATTTATTGTTTTACTTTACGTATATTTATATTTACGCGGTAATGTGTAAATCTGACATCCGTGATTCATTGCTTGGTTCCAACGGAAGATCAGCGTTGTGTTGCCAAGACACAACAAATGCTGAGTTGGACGCCAATTTGTGACGTGATGTGGATAGGGTGCCTTGACACACACATTCGTTTAGTTTTGCGGTTTTGGTTAATTTTATTATTATTATTTTTTGTTATATTTGTACTTTATGTCTTTTTATTTAGTTAGATACCTAACTATATTATTCTGTTTGTGTTGTGTTTCTACCATTTAGTTTTAAACCTTTTGTTTCATGTACCTACCTATCTACTGTCACAAATAAAAGTTTTTTCTTTCTTTCTTTCTTTCTTTCTTTCATACATATATAGATATTTTTTATTATATATAGAAAATACCCAGAACACCCGGAACAAATATTTGTAGATCGTACAAACATTTGTCCCGAGGCAGGAATCGAACCCGCAACCTCTGTGTCGCAGGCGGACCTGCGCCCGCTGTGCCACATCGGTCGTCAAACTAAATTGTCAAAAAATTTTATACCATGAAATGATTGTCTGATTGATATAATGGTACAAATTTTTTTGACAATTTAGTTTATGTCTTCATTTGAATCGCTATAAGAATTTATGGTAGGGGGGCTGATGTCTCCTATACTGCTGGTATAAAATGTAAACACCATAAAACTTAATTTTAATTTATTTTGTTCTTCATACAATAGGTACTATTCATTTCTAAAGTAATAAACTGTGATAAACAAAACTAATAACAATATTCACTCGTCTGCAACTCACGCCAACATTTTCAATTGTTTCCTTTACACGCGATTTAAAATTCTTTATTGCTGTGTAAATATTTAACAGGAATAAGAATGACCTTTTCCGTAGCCCGAAACAGGGTAGCATTTAGGGGTAGTTTCAGTGGGGTAATTATGTAAGCGCCAAGTAAGTATAATAGAGTAAACAAGTCAACTAAATCTGTCAAAATGCAAAGGAGTTGTTTCACACAGTATGGAGCCGGGCCTTGGTCTTTTGTAGGGGTCTAGATAATTAGATAATCATTAAAGAAACCATTTATCACTGTTTATTTATTTTATTTTGGCTTCTTTCATAATCTAAAGTAAGTTTATCTTTGTGAAGGAGTGCAACACAATGCAAAACAACATGGCGGATTTAACGAACAACTACATTAGGTACTGTCAAAGTCAAGATGCGTCACGATCATTGGCTAATAGCTGTCATGGCGGACCTCTAGTGTTCCCGTTTAAGGAAACCTAACACAATAAACATTTTTCTATTAGAACTTTGTTTGTCTACTTAAAAATAAAATTGTTTGTTACTGTTAGTCTTAATTTTTTTTCCAATTTTTCTATGGTGTTACAAAGACCTAGGCCACTATGAAATTGGTCCTTTAATTATTAAATCTAAGGACAATAAAAAGATTCAGTTTTTTCAAATGTTTTGGTTTATCTGTATTCAATAACATTAATAAACAAATACAAATCAATTGAGTGTTATTCTAAAACGCATGTCTGCGACAATAAGACTTGAATTAAATGAAGAATTAATAAAATAAATGTATTTAATTGACGTTCACACAAACACAGAACGGATACGATATATTTACAAAAAAACAATAAAAAATAGGCTAAACAGTTTTTTATTCTCTGAATTAATTTGCTCCCGGCTCTGCGCATGATGCGGTGCTAAATGACCCTGCAAAGCAGTACACACTTAACCCAGTTCTAACTACAGCTCTGTCACTACTGCCGCGAGGTTATCGTTTAATCAGGATTCGATTTGAGTGCGATCGTAAATGTTTACGAGCCCTGCATGACTGTTTAGCTGTACTAAGGCTATATCACAGCAGTACAGCGGCTGTATAACAGCTGTTTGATGCCTAATAGAGGCCGGCATTTGTTCAGAGATAATGAAAATCGGGAATTATAGTCGTCAACACTTTTAAAGGGTACTTTTATATGGAATCGAGCGCTAATGGCAGACGTAAACATATATACGTGCAGTTATGTGAATGTTCCGCTTTTAGAAAATGTCGGGAAGTTACTGCCAGTCGTAACATGTCTCTTTTTGATTGAATTCGTTTTGATAGATATCGGTTCTCACAAACACAGGTTTTACTTATATGGTACGGAGGTACAAATAGTTGTTATTGTATTAGTAGCTTAATCCCCAGGCGGTATGCGGTTACAATGTACTCTGAATCGGTTACCGTAGCCTATGTATGCTTGTTATACAGAGGAATGTTATATGAGCCAAATGTATTGCGTCGCGTTGCCACCCTGAAACTGTTTCTTATTTAGTGGAAGAACTGCTGCCTTTAGTGGTACTTGTTTTGAAATTAAACACTTTTCTTCTATTATGAGTTTTAATTAGGTAATTTACATACTAAATACAATTTTGCTTGTGAATAGCACGCGGACGGGAAAGTAATGTATGAACTTAGTAACAATCGGTAGGTAGGACAAGTAGGTAGGTACGATTGCTTGTAGTATTTTAGTAGGCGCCGCAACAGAAACTTAGATCGAAAGTCTCTTTACTATGAGTTTCCTAAGCTTTAAAGGAAAGGATTTCTCACTATTATAGTAAATTTTCAATTCCATAATCTAAAACAAATTTGAATAGCCGTAAAATTACATGAGGCAACAGATTTCTATCTCGTTCCCTTACAAAGTGTTCGTTGTTCACGGCATTGTGTTTGTAAATTAATTATATCCGTGACGATGACTATCGCTGCTTTGTCGCACGCCGTAACGAGCTAACGAGCGAATCGCGTGGCTGTGTGAACTTATTACAGCCAATCAGACGTTGACAATGCGTTTGACACGTATTACAACGCAGATGAATGGTCTCGCCTTCTAATCGGCTTCAACTCGCCCCAGCGTCGATCAGCCGTCAGCACGTGGTCAGCACGACGAAAGCAGGGTTAGTATCAAAATCCCCTTTAAAAATCTCCTAAAAAGGGATTTAGGGATGTTTAGAGTCACAAAATCTTCTTTGGAGCTTCAAGCTTAGTCTAAAAGGGATTTTGACACAAAAATATCTCAAATTCCCCTTTGAAGAGAAAATCATATTTTTAATTGAAAAATTTTACATCGCTTCAAAGGGGATTTTGGGATTTTTTTGTGTCAAAATTTCTTTCAGCCCGAGCTTCAAGTTCAAAAAGGATTTTGTCACGAAAATTCCAAAATCCCTTTTAAAGGGGATTTTAAAAGAGGAAGTTGGAGCTAACCCAGTAGGCACGTGGATTACGACTAAGCGTCACGATACGACATCGAACAACACGACATTGGAGCATAAATACTGGTTAATGACTATCATCTGTACCTTTTTTTAATTCAAATGTTATACGTTCAAGTTGTTCGCTTGATGTTAAGTGCCACGCCTGTCCGCTGCAGTGTCATCTAAAATTTTCAGTTTTATAGTTGCGCTTATCACCCCTATACGTATTTATTAAGACCCTTTCGCCCAGTAATTCCACTAACTATAATAAATAAATAAATAAATAATACTGGACAATCCACACAGCATCATCTAGCCCCAAGTTAAGCTGCTGTTAAAACAGAGCTGTATTATGGGTACTAGATGACTGATATATATTTAATACAATACAATACATAGATAGATATTTTTATTATACATAGAAAACACCCAGAACACCCGAAACAAATATTTGCAGATCCTACAAACATTTGTCCCAAGGCGGGAATCGAACCCACAACTTCCGCGTCGCAAGCGGACCATCGCCCGCTGCGCCACATCGGTCGTCGATAATACCCTGCAAACCTCTACATGTACTTGGATATGTCACCTCTACTGCTTGGGTTGGACTCGACCAAACTCTAATAAGCTCTATTCACAGAGCAAAGAATTACTATTGTATTTACTAAATTACTATTGAATTACAATTGTATTTGACATATCTTACACCATGGAATAGTTATTCCAAATGTTGGCCGAATCTTGCAGAATATCTAACTGCAGTGGTAACCACCCACCAAGACGAGTTCTTGCTGAAGAGTCTTACCACGCACACTGAGACACACTTTTTATCCCGGGAAAAGGTAAGGTTTCCGAGTTTCACGCGAACGAAGTTGCGGGCGAGAGCTAGTTTATGTATAAACTAGCAACCCGCGCTGGTTTCGAACGTTTGTAACTACGTTTAGAACTTTTTCTTGAATCACTCTATCTATTGATGATAATCGCATTAAAAACTGTTATTTTTACTATTAAATAAATAAATAAATAATGCTGGACAATCCACACAGCATCATCTAGCCCCAAGATAAGCTGCTGTTAAACAGAGCTGTGTTATGGTACTAGATGACTGATATATACTTAATACAATAAAATACAATACATAGATAGATATTTTTTATTATATATAGAAAATACCCAGATAACCCGCAACAAATATTTGTAGATCGTACAAACATTTGACCCGAGGCGGGAATCGAACCCGCAACCTCCGCGTCGCAGGCAGACCTGCGCCCGCTGCGCCACATTGGTCGGTATTATCATGTTTCTAGATTTTACTCTACTCAGTTTTATTCAAACCGGAAGAAGAAGAATTCTGAAGTACACGGGCCTAATCCAAGTGCACATCAGTAGTTAGTAGGTTGAACTTCCTGAGGAAGTTCAGTTTGCAGAAAAAGTGTCAGTTGGGACACTGTGTCCCAATAAATTTTGTCCGAATCGACAGCAAGTAAAATTTTCTCACAATTCTGCACGTAATTATTATTATTTAGCCGTGACTGTCCCAAGTAACCTTTCGTCACACAAACTATAAATGTCGCATAAAATACAATTCAGTATTCGTCAAACCTTTCTTACTAAGATTATCATAATTATTGTTTTGGGGCAATGTTATTAGTCCGTCGCCAACTCAATATATCACCTCTGTGTCTGCCCACAACAATTAGAGTGGAAGCCCTCTAAAGCTTTGGCTTGAGCGGTGCTGGGCACTTATTTCGCTAGTTGTAAACGTAAGTAACGTAGTGTAGTCGAGTTCTTAGTGATAGAGCTCGTCCGGGGAAATACTACCAGCACCATACCTATTTCTGCCGCAAAGCAGTAATCGCATTGCTGTGTTCCGGTGTGATGGGTATGGTTTTCGGTGAAATTACTGGCACATGAGGCTTTCGACCTATGCCTCAAGGTGGCAACCCGCGATTCCTCTGGTATTGCAAGCGGGCTGCGGTAATCTCTTATCTTGTGGGCCATACGCTTGGTTGCCGTAAAAGTTTGGCCAGACTTTGTGAACTGAACAGTGCATGTGATCTATAAATTTGTTTTTTTTAGTTTTTATTGTATTATTTTTACCTGTCACAAATAAATATTATTATAATAATGTATTCATATTTCTGTATCCATATTTGTTTCTAAATTTCTGAGCCGCTACGTTGCGACTATTATAAATGAACATCGCCGCTCAGTAATAAACCCGGACTTAAGTCCTCGATGATTTAGTGATGTCCTTTGTCGTGTGACACAATTAAAAGAAGCCAAGCGTTTAATAATATTACACAGTGTAACACAGTGTGTTAGTATCACAGTGTGTTAGTATCACGCTCGGTTTCCATAAAAATCAACGAACTCTTTCATTTTACTACTTAAAATAACTTTAACGGAATCCAGTAAGGCAACAACACTGGCTACATTTCTATCACTTTTAGGCAGGACACTGGCTATTGTTATAGACGCATGCTTAGGAAGCAAACCGGTCATCTTTTATGTTTTGTTTCGTTAGTTTAAAGTCAGCCTTAAGCTTATACCATAGATACGGTTCGACGGACATCACTTATTGGATACGCGTTTGGTTATTACGCTATTAGCAGCCTTCACTCCGTGTAAACACATTCTGGGCTCGTAGCCTGCGATGACAAAGTAGACCCATACCATACATAAGAGTAGTAGAGTTCTTTGTGATTGAGCTCGTCCGGGGAAGGACTACCACCATACCTATTTCTGCCGCCAAGCAGTAATGCTCGCATTGCTGTGTTCCGGTTCGAAGGGTATGGTTTCCGGTGAAATTACAGGCACATGAGACTTTCCATCTAACGTCTCAGGGTGGTAACAAGCAAGTGATATCTATGATGTTGCATGCGTACATAGGCTACGGTAACCGCTGACCATCAAGTGGGCCGTACGCTTGGTCACCACTTAAGTAGTATAAAAAAAAAAAAACAAACTGCACTTGCCATGGTGATGAGTCATTGAATATCCCTGTCGTCTTCGTCGAGTGTGATGCTATACGAAGCATTGAAGTAAACAACTAAATAGTTACTTTACTAACAGGCTAGCCATGCGCGAAATGTGTCAGTGAAAAAAAAAGAATGAAGTATATCTTATAGGTCTAGCAGGAGCTTCCGATGCCCTAGCTGCCATGATGGCATCCCGTGGCTGTGGTATCTGGAGGGCTAGTGTGCGCTGCTAACGGCAATGATATGATTGGTATGGTTTCCGGTGAAATTACTGGCACATGAGGCTTTCGATCTTAGCCTCAAGGTGGCAACCTGCGAGTAATAGCAAGGAAAGACTAAAGCTTAAATTATTTTAGTGTGTACTATAGGTACCTACGAAACGTATCTAGCTGTTACTTAAGTTTTATAGTATATATATAATTTTATATATTAATGTTTCTGTATTGTTTTACGTATACTCACTTACTGTCACCTTGTCTTGTCTTACTTTCCTTTTTTGTGTGTGTGTCAAACAAACAAATTCTTATTCTTATTCTTATTCTTATAAACATCAGAAATGCTTGCACAAGCTTTAGTTTTACACTATTTTCGTTACAATGTCACGGAAACACCGCGCACACGCTTTCCTCCTTAGATTTATCGCTAGCCTTGGATGAATGGAGCAGCTATTGACAAACAAGAGGTAAGAATACCTTTATTTTCGCAAAAAGTAACATAAAAATATACAGTTACCTTGAGACATGTCATGTTATTGAATTCCATCTCTCCGACGTCGAAGAAAGCAGACAAATTGGTCACCCGGGGGGCCTTCGTTTTTATTTCCATATACTGTTCGCTGTTCGTCGCTGAAGCTTATTTTACTTATTTTACGTGTAAAATTTAACCACCTACCATAACTTCAATAACACTTGCCCACACCCCGTGTTATTTAGTGTAAGTTATAAGTTACCTTGATGACGACCGATGTGGCGCAGCGGGTGCAGGTCCGCCTGCGACGCGGAGGTTGCGGGTTCGATTCCCGCCTCGGGTCAAATATTTGTACGATCTACAAATATTTGTTTCGGGTGATCTGGGTATTTTCTATATATAATAAAAAAATATCTATCTATGTATTGTATTGTAATAAGTATATATAAATCATCTAGTACCCATAACACAGCTCTGTTTAACAGCTACTTAGCTTGGGGCTAGATGATGCTGTATGGATTGTCCAGCACTATTTATTTATTATATTATTTTAATTATTGTTTATGAGGCTAAACCGGCTATAGATACCGGCTTTCTGTACAAATCCAGCCAACCTTCGCTGAAATACTGAAAGCATATCGCTCCCGACGCGAGATTGTCTTTGTATGTAAACAATCTTGATGGTTCTCTCACCGTTTTATTTGCCAAACGGGTCGAAAAAATAATGTACTTCTCAACCAATTTGAAAATAAATAGATATTTATTTAGAATAAGAATAAGAATAAGAATTTATTTATTTGACATACACACAAAAAAGGAAAGCAATACAAGACAAGGTGTATAAGTGAGTATAAGTAAGTAGGTACCTATTTCTTAGAATAAACTAAAAACAACAATACAGAAACAAAAGAAAATAAAAATAAAATAGCTAAATAAATAAATATTTCAATCACTTTGAAACAATCTTGATGGTTCTCTCGCCGTCACGTTTTATTTGCCAAACGGGTCGAAAAAATAATGTACTTCTCAACCCATTTGTGAATAAATATTTATTTCAATCACTTTGAATTATTTTTTGTGCTCGACAACTGTTAAGCGTTTATTTTCACGCCAGTGCTTGATGAAGATCACACCAGAAACTGAAATATCTATATCTAAATATCTTCAAATCCACGCCCAGCCTAAACCGTTAATTTTTTTTTTATATACAACTGAAGTGGCAACCAAGCGTACGGCCCACAAGATAAGCGGTAACCGCAGCCTATGGACGCTTGCAATACCGAAAGTATCACTCGCGGATTGCCACCTTGAGGCTAAGATAGAAAGCCTCATGTGCCAGTAATTTCACCGGAAACCATACCCTTCACACCGGAACACAGCAATGCGAGCATTACTGCTTGGCGGCAGAAATAGGTATGGTTGTAGTCCTTCCCCGAACGAGCTTAACACAGAGAACTCTACTACTCTTAAGTACTTATAATAGATCACTCACTAATAGGTTAAAAACAACAAAGCTCTTCTAAATTTCAAGAGTTGGTGATCGAACCTAGGTGGAAGATATCTATCAATTAATTGCTTCAGTAACTCGTTTATCAACATCAGCAGGCTTAATTCATTTGTTCATTACTAGCAGCTGGACTATCACGTAACACAATTGCAAACTGATTTCAATCAACAACCTGTCGATAATCTATTATATTTAAAGAAAATACGTCAGTTATTGATTTTAATATAGTCAAATACATTGCAACTTGTTGCAGACATAAAATATATTGATTGATGATGTTGGCATCCCTGGTGGTAGTAATATACACGCCATGGGTGGCAACACAGTAGTTGTCAAAAGGTATCCAAACAATGAAAAACAGTCGCCTTGCTCTTTACAAATAAAATATTAAAAGTTGATCACAACTATATAAAAAAATTACAGTACCGTCTGTTATCTCTCCGTCAATATTTTGAATTTTATGAACAGGCAAAATTAATGCTAACACAAGAAAGCAAAATTGTATTGGATGTTACCGAAATACAAAGAAGCTTTTTTTTTTGTTAAATAAGACACCCATAGATAATAGCATTGAACTGCAAACGTTGAACTTATCGTGGCTTTCCTAGTACAAGCTTTGCTTGTGAAAAAATGTCCGCCAGTATTTATTATTTATTTAAGTGTAGGGCGTCGTCGCCTCTTAATAAATTTTAGATTCGATGGGATACTGCCGCTGTCGACCAAACCTGCACAATAATTTCAACCAGTAAAGTTACTTCTATGTCTCCGTATATTTTTAAATCATTTGAATTACTGTTTTAATCTATGATAATCTTACTTCATAAGACTCTGCAAGAGACCGTCTTACTCATAAACATACCTTAACTAATGTGTCTTTCATAATCTAATATAAATCATAATAAATCTTTGTTCATTCATATATATTTTTTGTAGGTCCTATGGTGACAAACAAGCAGACGAGCGGTCATCGTCGCCTATAGATATCTGCAACATTATTTCAGATGATGAGGCATACGCCCATGTTGAAACCCAGTAGGAAGATATCAGACGGGAGCTCATTCCACATCTTGCAGGTGTGCGGGAGAAACGAGTGAAGTGTACTATATTGGACCTCCATGCATCCACCAGATATGGGTGAGCCCGTGTTGGCGGGACGCTGTGAAAAGACGATGCCGGGATCACGTCGAATAGTCCTTCAGAGCGGTCCTTACCCATGGTCCACCTTGTTAGTTCACCTAATAGGTGTACCACGGGCACAAGAGCATTCCCCATAAAAAATCTTGTAAAAGACGCAAAGTGCACTGATATCGGCGTATGTTTAGTGGCTCAAGATGGTAATTACAGGGGCGTCGATTATTCTTAAAGCTCTGCGCTGTAAAGTGTCCAGGGATTGCAGTTGGTACTTCGCTGCACCGTTCCAATATGATAATGACAATGAAAGGAAATTAAGCCGCTAAAACGATCGTTGTTTTTATAAATAAGAGGTAAGAGTTTTTACCGATTTTTTGGCAGCAGGTCTCGATGGCGCAAAATCGTCAAGAAAAAAATTATCCATGGAGTCGTGACCCCCCCTCAGCAGTGAGGATATTGACGCGAGGAGGAGGAAGTGTTTTTACTGCTTGTAGGTTATTGTGGCCAAGGCCTCCAAGACATATGACTTCATTTACACACGCTTATAAAAATTTATGTATTAAGAGGCAGAATAAGTAATTATATTGGTGAGGAACGCTTTCGATAATTTCATATTATTCCAACATCGGTGCCTCGGTGGTGAGGGGGGCGAGGCCTGGTTGAGGAACGAGAAGTCGCGGGTTCGATCATCGCTGTTGGACAAATGTTTGCATGATTTGCAAGTCTTGGTTTCGTCCAGGTGTTTCTATCTTCTCTAATATACATATCGAAATAAATTGTTTGTTAGCACAGAGTCGTTAGTCTCGCTAAAACTCGAGAACGAGATCAATTTGGCCAATTTTGCTCTTAAAATATTTGTGTGAGTTCAGGGGAGGTTCAACGGTGAGAAAAATAACGCAAGTAACAAAGAAACCACGCGGATCATCTAGTGTATCAAAAATTATGTTTTCACAAAGAAGTACCTTCATAATATTTTATATTTTAATATCTGTTAGATTTGCTTAATTTTAACACTATTGGCGCTGTGTAAATAAATTTTCGTCATTAATTATTTATTTAATATTTTACTAATACTATATAACAGTCACTTATTCGTCGACGCCTGAAGTGTTATGAAATTAATTAGTTTAGTTGTTTCAAGTTGGTATTAATTAGGTAAATTAATAAGAAACTTCTCTGAAATAGACTTTAAAATAATAATTAAAAAAGTGATATAATTACCTAGGATTTTCCTAGTAATGAGAGGTTTTCGATTCGAGATAAAAAAAAAAGTAGTTCCGATTGCTTTGACAGATCTATCTGCCCTACTGCCATACTGGGAAAGGTTATCAAAACAAGAAAAAAGTTGGTGACTCCGTTTTTGTTTCGTCTCGTGTCAAGCGGAAGGTTGTGGGTTCATGTCCTGCTTGAGGCAAAATAATTTAACTCCAGTACGACCAAAGTTAATGTACTACGTAGTACGTACTATGACTTTGACACCAGCCAGAGGTATGACACACAGTGACAGCAGGAGCAACCAATGTTGAATTCCCTACAGAGATTGTCTTTGGCTATCTTGTCAAAACGACATGGGTCTTCCCATTTTAATTATTTTTCTCGTGTGTTTTTAAGTTTTATTGCGTAAATTTGGTGGCAGTTTATTCAATTTAACTTGTTTACTTAGCACAAGTGTAAGTAATTGAAATGGAGGGGTAATGTTGGTTGGTAATTTAGTCAAAGACTTTCCAGGAGAATTTTGAAAGAAAAGTCATCGATTCTTTCCAAATTTCGTTTGTTTACGTTGCTAAGCGACAATCAAACTAATACACTTGACACTGGCAAAATTGTGGCAAACTAGCCACAGAGGCTATTAAACAAAAGAAGAAGAAGAAGAATTCCCTACACATTCACCATAGCTCGCCAAACGTAGTGCTTACATTCTCTTGGGCTCGCCAGTTGAGCTACTGCCATCTAAATAGACACCTTTTTTTTTAAATAACTTAAGACGAAAACCCCTAATTAGCACTGTGACATTTAAGATGCGTCAAGCATGAGTTGATAGTCAGTCAGTCAGCCAGTATCGCTTGACGATATATCACGTCATGTGACTATTTATCTATGGCACGAGAATCGCCCTCCTGACCTAAAACGGAATGCGCTACACGTAATTTGCCAGTGCAGTAGGCGATTTCTCACAAATGCCCATATTCAATGAAAATATAAATATTCTGCACTAAAAGCATCCACAGACAGGACAGTGCTTGCTAGAATATTCTATACCCTTTGCCTACCGAATTTTAGTTTAGTACAATGCACAGGGGTCACACATTTGGATCGTTTACTAAATCAATTCAAATTGCATTACGTTGCAACCGAATTGAAACGAGAGAATGTGGGTTGATTCCCATTTACTTATGGTAATAAATAATAACAGCAAGTAATATTTTGTTTCGTGAATTTTTATTATTTTCAATGAAGCATCAAAGAGAGCGAGATAAAAAATATCCCGTATTTATCATTAAAATTGCGTCAAAAATGCGTGGAATCACATGTGCCATCCACCAATACGCATTGGTTCTACGTGGTGATTAAGACCCAAACACTCTCGCTCGAGAGTAGGCCAGTGTTCCAGTGGGAACATTTTGAGGCTATCATGATGAAGCCTTAAATAAATTTGTTTTGTTATTCTTCTGTAGCTGCAAATATCCAAGTAATCAAAATAATCGTACCGGAACTGAGATAGTAAAACGTACAAAATGTTGTCGACATCTGTCACCGATTTGGCTGCATTCATTTGTTCGAAATTGTTTGGCACTTTGTAGCCCAGTGGAGCTGTGTATTTTTAAGTCGACTATAAAATGAATTGTCAAGCATGTTTATTTTTTGATTACTTTTTTGTTAATACAACTACTAATATAAATATTTTTATTAATGCCACCAATGAATATTTTAAGCACTTATTATGTACCTAATTAAGTTTTTTTTTTCTCATGTAAGTGAATGTAACATTCTTTATGGGAAATAAATGTCTATAACTAGAATAAAGATTTGCAAATCAATACAATACAATACAATAAACTTTATTTCAGGCAACATTAGAAAAGTTACAAATGTAAAAAACTTATTCTACGGCCCATATAAATAAATACCTTAAAACTAAGAATACATATTTTATAATATTTACACTATTAATCATTATGTTGAAAATGAATAATATATCTATATAATATACATAAAATACAATGTACAAAAGATGCGATGTAATATACACACACTTGTTCATAATAAATAACACACAAACACACACACACACACTGTCCGAGACATTAATAATATAATCGATACGAATATTATGTAAATCGATTTTTTATATTTTAAGTTTTTCAAATGTATCTGGCAACACCACTAGTTCGCTCTCTGCTCCTGTCTCCGTCGTGGTGTAAGGTCGCCTTGATAATTTATGCTGAATAAAATTGGATTATTACTGAAAATAAAACAAGGAGTTTTCTCTACCACAACCACTGAACTCCACATGGTCCTTCGAGCGAAGAAACTAATAAATTCCAGCTGCCAGCCGAAATTCAAGACCGACGCTAACCTCTTGCATACGCGGGGGAGCCTTGGACGCCATTTTATCGCGTCCAACAACTGAGCAGAGCAAGCGACTCAAGAGCTGCTAATGAGCAATCGCCTAGGAGAACTGTCTTCGGGCCCACTCAAGGTAGCTTTTCAAGCACGTTGTTTATCGTGTCATCTTTCTACGCCACAAGAAGTCAAGAAAATACTTCTGTGAGCAGTCTAGATCAAGAAATATCGTCCTTTCGTTCAAGCATCAATCAGCAAGCAATTATAGATCGGTATCCTGTTCCGCAGTAGTGGCAACATTCTAATCAAACTCCTGCGCTGACTGAAGACGCCATCTTTTTCGTTTTTGCAAACCAGCGTGTACCGGTAAAAATTGTAAAACGTAATTTAAATAAGAACTCTTAATTGTTATTGTAATATCAGTTTGTAAAGTAAAAATAAGGCAATGGAGGGTGTAAAAGAAATATCTGCCCTAGTAAAATCTAGAAGTTATGCAAAGGCATCCATTTCTAGGGTAAAATCGTTCATAGATCAAATAGAGGCTGGAAACGAAGATCTCTCCACAATAAACGTCAGGCGAGAGCGCCTTATCGCGGCGTTTGACGATTATAACAAGTTTTGCCTCAAAATAAAAATTCTCGATGAGGACGATCCAGAAGACCCAGGTATTTACGAAGATCTATACGTATCGCTGCTATCAAAAATGAACGACTTAATTTGTCCAGGCCCTAAAAACAGCGATAAGTCCGCATTACACAGCTATGCAACCTCTAGCATAAAATTGCCAACCATTGTAATCCCCACCTTCAGTGGCAAATATTCAGAATTCCCCGAGTTCTATAACATGTTTAAATCTGTGATAGGTTCAGCAGACAAGCCACCAATACAAAAGCTTTATTACTTAAAAACTCTCCTTACAGGTGAAGCTTTAGCACTGATTACCAATCTGCCACTAACCGATGCCAGCTATGATGAGGCGGTGAAACTTTTAAAGGAACGGTATGAAAACAAATTTCAAATCATCAATGAGCACATAAACTTGCTCATTGATCAAAATAGCATAACAAAATCTGCACCACCAGCTCTACGAGCATTCGTTTCAACTTGTAAACAGCACCTGGCAGCCCTCAAAAACTTAGGCGAGCCGGTCACCCAATGGGACAGCCTGCTATTGTGCTTGCTTTCTAAAAAACTTGACTTACTTTCTAGCCGAGCCTTCCACCTTGAACGTGACCAAAAGGTAAAACCTTCAATGACTGAGTTCATTGCGTTCCTAGAAAGACGAGCTCTTGCACTGGAGAACACCGACAGTGTGTCTGCTGGCAAGCCGCAGACACAGGGATATGCAGCCAACGTTGTTTCAAACACTGCTGCGTCACAGGAGTCAAGCTGTATAAACTGTAAGTTGAAACATAAATTATTTAACTGCCCTACCTTTAAGCTTGCACCAATTGAGAAAAGATTGCAATTTGTAACACAGCACAAGCTATGTACAATCTGTCTCACAATCCATACAAAAAAGTGCCGCTTTCATTTTAAATGCATGGTGTGCAAACAGCCTCACAACACCTTACTACATAAGGATGAGGCTACGGGTTCTCCCATCACACCACTACCAACAGTGACACTGCTGTCCGGTGGGACTAATGGCAATGTTTTGCTGCCAACAGCTTGGGTCAGGCTTTACTCTAACACAGGAACAGCAATAAACTGTAAAGCTTTGCTTGATAGTGGCTCACAGGCTTGCTTCGCCACAGCAAAGCTAATCAGCCACCTAGGTGGCACCCCAAGTTGCACTAACAGCAACATTATAGGTATAACTAATGCTGAACAAAAAATAACTCACTCGATCAATGTTGAAATTCATTCACAAGTGTACCCCTTCAAAGTTAATGTCAATTGTCATGTGGTACCTCAAATAACAACTAAATTACCACAGCAAATGTTTGACATTTCACACATTCAGCTACCAGGGATTGATCAGCTTGCTGACCCAAACTTTAACAAGCCCGGTGATGTGCATCTGCTTTTAGGCGCTGATGTTTTCTTCCAGGCCCTACTGCCGCAACCTGCTGCTGCTGCTGAGGGGAGTGCAGGTGATGCTGATGCTGCTGCTGCTGCTGCTGCTTCCAGCCACCCAGACCAGCTGAGACTGCTGCACACTTCCTTCGGGTACATCATCGCAGGGCAGACAGCGGCCTCATCAGCCTCAAACAAGGTGGTTTCACTCTTTTGTAATACTTGTGAATCAGACATTAGTGAGTCCTTATCAAAGTTCTGGAAGGCCGACCAAGTAGATGAAGTATACCCAGAGAAATTGCCTGAAAATCATTTCAAAGACAATGTTGTGCTTAGCGATAATAAGTTCCAGGTGACAATGCCTCTTAAAGTCCCTTTGGCTGACTTCAACCACGAATTGGGGGAATCCTTTCACTTGGCCTTAAGCCGTTTTTTGAATCTTGAAAAAAGATTTGCTAAAAATCCTAAACTCTTTGTAGATTACAAAGAATTCATTGACTTGGTTCAGCTACTGTCTCTGGGTGGATTTCAACTGCACAAATGGTCGTCCAACAGTGACAAGGTACTGCACAATATTCCCAAGGACAAACAATACTTTGGTGAGGTAGACTTAAATAAAGATGAGCTCTCTGTCAAAACTCTAGGAGTAAACTTTGACATGCAGACTGATACATTCAAGCTATCCGCATCACAACCATGCTTGGGCACACAAAATACCAAGAGACAAATCTTGAGTTACATCAGTGAGTTCTTTGATCCTATATGGTTAATGGGGCCAATATTTGTTCAAGCGAAACTGATCATGCAATCTCTGTGGGCTGAGAACATAGGTTGGGATGACACCCCACCAGATCATAATATTATGGTCAAGTGGATAGAGTTGGCAAAAAGCTTAACTGAGATGGCGCCACTGCATATCCCACGCTGCGTCAGATTTTCCAATGAAGGTACCATCCAGCTAATAGGTTTTGCAGACGCATCACTTACTGCACACGGTTGCTGCTTGTACCTAAGAGTAACAAACTCCAAGGAAGAGGTATGTATGAACTTAATATGCTCCAAGTCAAGAATCAATTCACACAAGAATAAGCTTACTGTACCCAAGCTTGAGCTCAATGCCGCCTTACTGCTTGCCCGACTGGCACACAAGGTATGTGAAACACTGCTCACCAAGGAACTAAGCCCACAAACACATTTGTTTGTAGACTCTCAAATAGTACTAGCTTGGCTCAACACAGACATTGCAAAGCTGAACACCTATGCTGCCAACAGGGTCAGGGTAATAAATGAATTATCTTTACAAAATTGCTATACTTGGGCATATGTAGACACAAATGACAACCCTGCAGACTGTATTAGCAGAGGTCTGTTACCTCACGAATTAAAAGAGCACAATTTGTGGTGGCATGGGCCATCTCTACTGCAAAACGGAAGGGTAAACATACATAAGGCTTACGAGCCCCCTGCAACACCCCCTCAGTTATTGAGTGGTGATGTTTTAGTGCCGGTAGTTTGTGCTGCAGCAATTGATGACAGAAGCTGCATCTTGAGCTCAATGGTAGAAAAGTTCTCTACCATAACTAAAATGACAAGAGTATTGGCATATGTACTTAGATACCTCAACAATTTAAAGCCAAATTCGGTCAAGCGTAAAGAAAACTTCCTGTCTGTAAGCGAGCTAGATAGTGCGCTAGCACAATTAATATTGTTTGAACAAGAAAAATTCTTCAGCAAAGAAATTAAATGTATTCGTGCTAATGAACAATACAATGGCAATCTTAAGTCTTTACATCCATTCATTGGACAAAACAACTTGTTACATGTAGGAGGCAGACTTCATCATGCCTCACTACCGTTTTCCAAAAGGCATCCAATCATTTTGCCCAAGGACTCAGTTATCACAGAGTTAATTATTAAACGAGAACATAACAGACTTTTACATGCAGGACAAAAACTAGTTTTAAGTAGCATCAACCAAAAATATTGGATAACAGATGGCTTAAGATGTGTCAAAAAATTAATACATAAATGTGTAATTTGCTTCAGGTTGAAGGCTAAGGCCACGAGTCAATTGATGGGGTCATTGCCTGCCGACAGAGTAAACGCGTGCCGCCCCTTCGAGAAGGTTGGGATTGACTTTGCTGGGCCAATTTCCGTGAAGCAAAGTCGCATAAGAAAACCCGTCATAGGAAAAGGTTACATTCTTGTAATAGTTTGTTTTGTCACCAAGGCTATCCACCTCGAGCTCGCGTCAGATTTAGCGACAGACACCTTTCTAGCATGTTTCAAAAGATTCATTGCTAGACGAAATTTGCCCAGTGCTGTCTACTGCGACAACGCGTCGACTTTTAAGGGGGCAAAGGCCCGATTAGGTGACCTATATCGACTATATGGCGGTGACAAGGAACATCAAATACAGGTGCAGACATTTGCAGCCGAAAAAGGCTTACATTTTCACTTTATACCTAGTTATAGCCCTGTATTTGGTGGACTTTGGGAAAGGTCAGTAAAAAGTGTAAAACACCACCTCAAACGTGTAATGGGAGGAGCGTTACTGACGTATGAGCAAATTAACACGATACTTACCGAAATAGAAGCAGTTCTAAACTCACGTCCTATAAGCGCAATGTCTTCCGATCCTACTGATCTTTCTGTCCTAACGCCCGGACATTTTTTGACCGGTGCTCCAATGAACTCATACCCTGAAAAAGATGTCAGTGACACTCCTAACAATAGGCTTAAGTTTTGGTCTATATGTACTAATATGAAACAAGTATTTTGGAAACACTGGAAAGATGATTATCTTACTACACTGCAAAATCGCCCAAAGTGGCACAATGTCTTGCCAAACATTGCTGTTGGTACCCTAGTTATACTAAGGGAGCAAAATATACCTCCTTTGGAATGGCCTATGGCTCGGGTAACTAAGGTTTTTCCAGGGACTACAGATGGCATAGTGAGAGCCATTGAGGTAATGACGTCCAATGGACATTCTCATCGCAGGTCCATTACAAAAGTATGTGTCTTACCCATAGAAAATAATTAGTACCTAATTATGTCCTCATTGCCTTATTTCATTTATGTAGGCGTCACAGCATGTAAGTTAAAGAAGCATAATTTAATTTGTAACCTAATTGTATAGGTATAATTAGAGAATAAGCGTTTTGTTATTTTAATTAGCGAGTAAGCAATAAGTTGTTTTAGCTCTTCAAGCCCCCAGCATGTCCGAGACATTAATAATATAATCGATACGAATATTATGTAAATCGATTTTTTATATTTTAAGTTTTTCAAATGTATCTGGCAACACCACTAGTTCGCTCTCTGCTCCTGTCTCCGTCGTGGTGTAAGGTCGCCTTGATAATTTATGCTGAATAAAATTGGATTATTACTGAAAATAAAACAAGGAGTTTTCTCTACCACAACCACTGAACTCCACACACACACACACACAAACAAACAATAAATTAATTAATTGACAGACAAAAAGTTCTGATTAAATGATTTCTCAATCAGTGAGTGTTAGTGATATTGAGAACTAGATAGAACTAGTAGAACTAGATCTAGATCTTCTTAAATAGGTATTTCAATGATATATAAAATAAGGTATTATGAAATAAGAATTTATTCACTATTAAAGTGTGGAACCCTAAAAAACTGTGCAGCCATAAAGCAGTAAATTGGACCCGATACAATCGCAATTGTCACAATGATTGATTTAAAGCTTGACCAATAATTACCTTAGATCTAAACAATTATATCGTACTTCAGTTGAAAGTCATTCGAAAACCATACAGTAATACAGCTTGTGCAACGAACTAGGGTGGAATGAATTTTAATGAGTTACTCCGAGAGTCTCAGTTCCATGGTGGGAGGCGCCTTGCTGAGAAATACTTTAGGTAAGACGACAAGGAATTTGTTGCGTTGCAAAAAGTCTAACATTTTAGACCGCGTATCACCCGTGGTTTTGCAAGTTTAAATAATAAAAAGTTGCTAATCTTAATTTAATTATCTACATTCATACCAAACCTCATCCACATCCGTACAACCGTTTTTGCCGTTTTAGGTTCACTTTTAAAATTTTATTAAAATTCCAGTCTTCTCCATTCAGTCTATTATTTTATTGGCTTCAAAAAAAACTATTTTCAATCTGTGTGATGTATTTGAAGTAAGTTAGATAATAATATTGACAAATGAGCTCACTCACTCACAAAGAGTAGTAGAGTTCTCTGTGATAGAGCTCGTCCGGGGAAGGACTACCACCATACCTATTTCTGCCGCCAAGCAGTAATGCTCGCATTGCTGTGTTCCGGTGTGAAGGGTATGGTTTCCGGTGAAATTACTGGCACATGAGGCTTTCGATCTTAGCCTCAAGGTGGCAACCCGCGAGTGATACCTCTGGTATTGCAAGCGTCCATAGGCTGCGGTAACCGCTTACCATCTTGTGGGCCGTACGCTTGGTTGCCACTTCAGTTGTATAAAAAAAAAAAAAAAAAAAAACTCGCTCTCATCAAAATCCATGCGGCCTATTAACTCCGTCACCAGAGTTAGTCACTGACTCATACGAACTTATTTACTTTACAGAAGTTATTTTTTCACCAGATGGTGGTGGAGTCTCGGAATGCTCTTCCTCTTTGCTGCAGCGGTAGCCGTCATCAGCGTGACGGTGCAGCGGTTCCTGTCGAACCCCACCTACATGGTGCAAGAGGAGTTAGTGCAAACCACCAGGGAGTTTCCTTCTGTGGTCGTCTGCCCTGAAGTTCGGTTTTTAAAATGGAAGATTGCCAAGTTCTTGACAAACATGTATGTGACAAAGATCATCAGTAATGAAATGTAAAATTGCTACAGGAATTTTGAATTTGCCTTGCAATTTTGTCTGCGCATGCAATTTTCTTCTTTAATTATTTTTTTCTTACTAACTTAATTTAAATCCTCTAGTTCTTGGAAGACTTCTAATACTCTCATTGTGAAGACACTGGCCAACTTTCGAGCGCGTCATTGAAGAGATTAATTTTCCAAACCTTTAGTAGGCACACATTTAAAGGAACACATCCTGAAAATTTTAGGTCTCCAAAACTTAGCAAAACATGTTGTTTTTATAACAATAATTATACAAGCTGAAAGTAGAAACTAACAAATGACAAAAGTGAGAAAAGATGGTAATAAGGTCCAGATGATTATAATCACACAGCGTTTATGCATTTTTAGGAAAATCCCACCAAATCTAAACACCAGTTACATAAAATCGACAATAAATCAGCTTGCAGCATTTTACTCCCCCGATGTGGTGTTCAATACCTATGACTTGGAGAACCTTGAGCAGTTTCTGGAATACAACGCAATGGACCTGAACACAGCTGGAATGCTCCTTACTACAACATGTGAAGATACTTTGATCAGGTTTCCACCTATTTATTATACCACTAAGGTTGCAAACCAGGGTACCGCCCACCCAAAATCAAAAATTGAATCAGAAATCAGGTTCTAAGCACTAAAAGGTCTCTAATCTAGTTTGGTCGGTCAAAACTTGCCTTTCTAGACGTACCGGTATATCTGATCTTTACCGGTTTCCGCAGGCTTCTTATAACTGTGGTGTCGTTCGGGCGTTGCCATCTTCAGGCATAAGTCTATAGCATCACCAGCACCCTTCAAACCGGAGTATTAATCATAATTTATTTGTAGATGTCGCTGGCACGGTAATTTAGTGAACTGCTCAGAATTATTTGTTATGGAACTCACCGGAGATGGGTTTTGCTGTGTCTTCAATGGGCGATCTTTAAGACGGTAGGGTTATCGATATATTCTCAAAAAACATTTTTAATTGACGGCACAGCAAAGAAACTCAACTTACTTACACATCTGCTTTATTGTTCAGACGATTTGAAAATCTTGCGAATGAGAAAAAGTACGAAACCAGGTATGTTGGCTTCGACAGTGGTCTGATGTTGGCAGTCAACCAATCACAGAAGCCGATTAATGTGGATCTTTCATACAAATGGGTGAGCGACTTATGGAGCTATTACTTTTATGTGAGATTTCTAGAATAAGCAAGTTGAAACGGTAGTAAGAAGGCTGTAACCGCTAGCTGCTGGAGAATAAATGGTCTCAAACGGTGACCTGGAATACAAGATGAAGGACGGCCCATTCGATAAACCAATAACATTAAAGCCGTCGTAAAAAGTCGGTAGATGGTGAACGCTCAAGATCGGTCGTCATAACTCTATGGAGGACTATGTCCAGCCGTGGACGGTTAGCTAATTAAGATGATGAAGATAATATGAGATTAAAAAGCTGGCTTATATGTCATCGATCTTAGTTAGACTATGATTTCAGCTAGCTCTTCAAAGTAGTCGGCACTTTATTGAGTCGTCAATTAACGGCACCCCTCTCAACCCCGGCTCAGAACAGTGGGCAGCATACCACATTCGCAACTTTCAAATAGCAGAAGATGCAAGTGATCTCAGCGAGAATCTCAAGAAGTGCCGCATGAAATCTGAGCCAATGGAGTACTATCCCGTTTACCACAAGTATATCCTAGCAGATTATAAATTGAAATTCAAATTAAAAAGAGTTGTATTCAGTAATATCACAAAGATTACTTTGAAACCTCTTACAAGCTAGGTGAATTTATGCCAGTTTCAACGCGCCCATGCCATAAAAGAACTGGCAACAACACCGGCTGGGTTCCTAGTGCTAGGGTATCCATGCTGTTAATATTATAATAACGGTATTTTTTTTTTATGTTAGCAAGTGACAAGACAATCAAGGTGCTGATTGTCTTGTCTGATGTTAAGCACCACGCCTGACTATTACAGATGCAGTGCCACCCAAAGCTTAAAGTTTTTAAGTGTTGGCGTGGCACTGCACTGCGTTTATCACCCCGAGATATTGCTGTTAAGTCTTTTTCACCCAGTAATTTCACTTGCTAGAGTGCACTTCAAACCTAAACACAGTAATGCTTGCACACTAAGTACTGCTTGGAGGTAAAACTGCCACTGACACTGCGGTGGTACCCACCAAGACGGACTCTGGCTGAAGAGTCCTACCACCAGGTAATGTTAATATTGTAATATTAAAGAAATTACTATCGGTCACCCATCCAAATGGATCTGTTATGAACGAGTTAGCTAACTACGTTACGAATTATATGATAAAGTACCATTTGCCACAAGAGTTAATGAAGAGCTTACTTCCAGGAGGTACTGCCAAGTAGAATGTGAGATGCACCGAACTCTAGACAGGTGTGCGTGTGTGCGGAACATCCATCCTCTTCCAGTCGGAGCCAAGTATTGTAGAGCTCGTCATTTGCTCTGTGCTAAACATGCTAAAGGTAGATGCAACCTCCATAATTTAATTAATTAAATGCTTGAATAACATATAAAATAGTTATTCTATTGCTTATTTTTGAGCACCGTAAAGGGGCCTTGCACTTTTTTCGCGGACCAAAATATCAGATCAGCGCAGGACCGCGGTAGATAGCACAAACTAAGGAAGTTGAGGGTCTATAGACCCTCATCTCCCCAACAACACACAGGGTGCCCTATAGTGAGTGAAGTCAGGCTGTGAATGATGATGACACAGAGTACTTATTATCAACAATGAATCACCATAATATACTTTGTTCACCTGTGTTTGCAAACAATTAAATGAAGTTGAAATTTAAAATGTTTTTATTAGTGTTATGGCAAATTATATAAAATTAATCTGACAACACGAACTAGAAGTGAATCTTTATTCACCTACAGCCTTTCACACATAATCTTTCATCATTTTTTTACATGATCTTTGATAATTGATAGATTTAGGCGTTGATCTTTGTGTAAAAGTGAGATTGTATTATTTCAGTAACATACGATAGCGTTGAATGCAACTGTCCATCGGCGTGTGACGTAGCAACTGATTTCGTCACAACGATCACCTTTCCACTGGTGCCTGGCACCCTCTTTTTTGATTCATTTTAGTAAGTAACTTAGTTCCAACATAAGTTAGTTTGTATCGATCGCTTCCAAAACTACAGGAGTAAGTTTGTTAGGTGGGTTTGTTATTTTTTTTTCTTAAAAACTCATAGGTACTGTTAATTTGTAGCGTAGATAGATAACTCTTTATTGCACAACACACAAGAAATAATTAAAAGGTTACACAGATATTACTTAATTAGAGCGAAGTACAATGGGCGGCTTTATAACTATGAGCGATTTCTTCAAGCAACCTTAGGATGGACAGAATCTTACAAGAATGAGATGAGACGGTGTCAACAATTTCTGAGTAGGTTAGTTAATTTTGAATACAATAACAATAAAAAATAATAATAAGCATAGCCAGTTGGTTAATGGTAACATCTGGGGCTCTACTCTATGTCCTAATTTTGACATTGATTCTTAGTCTATTTACGCCGGTTATCAGTAGCCGTTCCAGCCTTTCCATTGTCAGAGGGTGAGTGGCGAAGTTAACCACAAATTCCATTGATCTAGTTTGACAGATTTGTGTCAGACTGTCAAAATTTAAACAAAAACCAACCAACAATCACGATGCGCAGTGTATCGAGACACATTCTGTAAATGTATGGATACGTATAATGTATGACGATATACGTATGACACGTCACAACACGCTACGACAGAATAATGTAAACGCGGCTTAGGGTGAGTTGCACCATCTAACGTTAACGTCCAATTTTTCAATCGTCATAACTATTATTTAGTAAAGGACGCTACACACTAAAACCACCTAGCTATACTGATACTCTAATGCATCGTAATAAGTAACGTTGCTTGCAGTGAGGGGCTTAACTTCAAAAAGGTCACCATAGTGCGAGCGTTCTTACAAAGCCGCAGAGAACGCAGCAACTCACGATGGTCTTTCTTCACCAAAAACGATTTGTTCTGTAAGTATGTCACCGTTATTCATTCTATTTTATATTACTTAAGTACTTAGCTATAAAATATAAACTTCTTATAGAACAAGAATATGAGGTCATTACTTAGCTGTTTTCTGGGAGCCTTTATCTACAAACTAGCTGTCGCCTGCAACTTTGTTCACGTGGAACTCGGACACCGTACTTTTTCTAGCACAAAAAGTAGTCTACGGCCTATTGCCAGTAATCGTCTATTTATGTTTTAAATTTCAGCCAAATCGGTTTTGAGGTTGTCGAGTTATAGAGGAACAAACATCCAAACATCATCTATTAGTAATATTAGTGTGATTTATAATAATTATTGTAATTAGTGTGATGATGAACAGTAATCTGAATCGAGAACCTGAATATACTTCGTTATTTGTTTCATCATGACAGCCTTCTAATGTTCCCACTGCTGGGACACTGGCCTACTCTCAGGCGAGAGTGATTGGGTCTTATAATCCACCACGCGGACCCAATGCGGATTGGTGGATGGCACATGTCTTTCGAATTTTTAGTTCTTGGACATGCCGGTTTCCTCACGATGTTTTCCTTCACCGTATGAGAGCACTGGCATTGCGCACATAAATTTTTCGAACAGAAAAATCCATTGGTGCACGACCGGGTTTGAACCCACGACCTTAGGATCGGAAGGCGGGGTCACTACCACTAGACCACCGGTGCACCGTTATTTGTTTATTAAGTAAATAATTATTATATTATTTCCAGCTCAGCTCGGTGGAGCTTTTAACTTATTCTTTGGATGCAGTATTCTAACGCTACTAGAACTGACAATACTCGGAGTACGTTGGCTGAAAGAATCGGTGCCTAAAAACACCATCCACACAGTTAAAGGAAACAATTCAGACATAAATAAAAAGATGTGTGGGAGAAAGAATAAAAGGAAGCGAGTGAAATTTATTCAAAATCAAAAATTATTTATTCAGTAGAATCACAAGGATCACTTTGAAACGTCTTACAAGCTAGGAAAATTTACACCAGTTCCAACGCGCCCATGCCGTAAAAGAACTGGCAACAACACCGGCTGGGTTCCTATCGCTTTTTTGGCATGACCCTTGCTATTGTTATGGATTCCAAGTAGAGTTGGAGCACATTATATTAAAACTATATCGCATACGAAGATTAAAATCGTTGACAGTATAGTTGATTTTATCTAATTTGTTATGTTTTATTCTATATTGCATGCTTTGATAGAAGCAGAATACATTGTTTCCATTTATTATCTATCCCACCATCTGATCTGTACATGTATTTCTAGCAATAAATATACTTTGACTTTGACTTTGATTCTGTTTGTACACAAAATTGCTCTTTTTAATTTTTATTAATTTTAAAATCTATTTTCTTTGATTGAATGCAATGTCATTATTGACCTGTAATAAGAAAATTACCAATAAAATACTATTTGACTATAATGTCTTTGTAACACTATTCCATTCCATTGCTCTAATTTTTAATTTAAAATGTGTTTGTTGGATGTTTTAATAAATTTACTATAATCATCATCATGACGACCTCATTGGAGTGGTGGGTGGAGTGTTCAGTTCAGAACCGTACTGCTCATGATCTGCGAACATTTATTCCGGGTGTTGCTATACCACAGTACTCATAATTTCTGGATACTCTGGATACGACAAAAAGAATTCTATTCTAAGAATTCTAGTCTTTTAGTCATCATCATGACAGCCTTCTAATGTTCCCACTGCTGGGACACTGGCCTACTCTCAGGCGAGAGTGATTGGGTCTTAATCCACCACGCGGACCCAATGCGGATTGGTGGATGGCACATGTCTTTCGAATTTTTAGTTCTTGGACATGCCGGTTTCCTCACGATTTTTTCCTTCACCGTATGAGAGCACTAGCATTGCGCACATAAATTTTTTGAACAGAAAAATCTATTGGTGCACGACCGGGTTTGAACCCACGACCTTAGGATCGGAAGGCGGGGTCACTACCACTAGACCACCGGTGCTCTGTCTTTTAGTAAGAATGTTGAATGATTGTTGAATGTGTTGTGAAAATCCTAGTATTTTAAACACACAACGCTTTCTGTGTCGTGGGTTATGTTAGTATCATCAAAGGTCCACATGGCCGAACATAAAAATGTCATGATAAACGGTCTCAAGACTTATCTGCTAATGGCTGTCCATCAATCAAATTCTTTCGACAATCCATGTAATTTTGATAGCGATTTTGATCTTTATTGTTATGTGTAAATGACTTGGAATCAAAAGGCGTGTTGCGTGATGTTATTCATCAGTTGTATTATATACTAGAATACTTTAAAAGTGAAGGAATTAAGTTATTACGTTGCGTGCCATAACGCAACTATCCACAATTCCACATATTTAAGTTAGGGCGGGTATCCATCAAAGCTGAGTGTAGATAAGATGTCTTAATTGACATAGTGATCGAAACTGAGTAATTTTTTTGGTTGATTATCTCCGTTCCGTTCCACGCTATTTCACCCCCCTTCAATGCATACTTACTCGTCTTTTGATATAGGTCAAGCGCACACGCACTTTTTCCCGACGTACCGGTTTCATTAAAACCATTAGATATACTTACGTACTTACGTAAAAAAGAGTATTTTATATATTTTTATTCCACTGCTCTTGCCAATGACGGATTTACATATTTTTGTAGCTACGTAAATTCGTACGAATCAGTTTTCACTTGTGACGGAGGCTATACATTTTTTATGTATTGTGTTAATTAATGTATTTTATTGTTCAGTCTGGTTAGGGTTCATATTCAACATTAAAATGATATTAAATCATAACATAACTTTTATTTTGACGCCGATGTGGCGCAGCGGGCGCAGGTCCGCCTGCGACGCAGAGGTTGCGGGTTCGATTCCCGCCTCGGGACAAATGTTTGTACGATCTACAAATATTTGTTGCGGGTGTTCTGGGTACCTATTTTCTATATATAATAAAAAATATCTATCTATGTATTGTATTGTATTAAATATATATCAGCCATCTAGTATCTACCCATAATACAGCTCTGTTTAACAGCAGCTTACTTGGGGCCAGATGATGATGTGTGGATTGTCCAGCATTATTTATTTATTTATTTGGTAGCTCAGATTCCAGAACTCGACTTGGGAAGACAAAAGCCTGTTTCAACAACGATTCTATAAATTATTCAATAAAGTACTACAACAAAATCAATAGCCTTTTTACAGCTATCCTTATTCCGTAACGAACTCCGAAGGCTGCTAATTTAAAATTCTCAGCTGGTAACATTAAAATTCTATGCCTTTGTTCACAACTTCTAAGTGGGAAAAAACTTGACAAATAAATAATTTCGCTAAATCTACATTTGTAAGGACCAAGACCCAGCCTAGTTTGATTAATGATCTGCGTGAATTGTCTCATATTCATAAAAGAAAAACAGTCATTTTAGCGACTCGCCTGATATTGTTTTTCCTTGTCATTCTTATATCAATGAAATGAAATGAAATAAAATGAAATTCTTTATCGTTGAAGTAAGAGCTACAATCGTTCAGTGGATTAATTAAAATACCTACTTAAACTTACTTAAAATGAGCGCTACAATTACAACTTAATTACGTCGTCATTATTTGACATTATTTAGACACACCAACGACAGTTACAGAGAACATTATTAAATAGGTACAGTAAAGAGTATTAGATTATAAGTAACCAGAACTTACAGGTGTATACAGCTTTCTAGTTTCTTTCTGGTTATTTTAATTAAGCATTCACCTACCTTATAGATTATTAGATGAACAAAATACTATGACAGATTTGAAAGACACATTGCTAACAGAGGTTTATAGTTATGATTAGAATCATCAAAATAAATTTTAAGATAGTACGCTGATTGAGAAGAACACGGTCATCTCTAGATAAATGCTTTTTTTTTTATTTCGCTTATAATATATGCTTTTTCACTGGAATCTTCCTTTACTGGTTACAGGGGTAAATATATAAACAAAAAGAATGAAACCTAAAAACCTATCATTACTCAAGTTTAGCTCTAGAGTGTAATACGTATCTTCAGCAAAAACCCATCTGATCGATTCAGAGAGGGAGGCGCGGTGACTGCCAAATTGTCGACTAATGAATAAAGTTAATGATGATACCGCCGCAAATATACAGCCTCCATTTAATTAAAATAGTATCGGCAACTTTCCGCCACTCACTGGTTCTGCAGCTTATTTGTGGAATAGCTGAGTCTCTAAGTAAAGGGTTAAGCCAGGGTTCCATTATTCTAGGGGTGGCCCTGTGCTGCCGCAGCACTGCGAGGTGCTGGGGCTGACTTTTGTTAGCCCCGGGAAGTGCTTTGAGCGCGATGCGGGAGGGGCACCACTGATAGCCCTAGGGGACCGTGGAGCCCCTCGGCATGCATCGAGGCTGGCCACCGGGGATGGTTTAGTGAGTCGTCGAGTCCGACAACCTCACACACCCCCGTCGTACCCTTATGCGACGGGATGTCTGTATGCAGATTCCTCCCCGTTAACAAAAAAAAAAAACGGGTTACATTATTCTGTCGTGGAGTGTAGTGGCGCATCATAAGTATATCGTATCTATACATTTACAAAATGCATCACAACACACTGCGCTTTAGCAATATAATTCTAACCATACAAAATGTATGGATACGATATGCTCAATGACGCGTCACGACACGCCACGACAGAATAATGTAAACGCGGCTTAAGGTAGGTTTCCAACTTTCATTGTACATTTATGTCTGAAAATATATTTTATTATTATGAATACATTTTAAAAATAATGTACTCAATATTATTACAATCTAGCCTTACGTTTAGGCTAATGAGTAATTTTAAGTTGACCTAGTATAAAATAAATTAGTTGCTAAGAATTGTGTCCATTGGCACTTTTCTTACTGTCAATATATGAAAAAAGCGTTAGATAACGGACGACGTAAAGTAAGAATCGCGGGTCGAACCTAGATGAGGCTAGTACAGGATCGAAAGGAGTGGCACTTATAAAGGGAGGCCTGTACTCAGCAGTAGGTAAAGCAGGCTGTGGATGATGATTACGATGATGTTGTTCGAATATAGTAATATTGATAGCATGTAGACTCTACATGTTCTATACCTATATGTCGATTCTACATTGTAGAGCGACGACATGATGACAGAGCTAAGTTTTCACTAAATGCCGCTTACAATCAAGTAGGTTTGGTTGCCACATGTCATCATCATCATCATGACAGCCTTCTAATGTTCCCACTGCTGGGACACTGGCCTACTCTCAGGCGAGAGTGATTGGGTCTTAATCCACCACGCGGACCCAATGCGGATTGGTGGATGGCACATATCTTTCGAATTTTTAGTTCTAGGACATACCGGCTTCCTCACGATGTTTTCCTTCACCGTATGAGAGCACTGGCATACACCACACAGCATCATTAAGCCCCAAGCTAAGCAGAGCTTGTATTATGACTACAACACAATCGTATACCTATATATATTGTTTATTATGCATAGAAAATACCCCAGAGCACCCGGGTTAAAGATTGCACAAACATTTGTGTCAAGGCCGGAATCGGACCCGCAACCTCCTGCGTGATGGGCGGACTTTCGCGCGCCACGCCACATTCGTCGTAAAAAAAAAAGCCCGTTTTCTTCTCGATGCACAATGTGCTGAGTGAGCCAGTTATTCTCTCACTGCCGCATCGAACTGTAATCGATAGTCGGTGAGATTAGTTTAACTAATGGCTGCGTGGTGAACCATCACCGCCATTATCTATTCATGAATGCTTAGAGAAACTATTTTGATTATTTGTGTCAGTTATGTACACTAACCGTGGTGAAATCGCAGTTCATTAGCTCGGAAAATATCAAACCGCTTAAAATAGAACTCTTTTGTTTTCTTTGTGCGAAGTGGGAATGAGGATTCAAACTTGACGACCAATGTAGCGCGGTGGGCGAAGGTCCGCCTGCGACGCAGAGGTTGCGGGTTCGATTCCCGCCTTGGGACAAATGTTTGTAGCATCTGCAAATATTTGTTCCGGGTGTTCTGGGTGTTTTCTATGTATAATAAAAAATATCTATCTATGTATTGTATTGTATTAAACATATATCAGTCATTTAGTACCCATGACACAGCTCTGTTTAACAGCAGCTTACCTTGGGCTAGATGATGCTGTGTGGATTGTCCAGCATTACTTATTTTATTTATTTACAAAAAAAAGGTTGTGACTCCGAGTTACATCCTAAAACATTAGAATACTTTCATTTAGATACCAGTGCATTTAATTAGGCATAGATCAGCTAAGGCTTAGCATATCTAAGTTAAAGTATAGTACGGCCAACAATTTTATGCATTTGTGAAGTTAGGAAACTAAATTGTTTTTGCGCATCTCGAATGGCTAACTTTATCGAATGCCTAGATCCGCCATCCATTCAAAATTCCCGAGAAACATAAATAAAAAGTAGTTTTGTAACAAGACGAAAAAGTTTTATTTTAAAAGTCGTTATAAATAAACTCAAGTTTGGATTCCAGCAGATCCCCATATTTACGACCAAACTATGTAATAGCGAGGAAATTTTTGTTCTGTAACTCGCGGTACCCCAAGCTCCGTGAGGCAGGTCCGGATTTTCTCCCGACTGTGTACTGATGTCTACTCTTGAAAGCGACAAACGATAATCGCAGCAAATATTCTAGTTCAACTTATGCCTGTTACAACTATGTTTAGAGCATTCACGGACAAAACGCACGCTTAATAAAAAAACGAAATAAGTCGAAAAACAAGAATTTTGGGAAATCGCGTCTAAAGTTTTCCGATCTCGCTACCATCTCTAATCTATGGAAAATATCGAAATCATTAACTGTGTTGTTTAATGTTATGAATGTATTGCATAGCCAATAGATTCCCCTTTAATATTATATAGTTAAAACATTGTTATTATGCACAGTTATTTAAATAAAGAGCGCTAAAAAAATATTTACTGACTTAATTCGTTTTATTACTAAAACGGTTTTTTTTTTGCAAATTAATACATGACACATAATGAAATATTACACTTTACTTTAAATTAAAATTAAAATTTTTAGGTATAGTATGAAATACGCCTTTTTTTTATTTAATGAAATTAGATTCTACTTGAGTATATTTTAATGTTACATTTTATTATTAAAATCGTTAAAATTTATTTATGTTTCTTTGATAAATAAATGAAACAGTAATTATTATTCTGCAAAGTATATTATAGAAAATGTAGAAAACCATAAACTAAACTCTTAAATTATCTGTTCTTCAAACAGATTTAAAAAAGCTTTAATAGATATAAACTTTGTGCAGGTACTGAATGCTTCTCTTATGCTAATTGGGTTGTTTTTCAATAGAATGCAGTGAGATTACAATCAAACATATTTCTAGGTTCATAATTTTCTAATTAAACTTACAATCAATACAAAAAGTCTAAACTTACAGCTAATAATAATTTTTTATCAGACTTTCTTGCTACTACGTAAAAATACATTCTAAAAGAATACTTATGTAGTTTCATATTAAAAAAAGCAATCACTTCTAATAATTATGAAACTGAGTTTTGGCTTTTGGTCTTTCTTCTTGTTAGTAGGTACTTAGTTCTTGTTTTTGTAAGCACTTTTAAGTGAAATTTCAGTGATCTGTTTCATTTACTTTCTTTTATTTATAATATATACCTACCTCTTTGTAATCACCTTCCACGTATGATACTTTATACCAAAAGGTAAACGGGTTCCTTTTAGTCATTTTTAATTGTTTTAATTTTGTTCCAATCAACGTTTTGTCCGTTTGTGTTAGTGTTGAAATTGTATCCCAAATCTTCTTGCAAGGCTTTAAGATCCTTGAAGAAATCAAAAGTTAACTCGTGGACATTGATCGGTGGTTTACTTTTAGAGCTATGTATTGATACGGACTGTTAATGGGGCCTGACATCAAGTTCTTCTTTACTTCTCTCTCTATTAAGCTGTGTACGCTGTGTATCTGCTTCATTTTGTGTGTGCCTAATAATAAATTTATGAATAATGGTGTTTATATTCAAATAATTCACGGCGTATATATAAATCGTAGCTATGTATTTATTTTTATTTTGTTCACATAAATTGTGTATATAAGTGCTTCAGAGCTACCATCCTCACAAGGCTTAGATAGTTCTTCTAGATAATTCCAAACACAAGATCCGTAGCTCCTCGTTTTGCATCTGCCTCAATCCAAAAATTGCAGTGGACTTTGTCGTGAGCCTCCTTTTTGTCATTTATTTATTTATTTATTCAGAAATGATAGAAGTTTACAGTATCTTTATTATTCAGTTCAGTTAGCGTCAGGTTATAGCTATTTAATTTAGATTTATAGTAAAATGCTGGCGTGTCACCTCGAGGGCATTGTAGCACCGCTTCTAAGTCCTAAATCACGGCTAAATTACATGCTCACTCTTTGTTGAGTCTCAGTTTCAGAGTCAGGGGCCATGGTCACAATCATGTCATGGTATACATTTTTTTGAGAATTTAGTTTAGGTCTTCATTTGAATCGCTATAAGAGTTCATGGTTGGGCCCCAGAGCTTGAAGTGTCTGTACCTACTTGACAGCACGATAAAGTTGATTCTCTTATGGCCAGCAGCGTCAGCAAACTTGTCTTCGAAGTCGGGTCTTCAACATCGTCACGTCGCTTTCGTCTGTGTATATAGGAGAAATGATTTTTGAAGAATTTGCAGTAACGCGACGTATTCGGGCTTTTACAATAATTAGATTATTTATCTAATTCTGGGGTATTTTTGATAACATCTTCATTTTCTGATTCGGCAATCGGAGCATCTGCAGCGGTCGGAATCCGAAGAGGATGAGGATTAACTCAAAGTAGAGCTTGAAGAAGACTTGGATGTCGATATACGTTTAATTGATATTGGTGCGATTTTGTTAATACTCGGATCGTCGTCACTCAAATCACTGCCATAATCATGTACACGACTTGCTGTGAACTGATACTTCTTCTTATCAATTATTGATTTTTCTAATCCACTTTCATTGAAGGCAGATGGTTGCAGGCTCTTTAATAAAAAATTGGTACATATTATTTTATTAAATTTAAAACATATCACGATTATAATTATTTAAACTCTTTCTATTAACTTACCTTATTGCATCTATTTATTTCACATTCAACATACACCTCGTTAGCATTTTCAGGATTTAACAATTGAGTGAATGTGTTGTCTTCTAGTTTCTGATTAAAAAATAAATTGTGTTTGTGTAAATTCTAATTTTTTAGAGGTCTACTACCTCCAAGAAAATTATAATATAAAAAAAACCACTGATACTAGCTTCTGCATCTTTTAAGCATGTAGTATTTTTTCTTGGGCTAGTTTCATATGGAGATATGTTTTCAACATCTTCTTTTTCATGATCGTAGGAGTACTTTAAAGACCCAACAAAAAGTAATCATTTCAACATCACAACGACTGTTTGCAACGTGATCTAAGTAATATGTATCTCTAAATAAGTGCTTATTTGATGGGAATCATTTTCATATGGGTCTACCACCATGTCCTGGTTTTGTGATATAGAAGATTCACTGATCAGACCCAGAATTTTTCGGCTCCTCCAAGACATTTTCAAAAAGGGTTCAAAAACGTGTCTGAAAAAAATGATCTAATTAATTTTAAAAAGAAATAACTAAAAAAGCTTTGATAAGATCAACTGTCATTTTAATCTTAAACGGTAATAACAAACAATTCAAACTGTGTTAATTCATTGCATTTAATCATAAACAGATTTATATTTCAATATGCTAAAACTGTTAAGTATTTTCCAAAAGTAAAACGAAATAAATCAAAATAATTACTAGAAAGTTTTACAACTTTTAATAATAAAATGAAATATATCTAAAATTGACTGTGTTCTAGTGTTAATTTTTAAATTAAAAGTGAAATAAGTCGAAACATATTTCTTTACTTTTAAAAAACAGATTTGAAACTCACATACCTTTTTTAATAAAGCAAACCATTTGTTTATAATCCTCACAGACACTCATATTTCACTCGTCACCGCCGGCACATATCTGATTAGTTCACTTTACAAATATCAACTCGTCCACCTATTTTATAAAAAAGAGCTATGTAGTCTTCTATTTTGCGTCACCGGCTCATTTTGAAGCGGCTGTCGAATGTAACCTATTCTTTCCGTGTAGTTATTGCGTTTTATTACAAAAACTCAAAAACCTTGACTTTTGAGTTATTTCTTTTTTTGAATAAGCGTGCGAAAAGCTGAACCATGAATATAAATAATAATCATCATCATCATGACAGCCTTCTAATGTTCCCACTGCTGGGACACTGGCCTACTCTCAGGCGAGAGTGATTGGGTCTAAATCCACCACGCGGACCCAATGCGGATTGGTGGATGACACATGTCTTTTCGAATTTGTAGTTCTTGGACATGCCGGTTTCCTCACGATGTTTTCCTTCACCGTATGAGAGCACTGGCATTGCGCACATAAATTTTTCGAACAGAAAAATCCATTGGTGCACGACCGGGTTTGAACCCACGACCTTAGGATTGGAAGGCGGGGTCACTACCACTAGACCACCGGTGCTCTAATAATATATAATAAATAATAATATAAATGTTTATCCTGTAACTTGAAAAAAATTGACAAAAGTAGTTAATAATATTACAATTGGTAACAAAAATGGCCACCACTCAGCATATGCTACGGCAGAACAACTCATGCCGCAGAGCTAGTTTTCTGTGGTCGCCTAATATATCGGTTTTGACCGCTAGAGTAGACCCCCTGACTCTATTCGGGGATTTCCCGCCGGCCGCGTTATTATTCACGTCGCTGCGACGTTGATATTGCAACTTTTGCAATATTTTATACAGAAACCTGGGCTTCTGTTCTACGCGTTTAGAGTTAGACCCAACTTTCGGATACAAATTACGCTTCAATCTCTTGCGAAGAAAGTTTGCGGTAAATTGGACTGCCTTTATTAGAATGTGAGTTGGTCGGTTCGGATATTGTCGGAAAGTAGCGGTTTTTTGGGCTCTGTGCCGATTTTGATCTCGAGAAAACAAACCCTTTATTCTATTACTTCAGTAAATTAAAGACTTATTGTATTTACTGTCCTTATTCATACAAAAACTGTCATGTCAGCGGCTTGCGAAGTATTGATTTTCGTTGTTATTTTATGTTAATTTATAAATGTAAGTACATAACAACAAATAATTGCATCAATCAATGACATAAGAATGACAAGGAAAGACAATGCCTAGCAAGCCACTGAAGCCACTGACCTGACAGTTTTTTTACGAATAAGGGTATTTAGTCTTTATTCATAAATTCTTTAGTCGTAATCTATGACTGAAATATGTATCCTTGTATCATAATAAGCTCGAATACACGCATTTGACAAAATGCGTAAACAAAAAAAAATCGGAATCTGGAAGCTAAAAACCACATTAACTTTTTTTTTAATAATGGTAAAAAGCCTACAAACAGAAACATCATTATTCAAATTCTTCCAACAGCTAAAGCACATTAGCCTCTTCAAACAAACGCAAAAAAATACGTTTTTACTAAACGGACAATTTGTTTCTTTTGTCCGGTCCCAAGGCATGTAGCAAAGGCGGATATGGCGAAATAAAAAATTGGACAAGACATAGTATGGCCCGCAATGTTAGAGTCCCAAACTTATGGGCCATTTACACCATACCATAATTGCATGCAAGAATTGCCTTGTCAAATTGATTTTAGTGCAAAAATGTTCTGAAATGTAATTGACAAGGCAATTCTTGCATGCAATTATGATAAATGGGCCATTACACTCATAACTTGGTATTCATCTCCAAAGATAGTCGGTAACTAAACTTTATCTTTGTGTTAAAAAACATTACCTACTACTATGAACGTGAATTATTTATATTAATATTGTGGATGTGGGGTGTCATTATTATTCATCATCATCATCATGACAGCCTTCTAATGTTCCCACTGTTGGGACACTGGCCACCTCTCGGGCGAGAGTAATTGTGTCTTAATCCACCACGCATTATTATTATTACTATACTTTTTTACAGTTTTTTGGTGCGAAGTATCAAATTCTCATCAGATAACTTGCTGAAAAGCGTTTGAGACCGTAGGTATGGAGAGCTCTCTTTCTCATTTCCACCAAAAATTGAATAAAGAGTTTTTAAAAACAAAGGTGACCTACAGAATAGGAGAATAATAATGAATGAATGAATGAATGAATGAATGGATGAAAAATTCTTTATTGTACACCGAAAAAAAAAAAAAACTCAAAATTACCGCTTGTATAATGGGGTGTGTTCGGAAGAATTGTTTGACTTGATGCCAACAGCTACTTTTTACCATCGCAACGCTCGCCATCGGCAGGGGATCCATCCACACACTCTAGAGCCAGGTTGGTCGCGCACCGTAAGGTTTCAGAGGAACTTCCTCCCGCGAACACTTAGGCTGTGGAATGATCTCCCTGCTGAGGTTTTCCCTGGAGACTACAGTATGAGGTCCTTCAAAAAGGGTGTTATAAAATTTTTAAAGGGTCGGCAACGCGCGAGTGATACCTCTAGTATGCTTGTTTGCCACCTTGGTGGTATAAAAAAAAAAAAAAAAAAAAAACACACAAGGTACAATGGGCGGTCTTATAGCTTATGAGCGATTTCTTCCAGACAACCTTAATAATTAGAGACAAGAGTGATTGAAGCTAAAGAATGATTCAACAAGATGAACTATCCGTTTTCACCATTTGCCTCGGGAATCTAAAAAGGCGCAAATATTTTACACCAATAAAGGAAACATTCGCGGCGAGGTGCAAAACAATAAGGCTTCAAAGGGCAGCATCCCTCCCTCCCTTTGGGGGATTTATGTCGAGCGTTGTGTGTCAGTGGCCGGCAAGCCCGGGATCCTGCGATCATTAATTTACGTCAACTGCTGTAGCAGTCAGAGCAACGGGACCATAGAGGAAGTAAGTTGTAGTATTATTATTATTACTCAAGAGTAGTAGAGTTCTCTGTGATAGAGCTCGTTCGGGGAAGGACTACCACCATACCTATTTCTGCCGCCAAGCAGTAATGCTCGCATTGCTGTGTTCCGGTGTGAAGAATATGGTTTCCGGTGAAATTACTGGCACATGAGGCTTTCGATCTTAGCCTCAAGGTGGCAGGTATTACCCGCGAGTAATACCTCTGGTATTGCAAGCGTCCATAGGCTGCGGTAACCGCTTACCATCTTGTGGGCCGTACGCTTGGTAGCCACTTCAGTTGTATAAAAAAAAAAAAAAAAAAAGCCCGGGATCTTGCGATCATTTACTTACGTCAACTGCTGTAGCAGTCAGAGCAACGAGACCATAGAGGAAGTAAGCTGTTGTATTATTATTATTACTCAAGAGTAGTAGAGTTCTCTGTGATAGAGCTCGTTCGGGGAAGGACTACCACCATACCTATTTCTGCCGCTGAGCAGTAATGCTCGCATTGCTGTGTTCCGGTGTGAAGGGTATGATTGAGACATTGTTGTTAAGTCTCTTTCGCCCAGTAATTTCACGTAAGTAGTGCTTGATGTGAGAAAGCGATCACTAGCTCCCGCTCCACGTTGTAATTCTTGCATGAAGTCAGCAGGCGTGGAGCACGCACGCTCGCTCTGCAACCTTTATGCGTAACTGGATTTGTGTAATTCCGTCGCGTAATCATCCTGCTGTTGTTTTATGTACACACGCCCTTACTCGTGAGAAACACGCACGTATTCACTTAACTATTTACATGTGTATAAAGAATAAAAAAATTCTAGTACCTACTATCCCGATTTTTCCAATTATTTATCTTAGGGTGGATTTCCGCGGATAGTTGGTAAGCGGTTACCGCAGCCTATGGACGCTTTCAATACCAGAGGTATCACTAGTTTTTAACTGACTACAAAAAAGAGGAGGTTAATTCGACTGTTTTTAATTTTTGTGTATTGATGATTGTGTTTGACTTAGTACGTGTTTGATTTTTTGCGTGTATGACTTTATGCGTGTATGACTTTGTGTGGGTTTTGACATGTGTTTTTGACTTTCACCGTATAATCCTTATTTTTATGTTTGACAGGTATCTAATAATTTAGAGTTGAAATTTTTTTTTTAAAAATCATAACTACACCCTTTCGTATTTCCGTAACCCCGAAGCATTTATATATATATATTTTTTTTATACTACTAAAGTGGTCAGCGGTTACCGTAGCCTATGTACGCATGCAACATCATAGATATCACTTGCGTGTTACTACCCTAAGACCTTAGATGGTAAGTCTCATGTGCCTGTAATTTCACCGGAAACCATACCCTGCGAACCGGAACACAGCAATGCGAGCATTACTGCTTGGCGGCAGAAATAGGTATGGTGGTAGTCCTTCCCCGAACGAGCTCTATCACAAAGAACTCTACTACTCTTAAAATTATATAGCCTTCTTCAAAATTGTACATAATGGTCAAAACTTGATTAAAATTCGACGACCAATGTGGCGCGGTGGGCGAAGGTCCGCCTGCGACGCGGAGGTTGCGGGTTCTATTCCCGCCTTGGGACAAATGTTTGTAGGATCTGCAAATATATGTTCCGGGTGTTCTGGGTGTTTTCTATGTATAATAAAAAATATCTATCTATGTATTGTATTGTAATAAATATATATCAGTCATCTAGTACCCATAACACAGCTCTGTTTAACAGCAGCTTACCTTGGGGCTAGATGATGCTATGTGGATTGTCCAGCATTATTTATTTATTATTATTTAAATATTTTATAAAAAAAAAAAAAAAATCGCACTTTCTTTTAATATAAACTGACCTGTATGTGCTTTTTGCAAACTCAATTCCCTCAAAGTAACGCAACCGGAAACCAAGAGTTCGTAGAAGACCTACTGAAGAGTAAATAAGTAAGTTCGTGTGAGTCAGTGGCTAACTCTGGCAACTCTGGTGACAGAATTAATTAATTATGTTACCCATACAAATAGTGACCCCGCGGAATAGAGATACTTCGTTGAACTTCGTTAATTTACTAAGAACTAAGCCAGGTTTGCTTCACTGAATGTGGGGTGAAAGCTTTAAGAAGAACCAACTTTGTCAAACAACCAATCAAGACTACTTTTACTACCTTGCGATCAAATCAAAAGAGATTATTATTATACTATATATTATACGTATATAGATTATTATTATACTATATATTATACTTATATAGATTATTATTATACTATTTATTATACTTATATAGATTATTATTATACTATATATTATACTTATATAGATTATTATTAGCACAAATTATAAATACAAATGTTTGGATGTTTGAATGTCATTTTTTTTTATCATCATGACAGCCTTCTAATGTTCCCACTGCTGGGACACTGGCCTACTCTCAGGCGAGAGTGATTGGGTCTTAATCCACCACGCGGACCCAATGCGGATTGGTGGATGGCACATGTCTTTCGAATTTTTAGTTCTTGGACATGCCGGTTTCCTCACGATGTTTTCCTTCACCGTATGAGAGCACTGGCATTGCGCACATAAATTTTCCGAACAGAAAAATCCATTGGTGCACGTCCGAGTTTGAACCCACGACCTTAGGATCGGAAGGTGGGGTCACTACCACTAGACCACCGGTGCTCTGTGTTTTTTTTATACAACTGGTCTATTGGTAGTGACCCCGCCTTCCGATCCTGAGGTCGTGGATTCAGACCTGGTCGTGCACCAATGGATTATTCTGTTCGAAAATTGTATGTGCGCAATGCCATTGCTCTCATACGGTGAAGGAAAACATCGTGAGGAAACCGGCATGTCCAAGATGTAATAAGTAAATTAGTTTAATTATAATTAGTTTACTGTATTTCCCTGCCACTATCGGTACCATAGTACCAGGTGGTCGCGATACAAATGCATCAGGAAGCTAATAGCGCCGACGTGATTTGCTAAACATAATTCGATTTGTACGTGCTTAACTAGTTCCGACGGTGACTTTACAAAACCTTTATTTACAGTTTGTGAGTGGTGCTCTAGTGCAACGAGTTTCCAGTATTTTTCAATTGATTGGTCGTTACTTTGCGGAAATTCGAACAATAAAAAAAAAACTTATGTTAGTTCAGCGGAATATTAAGAGACTTACTACAAATAGTATTTTTATTTTCCTGGAATCCTGGAAAATCCAAGACTGGACAAATAAATGGAGAATAAAGCTGAACGAGACTAAATCAACTCACATAAACTTCACTAACAAAAATCAACAGTACTACCCTGTGTATATTAATCAAAAGTGCATACCATATGAAAATACGGCCAAGTATCTGGGCATGACGCTTGACGCAAAGCTACGCTGGAAAGCTCACGTTAAGAAGAAAAAAGATGAGTTAGAAATACGCTACAAACAAATGTACTGGTTGCTTGGAAGACAAGCTGCCCTTTCTGTACATAACAAAATTATACTTTATAAACAAGTCCTAATGCCAGTATGGACATATGGTATTCAGCTGTGGGGCTGTACCAAAAAAAGTAATATTCTTATTATACAACGATTTCAAAACAAGGTACTAAGGAATATCGTAAATGCTCCTTGGTACATAAGAAACGAAGATCTGCACCGGGACCTTAAGATAGACTTCGTCGACAGTGTAATAAAAAACTATGCAGAAGCTCACGAGCGTCGACTTCACCATCATGTAAACGTCGAGGCAATCCAGCTCCTCGACAACACGGATATAGTGAGAAGGCTCAAAAGGACTAAACCTTTTGAGTTAGTAGTGTAAAATCAATAGTGACCTTAACATAGAGTGAAAAATGACAATAAACACATGAACAAAGTGCTTACCCTTAATAAATAGAGACAGTAAGAAAAGTGCCAATGGACACATTCTTAGCAACTAATTTATTTTATAAGAGTAGGTCAACTTAAAATTACTCATTAGCCTAAACGTAAGGCTAGATTGTAATATTATTGAATACATTATTTTAAAATGTATTCTTAAAAAAAAATTAAAAAAAATCCTGGAAAAACACAGTCAGTTGATTCGACTTATAACACGTAATAATAATATACATCTTGGAAAAATTACGGTTCCTGCAAAAGCTTAAATTTAAATTCAAATTTAAAATACTATTCTTCAATAAAATCACACTTTGAAACATCTTAATAAATATGCATTAAACTGCATAATCCGAGGTAAACCGAAGCTAGCAATTCATAAAATAGTTATTCATTACATAAAGACTAGACTGAGCACTGGTGGTCTAGTGGTAGTGACTCCGCCTTCCGATCCTAAGGTCGTGGGTTCAAATCCGGTCGTGCACCCATGGACTTTTTGCTACGAAAAATTTATGTGCGCAATGCCAGTGCTCTCATACGGTGAAGTAAAACATCGTGAGGAAACCGGCATGTCCAAGAACTAAAAACTCGAAGGACATGTGCCATCCACCAATCCGCATTGGGTCCGCGTGGTGGATTAAGACCCAATCACTCTCGCTGGAGAATAGGCCAGTGTCCCAGCAGTGGGAACATAAGAAGGTTGTCATGATGACATAAAGACTATAAACTCAATCACAAGATTAGCCACTGACTGTAACGTACTATAATTTTCTCTATTTTAGCTTGGAATGGGCCACGCCAACGGCCGGTTGCTGTATTATTGTTATTTGGGATAATAGAACGTGACTGCGTGAAACTTCAATTCAATAGATCAATTTCTGGGTTACAGAAAATTTATTTTAATTATTTTGCTTACCAGTTGATTAGCTGCATCACACTATTAACTATTATAATATGTTGTGTTTGTTTGTCCCCACTCATCATCAGAATCATCATCATACACAGTATAACTTTACCCACTATATAGTATAGGCTACTCTGTGCTATAGGTCTCACTTTTAATGCCACTCCTTTCGGTCTTCGTGTACTGTTTCAACTCAACTCCACTTGATTCTAGAATCGAATAAAGAATAGATTCAGATTCAGATTCAGATACAATTTATTGCGATAATGGGTATAGAATAGGTCTCACATCAGTATCATTAAGTGGTTCAGCCATAATCAGTTTTATAGCATGCAATATTAAAATCACAAAGTATCTTATAAAAAAAAATGAAACAGTTATAGTAGGTAATTGTATAAAAGTTTTTATGGTTAAAAATTGTGGTTAATAATGTGGAATATAACTCTTTTTAGGGTTAAGCTCGCCTGTGTACATGTTCTTTAATTTTTATAAATGTTATTTAAGTGTGTACAATAAAAAATAGAATAGAATGAATAAAATTAAAATTTAATTATACAAAAATAATAAATAATAAGTAAGTACCAAATAGATTTTAGTTTATTATGTTTTGAAACGATTATGTTCCAATAACTCGCAGTGGGAACATTAGAAGGCGGTCATGATGATGTTTTGAAAATTCTTTGTTTTTACCCCTAAACCTTTTAGAGCTTTTCTTTGTTTACCTCAAACCTAAATTGTGTAAAAAACTGCCACTAACACTGGAGTGGTATTTTCAACAATGGACAAAGTTTGGTTTTCCCATTCTATATAGGGTGGCCACTTTTTATGCAACGGATAGATACTTACTTAAATAATTAACTATAATACATAATGATCGAGAAAATAATACATTTATCTTATTGATTACTAGCTGTTGCACGCGACCTCGTTTGGGTGGAACTCGGGAATCACACTTTTTTTCGAAAATAAAAACTTGCCTATGTCCTATTTCCAGTCACTATATATTTATTTTTTAAATTTCCGCAAAATCGGTTAAGTAGTTATCGTGTCATTGAGGAACAAACATCGAAACATTCGCATTTATAGTGTTTGTAATTTTGAATTAATATTATATTCCTTATCTTCTTCAATTCTTATTAAATTAACTGCTGTTTGTTAGTTTCACTAAAATCAAGAACGGCTGGACCGATTTCGCTAATTTTAGTTTTGAAATATTTGTTGGAGTCCTTTATTTTATTTATTTATGTGGACTCCCTTTTCCGCATTTGGACGTGCATTTGGTCCGTTGTGCGTGGGGAGCTGGCTATGCGTGAAGCCAGCCTAACTCCTCCCAGAAGCACAGAAGTTTCCTGGGGTCTTCGCAGGCTTCGAGGAGTGACCTTGGTGTTCCAAGGATTTGTGTGCGTTGAGTGGCTACTCCCACGCATTCCAGGACTACGTGGGCAGCTGATTCTTCTTCGGCTAGACAGCCTCTGCAGAGTGGGCTGTTGGAGTCCTTCCTGAAACATAAAATATACTCACGTGAAACCGCGTAGGTCAGCCAATATAAAACATTGTCACCCTTTCCTACGCAAGTATTCGAGTCACGCGCGGCCGCACTGAAAGGTGCCCAAGATTGAATAAAGACGACCGCTCTAACCTGGGGTTATCATCCACCCTGAATAAACAGACTCTTGGAGAGCCGACCTCGTTGGCTCCTCATGCATTTATATACGATTTATTTCAAGGTCGATCGGTTATACATATCTATAATAACAAGCGTATGAGTCAATAGCCCACTCTTGTGATGGAGTTAATAGGTTAATAGGACGCCGGAATGCCTGCGTCATGGCCTTTTTTTTTTTTTTATACAACTGAAGTGGCAACCAAGCGTACGGCCCACTTGATGGTCAGCGGTTACTACGTACGTGCCTCCGAAGGATGGAAGCGCTCAGTTGAAATTGTCACTGGTGGTCACCCAACCAAATGGTACGCGGAATAAGAAAGAAAGAAAGAAAGAAAACTATTTATTCAACCACCACAAAGTAACAGAGAATTAATAAACAAATATGGATACCAAATGCCTACTTATAGCTAGATAAAGATAAATGTTTATTTCAAAATGGTCATCATTGTCCACGAATAAAACATATTAACAATAAATAAATAAATAAATAATGTTGGACAATCCACACAGCATCATCTAGCCCCAAGATAAGCTACTGTTAAACAGAGCTGTGTTATGGTACTAGATGACTGATATATACTTAATACAATACAATACATAGATAGATATTTTTTATTATATATAGAGAATACCCAGAACACCCGGAACAAATATTTGTAGATCGTACAAACATTTGACCCGAGGCGGGAATCGAACCCGCAACCTCCGCGTCGCAGGTGGACCTGCGCCCGCTGCGCCACATCGGTCGTCAACAATGAAATGAAAAATGAAATGAAATGAAATGAAATACATTTATTTGATACACACAAACACAGAAGGATTGAAACACAATACTCATACATATAATAAACTTAATCTTAGGTACATAGACATAGATACTGTTACTAGATAAGTAAAATAAGCAACTAACATAATTATAATACACATATTATTAAATATACTAAGCACCTAAGAAACAAAAAACGCTCTGTGATGTGTGGTCAAAATGGCCTAGTCTCAGCTTGATGCTACCTTGTACAAGACAGGGCAACGCTGGTTTTCAGACTAAGCCAGAATAACAAAAGTTTGACCTCACATCACGACAAGGCAAGTATAGGTACATAGGGTACATGAAATTATTACAATGGTAAGTAAGGTGGTAAGGTGCAGTTAAGTTATTATTATACAATACAAGTAATGTATTACTGTGTGTAAGAAATGACCCGCTACCGGAGGATACGTTGTGCTCCTCGTTCTAACGAAGTATAAACTTGTATGTAGCTAGCTATCTATTCTATCATACTAACCTAAACATAATAGCGCTTAACTTCGTTGATCTCGTATAGCTCGTAGGCTATCTTTTATCAAGGTTCCTATGGGATAGCATAAAAACTCTAAAACTATGGGACACAGCTTGTAAAACTACAGAAGGTAAACAATTTTATATTATCACTAGCAATCCGTCCCTAGTACGTGCTAGTACGCTAGTAACAGTAGTAGTAAATAGTAGTAGTAGTAGTAGTAATCATATTGCTACTCAGGGATAATGTTGCATTCTAATGGTGAAAGATTTTTTGGAATAGGACCAGTAGTTTTTGAGTTTATTCGCAACGTTTTTTTATAGAACTAAAGTGGCAACCAAGCGTACGGCCCACCTGATGGTAAGCGGTTACCGCAGCCTATGGGCACCTGCAATACCAGAGGTATCATAATATAGAGGTATCATATATAGAGGTATCGTAGGTTGCCACCCTGAGAGGTAGGCCAAAAGTCTCATGTGTTTGTAATTTTACCGGAAACATACCCTTCGGACCGGAACACAGCAATGCAAGCATACTGCTTGGCGGCTGAAAAAGGGTATGGTATATAACTTTTCAGAACTTTACTACCAAAAATATTTAGAATAATCAAATTGTTTTAAATTTTAAATGGTTTTAATAATCTAATTCTAAATTGTTTATATTATGCTCTAAGTTTACTATTTTGAAACTCGTGTTAACAATAATCAATAATAAATATATAAATATAAATCATGCTGGATAATCCATACAGCATCATCTAGCCCAAACAATACTTAAACAGAGCTGTGTTATGGTTACTAGATGATTGATATAGATTTAATACAATACATAGATATATATTTTATTTTATATAGAAAATACCCAGAACTCCCGGAACAAACATTTGTAGATCGTACAAATATTTTCCCGAGGCGGGAACCGAACCCGCAACCTCCGCGTTGCAGGCGGACCTGCGCCCGCTGCGCCACATCGGTCGTCAATCAATGTGGAAGTTTCATAATTGTCAAATTCCTTTACAGAGTTCATTGACACGGCACAGCTGTCTGTACATAACTCTTCATGATCTAATTAAAAGTTTCAACGAAGATAACTAACTTAGGAACTTGACACAAATACTTCTACAGTCTATACTAACAGTAATATTATATATGTGAATGTTTTTCCAATAATTACAACAATTGATCAGACAACCAATGTGGCGCAGCGGGCGCAGGTACGCCTGCGACGCGGAGGTTGCGGGTTCGATTCCCGCCTCGGGCAAATATTTGTACGATCTACAAATATTTGTTCCGGTATTTCTGGATAAAAAGTAGCCTATGATCTATTACCGGTCCTTATCTATCTATGTTTTAAATTTCAGCCAAATCGGTTCAGTGGTTGTCGAGTTATAGAGGAACAAACATCCAAACATCCAAACTTTCAAAATTATAATATTATATGCTTGTGTGATTATATAAATTTGATAAATATAATTATATTATTAGTGTGATAAATACGTAGCGTGTCCCAAAATAATATTTTGTTCATCAAAAATTCGGTTGAGTACAATTACGGCGCTAAGATTAAATAAAACATGCAAATCATTTCGGCACGGACTGTTTCTTTCATTAACATCCCCCCTCCATCCGGAGCCTTTTGTGGGCAAATTAGTCCTATTTCCGGAATAACTCCGGACCATTTTTTGCTTGTCGGAACGAGTAGAGTCCATTTCTCAGAACCTTTAAGTATTATCGGAGCCTCGCAGTTTTTTCCTCGTTCCCTCCCTCCCTCCCGATAATCACCGGAAACCGTAATGATCACGGACATCTTTATTTTTTACGTCCATTCTCGAGGAAACCAATATTCGCCCTCGTAAAAGTACCAGTAAACCGATACAAGAAAAAATAACAGCCGTAATAAAGTTTTGAGGAAAAACGGAAAATAAAATGAAGCCTAATGAGTTTTTGGAAGAAAGGAAATTAGTTTAGGTAGTACATAGCATACCCGCTCCATCTTGTTCATTACATCTCATCCTGAAGTGGAATGTAATCGTTTTGGACAGTTCGTTGTAAATAATAAAATGGTTTGATGTTAATAATCCCACTCAATGCGGACTCAAAGTGGACTTGATAGAGATTGGATGAAGAGATAATCACATATTTTGTGCTCCAAAAAAAATTACGAATACTCGTAGACTAGTGGTAACAACTCTGCCTTCTTATCCTAAGATGTGTAAAATGGACCAATAGCTTTCAACATTCGAAATAATCTATGTGTAGTTTTTTTTTGCAATTAGTTATAAAAAAAACTACAAATAGATTATAAAATATAAATAAATAAATAATGCTGGACAATCCACACAGTATCATCTAGCCCCAAGCTAAGCTGCTGTTAAACAGAGCTGCATTATGGGTACTAGATGACTGATATATAAGTATTTATTACAATACAATACATAGATAGATATTTTTTATTATACATAGAAAACACCCAGAACACCCGGAACAAATATTTGCAGATCCTACAAACATTTGTACTCCGCGTCGCAGGCGGACCTTCGCCCACCGCGCCACATTGGTCGTCTTATATTAAACTTTAAAAGGTGAACGAAAACCTCCGATGTTTTCTTTCCAAAGAAGAAGCCTTCTAATGTCTGCTGGGACACTGCATAATGCAGTGGCAATTGCAACTGAGCGTGCTCCCGTGCTTCGGTGGGTACGTTAAGCAGTCGGTCCCGGTTTTCTCAAAGTTGTTAGGCCATAACAGAGGCCTTCGGGCGGCCTAGAAACTCTGTCACCAGAGTTGGCCACTGACTCATACGAACGAACTAACGAACTGCATAATGTAAAATTTCAAAAGACACGTGCCAGCTTAACTGCCAGTTGAGTCCACATTATGATTGCTTACCCGTTCAACCCACAATTTTTCTACCCAATATTATTTGTACCCGTTCTACCCAAAACATATGCTCTATTATCAATCTTCAGTTCTGATTCTGATTCAGTGTGAATATTAGAAGGTTGATCATTATGATGATGATAGAGGCACTAAAGACATCCAGAAGTTGATACTAATAGCAAAAGGCAGGCACTTTGTAGGCACTCAGCACCGGCCGGCACTAACTAGCGCAGTACGGGCAAAGGTGGGCCGCGGTGACAAAGGACACATTATATTTTGCTTAGTGCGAAGGAAATTGCATTAGAGGCAGTGCGATGCGAACATATCTACGCTGAGTGGAACTGTTGAGAACTACCTAAATAGACTCTATTGTTCATTCGATTTTAGATTTCATTTATTTCACCAAATTAGAACAAGTCCATTATACAAGGCAAGTCGTGTCATGTACAGGTTTATGAATTCCATTATAATAACAATTATAGTAAATTATAAGTACACAAAATAAGATTCTTAGGGTTTAAATAATACTACTTACTTAATTACTTTTTTTATATTTCATACTGCCTTTATTAACAAAATAAAATATGTATCTACATAATTACATTACATTACAATATATACAAAATACATATGAAACAGTTGAGCCATCTAAAGATCCAAATCACTAGCAAATGGAAGCGTTACTAACATGCTGTCTGCCACGTTGAATGGCAATACTGATACGTTGAGCCAGATATGAACCAGCCCTTGGATCACGCGTCGCTTCGACCAGACGCCCGGAAAGAATTTTGAAAACGCGATGAGCCCCGGTACCCCACGAACCCAGGATCCCCACTCCAAAAATCTCAAATATGTAGGCTCTATCTAGGCCGGATCTCAATTAGTTATTTAGCTTTGCTCATATTGACCATGCTTTTTATCGACTGTGTTTGTTAAGCTGAGAAGATGGTGTGAATGCTAGGCTAACCTACTTAAGCACTGTAGCGTCTACGACACAAACGTTGTGTGGGGACAAAAAGTAATTAAATTTCCACAAGACGCTGTATATCATCTTCAGTAGATGTTAATGGCTTTACCTGCAGAAAACCTTTAGGATTCACATTAAAATTTAACCTCTCGTAGCCGGTTCCGCGTTGTTACTCGACCCGGGGTGATTGAGTCAAGGGCGAGGTCTTGAGGATCAGGGTGAAGGACTCAGTAATTGGATAACAACAGCCCCTCACGAGCAACAAGTTTTGGATACTGATTACCTATTCATTATTAGATTATGTACATAATAATCTACAATTTTTTCCTTGGTCTGAACCAGATTGATTTTCACTAATAACGAGGTACTACGAGGGTTTCTATCATGATTTGTGAGTTTTATTGATTCCATGTTAGTAACCATGATAGTTTTAAAAATCGTGGCTGGTATACCAAACACAAATTGTTATTTTTAATGTCTTTTTATTTTCTGACGATGTTTTTCATCGACGTTTAGAAGCAATTAAATAAATAAATAAATAATGCTGGACAATCCACACAGCATCATCTAGCCCCAAGGTAAGCTGCTGTTAAACAGAGCTGTATTATGGGTACGACTGATATATACTTAATACAATACAATCAATACAATACAATCAATGAAATAAATGAATTGAATTGAATTGAATACAATACTTATATAGATATTTTTTATTATATATAGAAAATACCCAGAACACCCGGAAAAATATTTGTAGATCTTACAAACATTTGACCCGAGGCGGGAATCGAACCCGCAACCTCCGCGTCGCAGGCGGACCTGCGCCCGCTGCGCCACATCATCACATATGATCACATACATTTTTTGAAATCAAATTAAAAAATCTTTACAAAAGCTGATCTTTAAGTTACTACGGGTTTATGTATTGTGGAACCATTGCACGCATAGTTGATACCCACTACAAGGACCGATAACGAAAATATACCTACATTATGCAAAGAAATTACAATCAGAAAGAAACGAAACTTTCTTAAAAACAGCCTGTTACTCCAGTGCAGTAATAAAAACAATAGCCTATCTATTGTTTGTGCTTTTATTTGGGAAAGAAAAGCACTTTACATTTGAACGAGCTCCTTGCGACTTTGAACCTACTTAGCTTCTCGCTAACAAATTCTCGGCGACCCTATTCCCGCAATCTTAGAAGTGTTGTCATGACCCATTTAGCTCGAAACAGTCCTCGTTTTCCTGTCTACTGACTGTTCCACTGCGAGTAATCCAATTTAATTTCTATAATTTTCTAGAACTTTGTGCAAGTAGTCCAATTCGTCTATGATATAAAAAAGTACCTAAATTATAATGCAAGATGAAGTTGCTGATGTTGCCGTAAGGATAAAGATGCTCCTTTCCCAAAAATAATCACTCATTAAGATTAATTACGTTCTCTGTCTCTAAAAATGGCAATATATATAATAAATACGTATTAGATATACCATACATACATACATACCTATTTCTGCCGCCAAGCAGTAATGCTCGCATTGCTGTGTTCCGGTGTGAAGGGTATGGTTTCCGGTGAAATTACTGGCACATGAAGCTTTCGATCTATGCCTCAAGGTGGCAACCCGCGAGTGATACCTCTGGTATTGCAAGCGTCCATAGGCTGCGGTAACCGCTTACCATCTTGTGGGCCGTACGCTTGGTTGCCACTTCAGTTGTATAAAAAAAAAAAAAAAAAAAGATAAATCCTACATTGTTTTAGTCGTTGGTTTCCCTGGTGTAATCACTGGCACTGTATTTGCACAAATCCTTCATCTAATTTAAGTAGTTATATTTTTTATATTCATGTTTTCATTAGTTTATAGCTGTCGAAACAGCTCTCAAGTTCAAGCATTGCTTCGACCGCGGTTTTTTTATATTTGTCTAAACTCGGAGTATAATAGTTACTGAGCTACCCGTATCTGGAAAAAACAAAAATAACAGCAAAAAATAAAAAATAACAGCGGAGCAATATAATTATGCATATAGGAAGGTAATACTATTGTTATTACAAGAACTGATTGAACTAATTACTTAAACATACCATTAAATTATTTTATACTTGTTTCTGAAATTATAAAGTTTAGCCCATCCAAATTTACTATAATAATGGGGCAACCTCAGAGCAAATAAAAAAAAACATTGCAGACTCTCCTACACTCTAGTCCAGGTTGTAGTTACTCTCGCAACATACTTTTCTAACTTTCTACAAAAAATTGGGTGTTGTTCTTATTTTTAAACAGCGGAAGAAAAGCCTCAGGCAAAAAATGCGCGGAATAAACTTGATGTAGAGTTTCGTAAATAATAAAAACCGTTACCGTAAGCTTTTAACACATTGGTTATGTAACGGTTAATATTTCACACCCTTACATTCCTCTCATCCTTGGTGGTTATAAAACCTATGCCGTTGAGTAAAAGGGCATTGTCTATTGTTCCAACTGAAGTGTAATCCCGGATAATAAAATGGTTATTATCACGGAAAACTGTTAGCGCCTGGCGTGAATACAATGGCCCGAGCTACGCCGCCGGCCGCGTTTACAAACTTCACAGGCGCGTATTGTTTCAAAATTACACTGCACTTCACAAAGTTTTCTTTCTATTTCACGGCCATTTGCTTTCAAATCATCTTTTTCACGCTCGAGGTTTCAACTATTAAAACGCGCATGACTTTAAACGTCATGCGATATAGTTGGACATTGATTTATTATAGTACCTAGCGTTGATTTATTATGTAAACCGATTGTAATTTTAAAAAACATATGGATCTAATTATTTAAATCTAAACCGTACATTTAAGTAACCTAAATGGTTCTAAGAAGATTTATACCACCATTTTACTTGTTGGTCCTGCTTGATGAAGCCTCAAATACGTGAAAATGTTTAAAACTATTCTGATAAGTTTAGCTGTGTATATAACTTCTTCGGAGGCTGCTGTAGGCACTGGTATAGACTACTCTGTGATAGCAGGTGAAGCTGAGACAAACAAACATGATATTCTGAACTTTCTAAACCAGTCAAATACGAAAGAAATATACAAGAATCTGTACCAGCGTTTGCTTGAAATGTTGTTGAGTGAGTGAAGTCTGTAAAAAAAGTATGATATTTTTAAGTTGAACGATAATTAAATAGACAGACACTTTTTATTTTTTCAGAGGATATCAAAGATATATCTAGAAGAGGTAAGAAGATGCCAATATTGTACTATTAGTACCTACGCACATGCTTTTTAGATTTCCACATTTTGGCTAGAGCATAAATTAAAAGTACAATAAAAATCTGATAATTAAGTTCGGGTCTTCGGGTATTTGCTATCTGACGGCTCAAGAAAAAACGTGGGTTCGATTTTGCGCCCGACGTTGTAAGTACCTACCTAATAAGTCAGTTTGCCATAACTTTAAAACTCACAGGTAGATTGTTTTATAAAGTTTTCATGCCTGCATTACAGGTAATTCCACTTTTCAAGAGACTTTTTTTTTTTTTTTTTTATACAACTGAAGTGGCAACCAAGCGTACGGCCCACAAGATGGTAAGCGGTTACCGCAGCCTATGGACGCTTGCAATACCAGAGGTATCACTTGCGGGTTGCCACCTTGAGGCTAAGATCGAAAGCCTCATGTGCCAGTAATTTCACCGGAAACCATACCCTTCACACCGGAACACAGCAATGCGAGCATTACTGCTTGGCGGCAGAAATAGGTATGGTGGTAGTCCTTCCCCGGACGAGCTCTATCACAGAGAACTCTACTACTCTAGACTCAACTTTTCCCTTCTTTACTTTACTTTAATAATGATTAAACGTAGGTTCGACTCGTCGTATCGTGTCGGGGCACAACACGTCGATAGCTGCCGTGCCGTGGCAGGTGTCGCTCCGGGAAAAGACCTACCCCATCTGTGGAGGTTCCATCATCACTGATCTGTGGTGTTTGACTGCGGCTCATTGCCTGCTGAGGTAAAGTCTCTAGAAGCCTAGTGCAGTGGATCTCTTTCACTGTGTTTTATGTCACTATTATACCATTTACAAAAGTAAGTTCTTATGAGTCAGTAGCCAGCTCTGGTAACAGAGTTTTTAGGCCGCCCAAAGCCATGACAGAGGTGTCATGGCGTAAGAATATTGAAAAACTTTTGCTATCGTATTTCGCTCTACATCCACCAATCCGCATTGGGTCCGCGTGGTGGATTAAGACCCAATCACTCTCGCTGGAGAGTAGGCCGTGTCCCAGCAGTGGGAAAGCATTAGAAGGCTGTCATGATGAATTAAAACGTATTATGAACTTCCTGCTTGTAAAGGTATGTGTTACGAACGACTCACGTTAAGGTTCGTTTCAATAACTAAACGCAAACAGCCTTATCGAGAGCCTCCCAAAGCAACATTTCTTTTCTCTACATCCTACTCTATCTTCGACAGAGCTAAGTACTTTGGTATATCACGCTTGTGCTCAGACTAAAGATTTGAAGATGCGTCTAGTCTAACATGAGGTGTATTTCTACGTGTACATGTTGTCTACGTTGTTTAAAAATATCTAAATAAGTTTTTTTTTTATTCTTTATTCTTTATTGTATATACACATAAAGTTCCACATACAGACAATATAAAAGTATTTTTTTTGTTTGTTTATACCATGACATGATTGTATAATTGATAACATGGTACAAATTTTTTTGACAATTTAGTTTGGGTCTTAATTTGAATCGCTCTAAGAGTTAATGGCATGGGGCAGCAAATGACGAAACATGCAATTGCCATCGACTTCTTTCATCATGACAGCCTTCTAACGTTCCCACTGCTGGGACACTGGCCTACTCTCAGGCGAAAGTGATTGGGTCTTAATCCACTACGCGGACCCAATGCGGATTGGTGGATGGCACATGTCTTTCGAATTTTTAGTTCTTGGACATGCCGGTTTCCTCACGATGTTTTCCTTCACCGTATGAGAGCACTGGCATTGCGCACATAAATTTTTCGAACACTAAAATCCATTGGTGCACGACCGGGTTCGACTTCTTTAGGTACTTTATATTCATATTCATTTATTCTGCACAATGTACATTTAGCTTAGGTCTAAAATAATGTAGCTGCAAGTGAGTAAATAATCGATGTTAGGGCGTTCTTCTCTTCTTAACTTCTTAATTGGGAGCATAACTTTTTTAATAGTTTATAGAAGTCTTTGATTCAAACCCATGACGAAAAACGCAGGGTCATTACCACTAGACAACCAGTGTTCATATTTTTTAACGCTAATACCGTAGCGCGCACATACCCAAAAGGATGAAACAGCAGCCATAATGAATCACTTTGTGGTTCGTTTGTTTGTTAAGACTTTAGAGTTCCTACCCCGCCCGCTCGCCAAGTCATAAATATGACCCTAAAAAAGACATTACTAAGGTAAAGGACTCAAGAGTTTAAACTATATGAACTCACTTGGCTATTAGAAGCACCGGTGGTCTTGTAGTGTAGTAGGTAGTGACCCCGCCTTCCAATCCTAAGGTCGTGGGTTCAAACCCGGTCGTGCACCTATGGATTTTTCCGTTCGAAAAATGTATGTGCGCAATGCCAGTGCTCTCATACGGTGAAGGAAAACATCGTGAGGAAACCGGCATGTCCATGAAACAAAAATTCTAAAGACATGTGCCATCCACAAATCCGCATTGGGTCCGCGTGGTGGATTAAGACCTAATCACTCTTGCCTGAGAGTAGGCCAGTGTCCCAACAGTGGGAACATTAGAAGGCTGTCATGATGGCTTAGATCGCGTGTACTCACGAGACTCGAACTCAAAACGCGTTGCTGCCATCTGTGTTAGTAGTACTCTAAGGTAAGGTAATGTGAGTATAAAAGAATTATTGTAGTGATAAAATATTTGTATTTGGTGGAGAATGCGTAGCTACATCTCTTTTAGTATTACTCTAAGGTTAGAAACGAGGAAACAACAAGGCGAAAGCACAAAGTATCGCCAAGTGGGCATCAATAAATTTCTCAGGGGCATCGTAACTCCCCGTAGACCTAGCCTCAATAAAGCTTTCGTTTTCTATGAATCGGCAACCATTTTTTGACATGGTTCAGGCCATTTGCAACCGTATTCAAGGTATTACTCTATTGGATGTATCTATTAAATATCGCTCAGTGATAGTACATAAGTAAGATACATCGAAATTGAAATCGTTGCTTCTACTACTACTACTACTACAACTACGTATCATATCTGTCGAAAAACGGTAAGACAGTGCCTCTTGCTGACTAAAAAAGTTAAAAAAATTTGAATTTTAGGTTTTTAGGTTTCTGAAAACGCAACAATAAACCAATAGGTTAATAACTTCAGAAACCTGTAGGTTTCTGAAAATATTTCCATTTGATTGATTACGTCAAGAGCGTTTCAATACTTTTTTTGGTATAGTAGTGACGCTAAAACTGATCAGATTCCGAGGATGGATCGGAATGTTGTCTCACAAAATCTTTTGCCCGAAAATCGGATGACGACCGTCACAAGACGATCTCAGCTTTTCAATAAACAAGCAAGGCTTAACGAATACCAGTGTTTTGTCGGCACGGGCCCCGAGGCACTGCTTTGCATTCCAAAAAATATAAGCTCGCGATAAATTGAAATCGTCGAAAAGAACGCAATCCGCAAGGGGCGGTAAAGAGGTGGTTACAATTTATGTGGTCGACTGTACCTTTAGGATAGTGGATACGTCGGAACAGTTTTGCTGAGAGTTTACAATATGCGGGTGTAAATGCCTTTTCGAGGGAGGCTTTTAGTGAGTTTCATTATTATGAGCCAAGACTACTTTTAAACTATGCTTTCCACAAATAGTTTGTTTATTTATGTTTAGCCTTTAGCGTGCCTGCATCGTAATTATAAGACAAGAGCCTCTCTCCTTATTTCCATTTTTAGCTACTGTAAGCTAGTCCCATAAATGCGTAACAAGATCTTCTCTTCTCGCCATCTTCCCCAAATAGTGCCACGACGATTATTATTATTAACAATCATTTATCAGATAAAAAACAGACAAAAATCTCTAGTACTACTCCGCTTAACCTTTTAACCAATTTGAGAGATTTTTCGTCTGTTTTTTATCTTGTAATGGATTTCCGCAAAGTAACGCCTGAATCTATCAATAATAATTTATCAATCAAAAGAATCATCTTTAGTATACCTTTGGTAATGAAACTTAAAAAATCAAGCATTAAGAAGGCCATTATATAATTATATAGCCTCCATGGGATATTAATATTACCTAATTTTTTTATTCGTTTGCTCATAATTAAAATTGCTCAACGTTGTAACTAATTAAAAATTAATCGCGCTTTGGTCTTGAGGGTCAGACAGGTGTTTAAGCAATTGTTTTATTGTGTTTACTTTCTTTTAAAAAATATATTTAGTGGGTACGATGATTATATAAACATACCTAATTGTAGACCTAAATCCTCTCGCTCGAGAGTAGGCCAGTATCCCGGCTATGGTAAAATAGAAGACGTTCTGTCAGTGATGTCCCTGTCAACCTGAGATCATTTATACAGTAATTTCACTCGCTACAGTGCCTTTCAAACCTAAACACAGTAATGCTTGCGCTACTGCTTGGAGGCAGAGTATTTGACAGTGCGTTGATACCAAGAATATCTCTTGAGACTGGGAGGAACAAGGAAGCCCACATGCACACACCCACTTACAAACACACACACACACTCACCCACACTCACACCCACACACACAACTCTTTATATGCACCCGTACAATTTTTAGTCTATTCAATTTTTTATTTTACTTTACTTGTACCTACTTATAATATTCCTACTCTGTAAACTTATAAGTACCTATATACCTATATTTTTTTTTTTTTAAGAAACAAAAATGTAAACACCCTTCCCCCATGGAACATAAATATATCTCAGTTATTGAGGTGGGCGTTGTTAGCTGCGAAACAGTTTTTTTTTTTTAATATTTCCACGTCTTTGGATGGTACCCACCAAGACGGACACTTGTTGAAGAGCCGTTCCACTAGGTATAGGTTCTGCATGCAAGGCCTAAATACGCCATCAGCTACGCCAAATAAGCTATTTAACTCATAGAATATTTTTTTCTAGTGCTAGAGCAAATGAGTTGAGCGTTCGACTTGGCTCCTCCTGGAAAACTCATGGAGGAGAGATGTATGACGTGAAGGAGTGCTTCGTACATCCTCGTTATGCAAGTAAAGCGAAAGTAAGCTTAATTGTAGCTTTTATTTTCAACATATCAGTCTATCTCTACGAGTATCTATACTAATATTTTAAAGAGAGAAGATCATTGTTGTATTATTGTTTGTTACGAATAAACTAAAAACTAATGGTCCGATTTAAAAAAATATTTCACCATTAGAACGCTACACCATCTCTGAGTAATATAGGCTATATTTAGTACTAGCGACCCGCCCCGGCTTTGCACGGCTGCGGTTGCTTTGCACCCACGATGCTTCCGAAGGGCATGGTTCCGGATTTTTCAAAGTTGTTAGGCATGACACATACTGACATATTTTTTTTACATACATACATAAAATCACGCCTCTATTCCGCAGAAGTAGGTAGAGCTCACGGATTTCTACTTGCTAAGTTTTTTTTTTAATATAGGTAAATGACGTGGGTCTAATCCACCTGTACACTCCGTTGCGCTTCTCTGCGCGTGTGATGCCGATCAGGATAGTAGCGAGGAGCGCCAGGCTCCCGGCTAACGAAGCAGCCATCGTATCTGGATGGGGGAAGCTGAAGGTGAGCTTTTATTTAAAAAAAATATAAAAAACAGACGAAAAATCTCTAGTACTATTCCGCTTAACCTTTTAACTAATGAGGTCACACAGTTAACAAAGTTCCTTATAATGGATTTCCACAAAGTAATGCCTGAATCTATCAATCAGCTTTTATAAAGTACTAGTAGACCCGGCGCGGTTTCACTCGCGTAATTTTTTTTTTTCTTACCGTTTAAACCTTCCCTGAAGTTATACAAACATTTCAAGATCAAAATTAGCCAAATCGGTCCAGCCGTCTCGAGTTTTAGCGAGACTAACGCACAGCAATTACTTTTTATATAAGATTATTACAACCTTGGTGACGAGGTGGGCGAAGTTGAGAATAGAGAGATTTACCACTGACTCACTCACTCACTCACTGACATGTGAGTTGAGGCACTTGCAGTAGGGATGGGGTAAAACTGATAACGGATTTGCATAGAGGGTGTTTTGAAACTTCAGGTTTGATTCAAAGAAGCCTTTGTTTCTAATTAGGACAAATTCTAGAATGGCAGATTCGTTCTATGACAGATTCGGTTTCTAACAGAAGTACAATGAACTAAAAATGGGTGCCTACTTTCGACAGTTTTATCGAGTAGTCTTACCAGTTGATATTTTCAGACAATCATCATCATCATTAAGCCAGTCTACTGCTGGACGTAGGCAACATCTGAAGTTACCTGACATTTTCAGGAAGGTGGTCCAAGCGCTACATACCTGCAGTCCTCAACGATAAAGACGATTCCAATGAAGTTATGCAAGCGGTCGGGTCTGGACCGAAAGGCCATTGACCCAGCGTCCATGTTTTGTGCGGGCTCCTTCCAGGAATCTGCGCCTGACGCCTGTCAGGTACTATGAAAGATTTTCTATCATCACCACATAAGTTGAGCTAGATCAACTTCTGTGATCATTACCATTACAGGAAGAAATTTTATACCAAGAGAAAGTGAAATTTGGCGAATATATTCAACTTTACATAGTATTTAAACACAGTCTCATACGGTGAAGGAAAAATAGTGAGGAAACCGGCATGTCCAAGAACTAAAAACTCGAAAGACATGTGGCATCCACCAATCCGCATTGGGTCCGCGTGGTGGATTAAGATCCCAATCACTCTCGCTCGAGAGTAGATCAGTGTCCCAGCAATGGGAACATTAGGTTGCCGTGATGATGATGAAAACACAGTCTCTTTCCACCGTCTGTCCCTCTTTAGATAGGTATGTATATATATATGTAATTATGACGCTTAATTAGATCTTTTAAACTACCTACGCAATAGATTATAATGTATTGGCCTATTCTCAGTAGTATTTTACCGAGTAGTCTTAGCAGTAGAACTACTGAGAATTTTTGCTTTTTGACTTTCTTTTGACACTAAAACAATTCTACTTGGATTTTCCTCAATAGATATACAGGGTGTAATCGTTAAGTGTGCACAGGCGATTATTCCGTAACTATTGCAGATATCAAAAAACTTTAAACTGATATCGAAAGTACTTTACCTAATGAGTAAAATGACATTAATAACTTTTTAAAAATAAAACGAGAAATATCCAAAAAAAATACATTAATCACTCCCATACATTTAGTATGAGATAGTAGAAAGGTTTTAGTTTCCTTATTTTAAGTGGAATAGTACCTACTCATTTTACCCTTGTCATTTTATAATTATGTAGATATGAAGGTATTAATGAATTTCAAGTAGATACACGTGTAGATTAATTATCTTACCACTTCAAATTTATAATAAACCTTGTTTCAATATTGTATTGATTTGAACTAGCTGAAAAGCAACATACTAAATAAAAACAAAAAGAAAGATACTCTTTGGTGTTCGTTCTAAATTCAAATTCTTTATCGCGGGTTCTCGTTCCCGCCAATTTATTGTATTTTTCAATTTGCGTTAATAATCGTGATTGTTGCATTTATTGATTGAAAAATCAAATCAAATCAAAATCAAAAATCTTTATTTAGTAAAAAGGGTCTTAAACAACATTATTTTATAGGATAATAACAGATCTTGTGTTTCTTGTAAGTAAAGAATGCTGTGTGAAAAGACCTTTGTGCCAGTGTTGCATTGAGTTCTTCGCTCTAACTAGGTAGAGACCTGTACGTAGATGCGAGGGATCTCTGCTTCAGCTAATACTCAGGTAAATCACAAATAACATTATACCAGTAGTACTTACTTAATTATAAAAAGAAAATCTACAAAACTAAATTTTAAGAGATAAACTAAGTAAGTTTTACATAAATACAAGCCAAAAATGGCATATTCCAATACAGAAAAGAGGGACATGTTAAAAATGTACTACAAACATGATTGTAACAATAGGGCGGCCATTATCGCCTACAGAAGAGAGTACCCAGATAGAGAAGTTCCTTCTGGTACGTATTTACGTAAGTTGGATAACAATTTGATAAATTATGGATCTTTTAACAGAAAAAAAGGTTCGAGAACAAGAGCTCCGGAATTTGATAATGACTTAGATAACAATATTATTAACTACGTAGTAGATAATCCACAAGAATCAACGCGTTCAGTGGCCCGATCATTTCCAGTGTCCCACAATTATGTACACAAGTTATTAAAAAAACACAACTTCAAAGCATTTAAGATAAAACCTACTCAAACGCTGCACAATGATGATCCTGCTCGTCGGCTGGTCTATTGCAATTGGCTAGTCAATAATTATGTCAATGTAAGGTCAATTTTATGGACCGATGAAAGTAATGTTTCAAACTGCGGCTTTTACAATAGAAAAAACTCGCATTATTGGTCAATTGACAATCCTCGCTTAACTACTGAAGTTAGAGCTCAGGTGCGATTCTCAATTAATGTGTGGTGTGGTATTCTTGGAGATCGGATCATTGGGCTATATTTTTACAGTGGAACCTTAAATGGACAGAGATATTTCTCCTTTGTACAAAACGATATGCCAAGTCTCTTAGAACCAATTCCAGACGATGAAAGAAGGTCGATAATTTTTCAACAAGATGGAGCACCTGCACATAATACAAATGTTGTAATGAATTTCTTACGAAACAATTATAATGGCTTAATAGCCAATAATAGTGCAACCCCTTGGCCTGCCAGATCCCCGGATCTCACGCCTTGTGATTTCTTCCTATGGGGATTTGTCAAAGACCACGTGTACGCTGAGAGAGTACACAGCCTAGAAGAGTTACAGAATCGTGTACGTCGTGCAATTGCTTTAATTACTCCGCAAATGTTAAGGAAAGTTCATTTAGAAACTGTAAATAGAGCTCGTCATTGTATTGCACAAGGAGGACGTCACATCGAACATATGCTTTGAACACAAAATTTTGTACTTACTAAGAAATAAAATGTATGGGAGTGATTAATGTAATTTTTTTGGATATTTCTCGTTTTATTTTTAAAAAGTTATTAATGTCATTTTACTCATTAGGTAAAGTACTTTCGATATCAGTTTCAAGTTTTTTGATATCTGCAATAGTTACGGAATAATCGCCTGTGCACACTTAACGATTACACCCTAAGAAAAAAAAGAGAAAAGAAAGAAGGTCGATAATTTTTCAACAAGATGGAGCACCTGCACATAATACAAATGTTGTAATGAATTTCTTACGAAACAATTATAATGGCTTAATAGCCAATAATAGTGCAACCCCTTGGCCTGCCAGATCCCCGGATCTCACGCCTTGTGATTTCTTCCTATGGGGATTTGTCAAAGACCACGTGTACGCTGAGAGAGTACACAGCCTAGAAGAGTTACAGAATCGTGTACGTCGTGCAATTGCTTTAATTACTCCGCAAATGTTAAGGAAAGTTCATTTAGAAACTGTAAATAGAGCTCGTCATTGTATTGCACAAGGAGGACGTCACTTCGAACATATGCTTTGAACACAAAATTTTGTACTTACTAAGAAATAAAATGTATGGGAGTGATTAATGTAATTTTTTTGGATATTTCTCGTTTTATTTTTAAAAAGTTATTAATGTCATTTTACTCATTAGGTAAAGTACTTTCGATATCAGTTTAAAGTTTTTTGATATCTGCAATAGTTACGGAATAATCGCCTGTGCACACTTAACGATTACACCCTGTATAGTGATACAAAAGGATGGTTTACACGTATAGTCGTGAGCGCTCATGACGTAGCTGGCTAAGTTGTTCCTAACAGATCAACGAAGTTAAGCACCGTTCCGCGCAGTCACCATTTGGATGGGTGTCCATTTCAACTGAGCGCTCCCGTGCTTCGGAGGGCACGTTAAGCAGTCGGTCCCGGGTTTTTTTCAAAGTTATTAGACAGAGGCCTTTGCGCGGCTTAAAAACTCTGTCACCAGAGTTGGCCACTGACTCACACGAACTAACTTTTTACGTATAGTCTTACATATAGTTTATACATCTTCTGTGTGAAGCATATGGTCGGAAGAGTAGTAGAGTTCTTTGTGATAGAGCTCGTCCGGGGGAGGACTACCACCACACCTATTTCTGCCGCCAAGCAGTAATGTTTGCATTGCTGTGTTCCGGTCCGAAGGGTATGGTTTTCGGTGAAATTACAGGCACATAAGACTTTCGATCTACGGCTCAGGGTGGCAACCCGTGAGTGATACCTCTGGTATTGCAAGCGTCCATAGGCTGCGGTAACCGCTTACCATCTTGTGGACCGTACGCTTGGTTGCCACTTTAGATGTATAAAAAAACTTATAACTTTCTTTGATTCTAGGGGGACAGTGGCGGACCCATCGTGTACGACGGGATCCTGATCGGAGCCGTGTCTTGGGGTCTAGGGTGCGCGAGGGGCAACTTCCCGGGGGTGTACACGCGCCTCTCGCACCCTGTCGTGTGGGACTGGGTCAACGGACATATCGCCAGGCACGACTATTATAACCTCACTAATGTGTGAACAACCTAAGACATAATTTTCACTAAGTGAGTTTTATTGATTCCGGATATTTCGGCGCAGTTACATGCACCATGCACGGGAGAACTGCGTCGAAATATCGGGAATCAATAAAATTCAAAAATCATGGTAAATATCCCGTTTTTATTAAAATTCTATTAATAACCATGATAGTTTTAAAAACTATAACTTACGACATTTTCATTAAAGTATGCCTCTCGAAATTAGTATGGCAACAGATATAATGTAAAAATAATTCAATAATGGTTTCTATATTTTGCATTTGCACTTTAAAATAATATATAACAAACGAAATGACAATGCCAAAATTATTTAGCCTTCGTAGAAACGCCAAAGGCAGCTAATTTACATCAGGATAATTGATAGATTCAGGCGTTACTTTGTGAAAACCCATTACAAGAAAAAAAACAGACGAAAAATCTCTAGTACTACTCCGCGCTGGAGCCAAAGCTCGACGGAGCAACACGACTGCCGGAGAACAAGTTGATGGTCCTGATGATGTCCCGTAGAACGATTAAACACGTGTCAATATTTTTCTTAACTGTGTGATTTTATTAGTTAAAAGGTTAGACGGAGTAGTACTAAAGATTTTTCGTCTGTTTTTTATCTTACATCAGGATCCAAGAGCAATTGCTTTGCATGTGATTTAACACAAATGTCAAAAGCTTCAGAAGTAGGCTGTGCCATGCGATGTTGAGTCAAAGTCAGATTAGATTGGTGGTCAGTCTAGCTTGCACCAATCTATAAGCTCATTTTAGCCCTAAAACAGTGAGCCTACACCGATTTTTATATAACTCGCAATCAACCCCATGTAAAGTAAAATAAAATATATTGTAAATGTGTATACTCAAGTCTTTTTATTCCAACTGTCTAAACAATAATAAAATGATTTTACATTAAATTATTTACAATTAATAAATTAACAGTTGAGTTCTTAATTTTGTCAAAGTACCTATATATATTATTGGAGAAGTTTATGTATTCTATCATTAGCATTAGGTACATAAGTTAGGCACGAAATATAAGTCGGTATTAGTATATGTATACAGAAAAGCGCGCGGCGTAAAAGCGGCGCTGACGCGTGTTATGGTTAGGCGTGGTGCTTAACACCAGGCAGGCGTCTTGATCGTCTTGTCACTTGATGACATAAAAAAAAGTTTTTATCTAGTCAAGCCAAAGAAACACCATGGTGAAGTGACATGGCTAGCATAAAAGCTGAGACCCAATTCCAACACACCCCGTACATCGAAGTGAGCGGATCAACACAAATCTGATGATTACAAACCATCAAACTATACCTAACAATAAAGATTAAATCTGAAAGACAATCTGTCACGATACTATCAAGGCGCGAGTTGATAAATTGCAATCGAACCTCGCATATAACGAAACAACCTACCACCTACAAGTGACGCTACAGCGTGCTTGCCTACACGTGCATTTGACGAACATTTTTCAACATTTTTGTGCTGTGACTTAGTTTTTAACCCCCGACTTTTGTGCCCCGATGCAGATGGGTGTTAATTAACGAGTGTCTGTGACATCGTAGCTCCGAAACGGATGCACCTATTTTGATCTTATTTTTTGTTTAACTTCCACAGATCAGGGGCCTTACTCTTGAACGCGATCAGTATTGGACAAGTATTGGAATATGACATTTCGTACTTTTGACAGCAAACCTAGCGCCTAATTCAACTTTATTTTCATGACTATAGAAATTTGACAGTCAGTAAATAGAAATTGGGATTGAATCGGCATTGTCATTGGATTCAAGAGTAAGGCACTAGGGGCCTTACTCTTGAACGCGATCGGTATTAGATAAGTATTGGAATATGACATTTCGTACTTTTGAAAGCAAACCAAGCGCTCGAATTAGGCGCTTGTTTTCAAGACTACAATTTTTTTTCAGAAGTAAATAGAAATTGAGATTGGATCGGAATTGTTATTGGAGTCAAGAGTAAGGCACCTGATCGATTTGAAATTTGGTATCCCGTTACTTGCAATGCTATTGTAAAAAAATGGTGTCAAAGTGCAGACACCTTGACACCTCCAGGCGGCATCTACCAAAGCCGTTTACAGCAGAGGTCGGGGGTTTTATTAAATTTAGATTAACACTTTTATTTATTTTCTAAGCTTTCTAGACTTGTAGACGATACTATTGATCGAGTCATTTTACCCTGTTATTTGGAGAATAGGCCTCATACCTCAACTATAGTCGGACTACGTACGATGTATCAGAACAATACAGTTTTGTGTAAAATATTGGCACCAGTGGCATAAGGCTGTGTTTTGCGATAAAACAAGTTGCAAAGATTTTTCCGGCAAAACGAGCTGCGGAAATGACATGCTACTGCTAGAACTACTTGGTTTTCATACGAACATACTTGCTCACAGACGTGAGTGTTTCACGACAAAACTCAGACTAAGGCCTTTTTACTAAGGTTACAAAAGTAACAATTTTCTTCTGTTCTCACTATTATTTTCATAAGTTTATAATATCTTAATTCAGACATGATTATTTTTTAAAAGTATACCTAACAGTATGCCTAACACTTAATAATACAACATTAATATCACTATATACTTCACTTCACATCCAACACAACACCAATCATATTACGCCAATCACCCAATTCTTTTATTATTAGTCTGTAGATCACCATTGTTCGACTGTAAAGTCTGGTATCACAAGTGTCAGAGCAAATGCCCCAGCACTGAGAGGAAGATAAGGCCGGCAACACACATCGCGCGGCCTTGCGAGGCCTAGGTCTTCTTCTGTGGAGGCCTTCTCAATAAATGTAAGGGGTCTTTCCTGTAGCGGGCGAAAAGCTCGCGCTTGAACGTTTCAAAGTGCTTTCTGTTCTTTTCGTTCTGCTTTTCTCTCCATAGAGGGCGGTTGCGCCGCGCTTGCAGACCCCAGTGGATGGTGAAGATTGGAGATAGGACTCGGAACTGGTAGCCAATTAGAAACATTTCGTATACCTGCAAGAAAATTTAAGAATAGGCAGTTAAGTTAAGTAAAAACGTTAAGACTTGTTAAAAGACTAGATATACGCTTGTAATTTAAAATCTGTTTTATTTTTTAGAAAAAAACGAATCTTGGATAGTAAAAGTCAGGTGACAAAAGGGTAGCTTAAGGTGCAGTTTGGGCACAGTAAGTGTGGGTGACCAATACACAACTATTGATAAAAGATTTCGTAGAGTAGTTGCATAGATCAAAAGCTTACCATCTAAATTATTTACATCAACATCTGAATGACGAAAAAAAACGACCTCGCTTTAACCTACATTAATACGCAAAGTTAAATAATCTTGAACACCATTAGTGCAACCATTCCAAGAATTCAAAGAAAACAGCTTTATTACGGAAACTTTATTTAAAAACGATACAAAAATAAATTAACGAAACCACGCCAGACTCTAATTTTAGATCTCGTTAGCCAACGGATTTCAATCTTTATCTATAGTGATATAAAGCTTATTCTCCTGGGTTGTTGGTGATCCTGTCATTGAGTATCAGAAGAATGTATTTTTACAGCGCGTTGTCGGAAAGATCTAAGCATTATGTTTATAGGTGTAGAGTTCAAACTCCAGTGGTGTTGGTGACCCAGTCTCGGAGGGAAGCGATGTTGGTGAAGACGGTGGGGGAAAGAGGAAGAGCACATCCTCTTGCGAATGACACTACTCCAAACGCTGTTCCTCGAAACACTGCTGGACCACCAGAGTCTCCCTGAAAAAAATACAAATTAGTTTGCTGTAGTAGATTAGAACAGTAAATTACTAAATTACTGGCGCATGAGACTTTCGATCTATGCCTCAAGGTAGCAACCCGCGAGTGATACCTCAGGTATTGCAAGCGTCCGTAGGCTGCGGTAACCGCTTACCATTTTGTGGGCCGTATGCTTGGTTGCCACTTCGGTTGTATAAAAAAAAATAAAAAAAATGCAGCTTATTTCGACCAACTTCTGGAATAACTATTCCGCGGAATAAGAAATGTCAAATACAAGTAAACTGTCATTTTACTCGTGAATAACTACGATTTATTCGGAGTATAGTGCGAATTCGAATTTGGTCGAATCCAACTTTAATGAATTATGATGATGATGATGATTGTCTAAATATCAACTGTAGGGGTACTCGGTAAAACTACTGGAAATAGGAGCACATTTTTTGGTTCATTGTTCTGTCATATCCAGAATCTTTTCTAAACAGAATCTGTCCATTACCGAACAAAGGGTGTTTAGGTAGACCAGCCATGAACTCTTAGAGCGATTCAAATTAGAACCTAAACTGAATTGTCAAAAAAATTTGTATCAAAAATTCAATAATTTATTAATTTCACGGTACAAAATTTTTTGACAATTCAGTTTAGGTCCTAATTTGAATCGCTCTAAAAGTTTATGGTATGGGGGCTGAATTATAAAAATTGGAATAGACATAAGTCTGGTAAAACCGTGTGTCTACTTATACCGCCATAATCTAGTAGGCTTACCAGCAGAATTACTATATATCAAATCTAGAAATTCTGCTGTTTCATGGCCTACCTTCTGTATCACTGTACAGCTAAGTAGTAGTACCTTGCTGGCGCGAAACGAGTGCATCTGAGGGTTCGATTCCTGCAGCGGGACAAAGGCTTGCATGATCTGCTAATGATTCAGGATCTGGGTGCTGTAGTATCCGTAGTACTTGTAGGTTTCTGATACCAATGAAACGGCAACCCTAGCGTGGGGTCGGGACATTGTATGTGACCATTGGGTGGTCCATTGGTTATGTTTGGTTTATGCTTGTGTTAAGAAAAAAAGTAAAGCATTGCTAATCTCGAGCTTGGTCTAAAATATGCTGAGACACTCGCCTATTCTCAAACGAGAGACATCGGTTAATAATTCCTCTTTTATACACCTCTGTTTATCAGGAATTCTGGGTGTCGTATTTCAGTGGTTTTGTGGAAGACTTGGTGACCCCCCACTCCGCTAAAGTTTCAGTCAATGTTGCAGTATTACCTGGCAAGAAGAGACTCCTCCGATAAGGAAATGCCCGCCACAGAACATGTTACCGGTAAGCGCGTCGCCGTACGAGAGACGGCACAGCCAGTGTGGTACCACAGGGACTTGTGCCTCCATCATCACGCGAGGAATACGCCGCCCTCGGGCCTAAAACATTAATCATCATCATTATCCATAGTCAGGCTGATTTCGCCCATTGCTGCGTTTAGTTTATGCCATCTACCGCGATCCGGTGATCCTGTACCTTCACGGCCCCTAAATTTGATTATGTCGTCTACCCATCTTGCCAAAACAATAACAACTTCCTAATTACTTCGTCCCATTGAATTGAATGAAAACTTAATTTAAGCTACTTAGTACTCATAGGTTGGATACATTTTTAATTATCCATTTACGACAAGCTAGTGGTACGGCCCGCGACTTTGTCTGCGTTGAGTTTTTTATTCCAACTTTATCTTGCCGCTGCGTCCTCTAGGAGTTGAATTTCAAAAAAAAACAGTATATCAGCAAGGTTTTTACTGTGTTATTATTGAAACCTCTTACAGTTCTGTTACAGTTCTACAGCTTTCCACTATCACAGAAGTCAGTATCCTCTTGAATACTCACAACAGTAAGCCCCCACCCAGTGACGGTGAGCCTGACCAGAGGCACTGTCTGCCTCAACCGAGGCAGCCTGATGGGCCGTACACTGGCGCTGAAGTTCAAGGGCCGAGCCAGTCGCAGTGCTGCTATATCATTATCGAACCTCGGCCGGCCGTATAGGGGGTGAGTGGTGACGGCGTCGACGCGGGCAACACGCCCGCCGGAGTCGCGTCTTGTGCTGCCCAAGCGGAGGCGGATCGCGTTTGGTGATACGCTGGAAAACGGACACTGGATGGTGAAAATTGGCAAAGAGACGTATCGACCGAAAATTTTTCGACCAATTTGATTTAAATTATACTTTAAATTTTAATTTATTTATTAACTGACATTTTGGCCACCATCGAAATACTGCAGCTGTTTTGTACAGTCACAGAAAAAGTTAATATCAGAATTAAGTATTGTAGGATAAAGTAAGTTCGTATGAGGCAGTGGTCAGCTCTGGTCACAGAGTTTTTAGGCCGCCCGAAGGCCTCTATCATGGCCTAACTTTGAAAAAGCGTCTACGTTAGGATATCAGATGTGAATAAAAACAGAAATTATTGTAAACGTGTACCTAATAAAGTATAAAAATCAACATCTTAAATATATTCTTTTTAGATCTACTCTAAAAATTCGGAGTTATCATTACTAAAAACGGGATGTGTACCATGATTTGTAAATTTTATTGATTCCCAATATTTCGGCGCAGTTACATAGACCATGATCACGGCAGAAATGTTTCTAGTGAACATAATGTTATTAACCATAACAGTTTAAAAAAAAACATTGATACTTGGGTTGTTTTTTTTTTATCTATGCCTTTCAACTAACTGCTGAAGGTCAAAGTTTTTGTCAGAATAAAAAAAAGTATTAGCGGACTTTTTTATACAATTACTTGTAGCCTTAAACTAAATACAATACGAATGAATATTTCTGAAAAATATACTGTTTAAATGGGTCAGACTATTATTCCAGGCTTATGACTAGACAAAAGCTGTGTTCACAAAAGGGTCTGAAAGATAATTTATTAATTGTTTACAAAGCCTAGTATATAAATCGCTGACAATTAAAAGGACTCGCAATAAATTAGGGTAACATATGGGATAATAACATAAGCCCTAGTTTCTCTACTCTATTATGAATAAATTATGTGTCAGCAATATTTTGTGTTCGCATTCGTGGTAACATAATAAAAAAATTATATGTTTCAAGAATATAGATGGGAATCAATACTGACTGAGGCAGATTAGAAAAACGGTGTGACATCGTACACGTCTTCTGCAGAGAATGGCGGAACTTGGCATTGGGACCGAGAGAATTAGAAAATAATAAGTATATTATATTGCTGGACAATCCACACACTATCATCTAGCCCGAAACTAAGCAGAGCTTGTGCTATGGGTACTAGATGACTGATATACTAATACAAATAAATAAATAAATAATGCTGGACAATCCACACAGCATCATCTAGCCCAAAGATAAGCTGCTGTTAAACATAGCTGTATTATAGATACTAGATGACTGATATATTAGGTTGGGGAAAAAGTCTTTTCGCATTAGAGTACGTATGAACTTGTAATAAAATCTCTTTGGCTATTCTATTTGTATCTGGCTGGTTTTGGTATCATTAAAAGTGTAAATTTTAAAGAACATAATTCCAAATTCAAATTAGGAAAATGTGTGATTTTTATTTGTTTTTCGCACTGTCAAGATGAGTGAATCTAATGAAGAAATTCGATACATTTTAAAATTTTACTAAAAAAAGGTAAAAACGCAACGCAAGCCGCGGAAAAAAATTGCGATATTTATGGAGATTGCAGTGTCTGTGAGAGTAGCACAAATTTGGTTTATGCGTTTTCAATCCGGAAATTTTGATGTCAAAGATGCACGTCGCTCTGGTCGCCCTATTACGGATAAAATGGATGCCATTTTTGAAAAAGTGGAGCAAGATCGGCATATCTGTAGTTACGACATAGCTGAAGAACTGCCAAAATTTCTATAGCAATGGGATCATGTCCCTACCTACAAGATGGCAAAAAGTTATCGAACAAAATGGTACTTACATACTTTAGTTAAATGTAAATAAACTATATTAAAAATGTTTTGAATTTTCTTAAAAAATGCGAAGAAACTTTTTCCCCAACCCCATTATATTTAACACAGTACAATACATAGATAGATATTTTTTATAATATATAGAAAATACCCAGAACACCCGGAACAAATTTTTGTAGATCGTACAAACTATTGACCCGAGGCGGGAATCGAACCCGCAACCTCCGCGTCGCAGGCGGACCTGCGCCCGCTGCGTCACATCGGTCAGAAATACAATACATAGATTATTATACTTAGAAAATACCCAGAACAACCGGAACAAACATATGCAGATCGACTTTTAACTGTGCGTCCCGAGTTTTCATAAATAGTTAGCTAATCAGCGAAGGAGTTTTGACGTGTGGGTCTGTTTGCAATTTTGTGTCAAGTTGCGCGCATATTTATCTTGAACTAATGTTTCTATGTTTTATGTGTTCGTAGAGTGTTTACAAGACCTAATTCCACACCAATGCCAACCATGTTTTTGATTCTAGGAAACCTTTTAAGTTCGCTACATTAAAATTCTATAAATGATTTTACACAACTCTAAGTAATCAAATAGATTTATAAAGCAACCAGTATTACTAGCAAACCTGAAAACATGATTGTACAAAAGCCTGCTTTGTTTACCCAAACGCCACAGCTGGTTCTCGCTCAAATTACCGCCACAACAAAAACGTGACTGAGAAAAACAATTCATCCCGGTACTAATACAACCCGGAAATATCTCCAGTGTCCAAACACACTCGTAGTTCCCGACGAAATGGACACGTGTCACGCGTAACATTTTGCTTTGGTATCGCGTCATGTTCTTTGTGACACGGACACAATACGACCACAACATCGCATCACGCTGATGTATTCGGTATCAGTGAACTATCCTGAGTCTACTCTTGAAAGCGACAAACGTGGCATATAGGCAGGTGTCTCACCGCGGGCGAGTGGCGATGAGCTCGGTAAACATACACGTAAACAAAAGACAGTCGGCGAGGGATTTTGCTTCAATATTTTATCGCCCATCGCTCACTCGCCGGCGGTCGGACACCTGGGTTGCAGACAAAGAGCTAAGCTAAGCCGATCTTAGCTCGCATAGCTGACGTAGTTTTCCATAGCTCAGATTGCAAATGCAAAGAGTAGGCAAGATAGGCTTAGCTAAGCTCGTGTAGCTGCGCATCGGCATACACAACTAATCTCAGAAGCAATTACCGATATATAGCCACTTGAACGTCCGTGGGTGCTTTTGTTGCACCAAACGTATATGCCAGCAAATGGGACGTTCAAGTGGATAGGGTCATTCATTATTAACCTGAGAAACTTAAGGAATAGGTTCCACACATAAAAAAACTCGTTTTCTTTTTAATTTTTTTTTTCAAATTTTGATTTACTTGAGATTACGTTTTTCTAGTCAGTTACGAGTTATTCTTGTCGGAAATCAAAAAGACGCGCGGCGCGGCGCGGCGCGTGTCAATGACCCCCACGTCAACGAACCGCGTATCAAAAACCCACGCGTCAATGATCTGCGCGTGTCAATGACCCCCCTATAACCGCTACACGGAGCTCACGTGCTCGAATATTTTATTATTACGCGATTTCCAATAATGATAAATAATAATTGACCAGTATTTAATCGATTTACTCGAGATTTTTAAGAGAAAATATACAGAAAAAAAAACGTATGGAAGTACATTTTTTTTCTTTATTGATGTGTAGAACCTGTTCCATAAGTTTGTCAGGTTGATAATGATTGACCCTGTATAAACTAAATAATGATAATTGAGTTCCACGCGAACGAAGTCGCGGGTACCAGCTAGTTGAAAATAATAGAAAAATAAATATAAATTTACAATCACTTTTTACTTTCAGTAGGTAAGTAAATTTATAACCAGTACATTAATGTTTATTATCCAAGGCTAAAACCCAAATAGATTAGAATTCCCGAAATATACAGAACGGTCCAGTTTACAGTACCAGCTGCTCGCACGCTCTGATTATTTAACAGTGTAATTATTACGAAAATAAGCTTTTTATGTGATAACTGGCATCATACACATCATATTCATGAACTAAAGTCACTCAGTTCAATCAAAAAGTCGTTTAAATAATTAATTTTACTTTTTTAGGAAATAGTCTGGTTTTGTTACAGACTTCAACCTAAAAGATGTTTCAGCAGATTGTGGTTGTACGCGACGATGTAGTTATTGACACGTTTTTTATGATTTATTCATAAAGTACTAAACCGATTTCAGTAAAATTTAAATGGGACCTATTTCTACCAATGAAACAAGAAAAACCATCAAAATCAATTCACAATTGGCGGAGAAATCGCGTAACAAACATACAAAAATAACCTAATCGAATTGATAACCTTGAAGTCGGTTGAAAAATAAGATAATAGTATCTTATATAGGGAAGAGATATATTATTTATTATATTATTTCGTCTTGATCCCCAAATAAAATTAACTAGCTAAGTAGAGTTAGGTTATTTGTTTCATTTTCTTTATTTTATGTGTAATTTGGTCTTCAAACAAGCTTACTCGACAACTCGAAACATTTGTCTTTTGTTTACGCAACACTATTAATTTTGATTATCTGTGCGCTCAAAAGTTAAGGTACAAACCAGATCAAAACTGTATTTTAGATATAATTATTATTTTTGTTGTTTGTATTATTTTCGTGTATTGTGTGCCTAAATAAATAAATAAATAAATAAAGAGGTCTATATACGGACTAGTGGAACGCTCCGTGACTCTCTCCGCTTTGAATTTTTCCAAACAAAAATAATTTTCTTTTCTTAGTGCATACTCTACGCCTTAGGTTGTGCAACGATTGTCAGTCAGGTAATCAGTCAGTCAGTGCAACGATAATAATATATTTAAATAGGTGATGCCTTACACTGACTGAGTCGAGACTGTCACCCTAACAAACCCAAGACCCTAACCACTAAAAGTTATTTTGTTCCGTCTGCGAACACACTTGGAACTTTTTCAATTCGTTTTCCGAAGAAAACAGACACAATTTTTACAAAGCCCTTACCATAACTATACGGAAGACATAAAACTTACATAAAATGTAACTTGTGTAAGGTTTTACCGCTGTATGGTCGTAAACTTGACGGAGGAATGATGCTGCTCATGAACGCGTAGAGCCTGCTTTTGCCACTTCGGAATGGTCGATATACTTACCTACATAAACTCCAAACACTAATTTTAATCATAAGCGAGTTGAGAGTATTGGTGGCCTAGTGGTTGAGAGACCGTCTTTCGATACTCAGGTCGTGGGTTCGAAACTAACGTACAAAAAAGTGTCTATGCAGTGCCTGAGCTCTCAAGTCACATCGTAAGGAAACCGGCAGGTTCATTTATTAAAATTTTGAATCACTCTCACTCGAGAGTATGCCAGTGTCCTAGCAGTGGGAACAAGAAGGCTGGCATGATGAATTTGAGCCAGGCAGGTATTTCTTTATTATGCCTCCCGACCCCGTAGGTACTAATCGCATACTAGCTTGTACTATGGGAACCAGATAGATCTATGAATAACTAACTAATAATCGTATCGTAGCGACCTCAATTCCACTACACTTTTCATAACGCAAACTCTAGCAGTTATATTTACATGTGACGTCTGGATATTTTTATAACACTCGCTATTCCTATAAAACAAAGTATCCAGTTAAAAACAATTTCAAATTAGCATGGTTAACTAACAAGATTTTCACAAACAGAATATAATATAATATGATTCGCAAATCCTGGTCAGTCGGTTTATGGGAAAATTAATCATGATGCACTGTATTTTATTTTATTCTTTTATCTATTTACTTACATACTTTAATGAAAACGAGCAAAAGTTTAGAGAGACGAATGGAAATCCTTGGTGGAGTCCTTTGACGATACAGGCTAAATAAAAATAATGGTTCTACTGAGATATAAATAAAGAGACATTCAGTGTCAAACTCAAAGTCAAAGTCAAAAATGATTTATTTCAATAAAATCACAAGGATCATTTTGAAACGTCAGCTAGGTGAATTTACGCCAGTTCCACGCGCCCCAGCCTAGAAGAATCTGGCAACAAACTCGGCTGGGTTCCTAGCTTTAGTGCATGTAACTACGCCAAAATATCGGAAAACAATTGTAGTGTCTGTATGCTTACTACACTAACGTTCCTATCGTTTTATCTCCTCTGAAGTCGTAAAGTTGGGAAGCGTTACGATTTCGTTTTTGGGATAAGATTGAGATGACCCTGAGAAACTATACACCATAAGGATCTTCAGCTATCTTCGAGTAATGTAATAAAAGCCAATACTTCGTGTTTTCTCGTAAAATGCTATCTTTATAAGGTTAAGAAAGAGATGATACCCAATTTTATTGGTACTTAGTGTTTTTATACCTTTTACTTACCATTTTTATCTTACCTGATACCTTAATAATAAGATGAATGAGCTAATAGTACAAACATAATGTGGTCTTATATAAAAGTAGTATTGAATTTAATTGAAATAGATCGCCCCAAGCTTTTACCACAGTGAGTTTTTATTTACTTCATTCAAACTTCTTCTAGATGCGTCATCTGAGAGTTAAATTTCTGGAATTTCTTTCTTAGTTCACCCTTTCAAGATTAGTAGAGTTCTTTGTGATAGAGCTCGTCCGGGAAAGTACTACCACCATACCTATTTCTGCCGCCAAGCAGTAATGCTCGCATTGCTGTGTTCCGGTTCGAAGGGTATGGTTTCCGGTGAAGGTACAGGCACATGAGACTTTCCATCTAACGTCTCAGGATGGTATGGTAACACGCAAGTGATATCTATGATGTTGCATGCGTACATAGGCTACGGTAACCGCCGACCATCAAGTGGGCCGTACGCTTGGTTGCCACTTTAGTGGTATAAAAAAAAACCTACATACACCATTACGTTTCGATACTTTTCAAATTACAGAACTGTGATGGTAATATAATAAAATATCCAAGCACCGGTGATCTAGGGTTCAAACCCGGTCGTGACCAATGGATTTTCTGTTCGAAAAATTTATGTGCGCAATGCCAGTGCTCTCAAACGGTGAAGGAGAATATCGTAAGGAAACCGGCATGTCCAAGAACTAATAATTCGAAAGACATAATTATGCCATCCACCAATCCGCATTGGGTCCGCGTGGTGTATTAAGACCCAATCACTCTTGCCCCAGAGTAGGAGTAGTAACATTAGAAGGCTGTCATGATGATCAAATACCACTTACTTCCGTACGCAATGAGCAGCGGTCAGCACGTAATCCCTGCTGATGATAAACCCTCCACAGAAGGAGTTCCCGTTCATCACCATGGACACCTGGTACGGATGCCTGTTCACTGAGCTAGGTCTTCCACCGATGATCTGACCGCTCAGCTCGGGGCAGGCTTGAAGGTCTATATCCTGCGGGTTTGTCTCCGCATCTGATTGGCCCTCGTCAGGTGTTACATCGTTAGGTAAGTCTTCGTCTGATATCACCTCGTTGGAAAGGACACTGCCTGGTAAGGCATCTTCTGAACAACATTCTGTGTCTGTTTCTTGAAGATCTAAATGAGAGTGATTAGTAATCAAGTGCATTCTATAGAATAATGTGATCAATAACTACAAATAATAATAAAGTTATGTTGCATTAAAAAATAACACACAAATTTCACTTTTTGGTTTAATGTAAAAGAAAATTAATTAAAAAAAAAAACATTTTTAACGGAATAGTTAGTGTCATATTGGTTTGCATCATAGACAAAATAATTTTACTTAGCAGAGTAAAACCAGTCACATACTAGAATAAAGAAAGTAAACATATTTATTGAAGCCTTACAGAACAACACTTACCCGCAAATGCGAGACAGCACAACACCATTAGAACAGTCCGATGGAAAGCCATCGTCTCCTCACCACCAGCTTACTTACCACCAGCTGAGCGAATACTAGCACTACTTCACTGTCCTAGATTAAACCGTTGCCTAACGCGACCACGACGATTTTGCACGGTCTCACGGTCGTGACCTTAGAGTTCTTTGACACGGTGACAGTGCAATTGACCTGGGGGTAATGCTAATACAATGGCAGCAAAATTACAAATTGTGTGATCGAATTTTGAGATGAAGTTATTCGGCCATATTGCCAATACAAAATGGTCCTAGTAAACGGTTACAGTAGCTTATGTACGCTTGCAACATCAGTGATGTCACTTGGGCGTTACCACTAAAGTCCCATGAACCTGTCATTTCACCGGGAACGATATACGCTTTGGACCGAAACACAGCAATACGAGCATGCTTGGCAGAATAGGTATGGTAGTAGTACCTCCCCGGACGAGCTCTATCACAAAGAACTCTACAATCTACTCTTCCGTCGCGTCGTTTTGTGATTAAACTCAGCAAAGACTCATCATCCATGCAGCACTAGTTTGGGAATTCGAATCGTTGTTTAGTGTAATGATCAAAAATAAAGTGTAATGTTACTATTTCTACTTACAGTGGTATCCATAGGCGAAAACTCATTATGATAGAGCTTGTCCGGGGAAGGACTACCACCATACCTATTTCTGCCGCCAAGCAGCAATGCTCGCATTGCTGTGTTCCGGTTCGAAGGGTATGGTTTCCGGTGAAATTACAGGCACATGAGACTTTCCATCTAACGTCTCAGGGTGGTAACACGCAAGTGATATCTATAATGTTGCACGCGTACATAGGCTACGGTAACCGCTGACCATCAAGTGTACGCTTGGTTGCCACTTTAGTTGTATAAAAACTCATTTGTGAAAGCTCACAACTATGGATTCTGAGGTATGTTATGAAAGTAATTCACGGCTGTGAGCACCATCGGAAAAGAAGGGTTTGGGGTTACTACCACTCTTCTTACACGAGTGTAAGTTCAGACAATATATAGAGAGCCGTTAAAACAACATTTTTTTTTAATAGTTTTTTTTAAAAGAGATTATTTATTTAAAATTATTTGATTCAGAAGTTGAAATTTTCACTAACAGGTTCACATAGGTTCAAAAAAAAAAAAAAAACAGTGCAATTTCTAAAGAAGTATAGTTCGCACGGCGGATCTAGGCTTCCGTGAAGTTAGCCGTTTGTGATCCGCCGCCGTGTGAATATTTTATTTAGAAATATATTTTTGATCTATACAATAATAGTGGCTCGCCCCGGCTTCGCACGGGTGTACCTAAAATATAGCCTATGTGACTGAAATAATTTTGAAAATCGGACCAGTAGTTTTAGGGTTTATTTGTTTCAAACAACTATACAAAAATACAAATCTTTATCATTATAATATTATTATTGATTAAATAGTTTCTAATAACTAATGCTAAGGGTAACGCACACGTTCTATTTCTCGATCTATTTCATCATAAGACAAAACAACGTACTATTTAGAACTGGGTCTCCTATTTGTATCCGTGCATTCTATTTTATTGACTACTCAGCTGTCGCCCGCGACTTCCCTCGCGTGGAACTCGGGAACCGTACTTTCTCCGGGATAAAAAGTAGCCTATGTTCTATTCCCGGTTAATAACTATTTATGTTTTAAATTTCAGCGAAATCGGTTCAGTGGTTGACAAGTTATAGAGGAACAAACATCCATCCAAACATCCAAACTTTCGCATTTAAAATATGAGTGTGATTGTGTGATTACAATCACACTCATATTTTAACTCAAACATTAACAAAGTACAAAGGGCGGCCTTATCACTAAGAGCGATTTCTTCCAGGCAACCATGGATGGAGAAAGTGAGAGTAGAAAATTAAGTAGTGGCGGATAATATGTGCACATAATAGGAAAAATTTAAAATTTAAAATTAAATGTGTGATGTGATGTGATAAGTGTGACTAGTGGAATGCTCTGTGACTTTGTCCGCGTTGAGTTTTCATATAAACTTCATCAACATGCGTCCTCTAGAAGAGTTGAATTTCGGAAATTCCTTAATTAGCGTACATCTAAACTATAAGAGGAATAATATACTTTCTAAGTTTCAAGTTCCTAGTTCAAGCAGTTTAGGCTCTGCGTTGTAGGCTAGTATGTCACAAGACTTTTAAATAATATTATTTATTTATATCATGAAAACTTTTGATATTTGTATGTATTAGTGTTTTAAATCACGCCGAACCGATTTCAATGAAACTTGTGATAGTGAATAGTTCTCTCACATCGTGTCCACAAAGTCAAAATCAAAAGAATTTCATTCAATAAAATTAGGTACCTACAAGGATTACTTTGACATCTCCGGCTTAAAGCTACCTAGGTGAATTTACGCCAGTTCAAACGCTAAAATCAGTGTTGTTGGTTTTATCCTCGTCGTAATATGCTGAGCTTAATCTGTGTCTGACGGATAATCGCGGCAGCAGTTCACTAGCACAAATCTCTTTGTTTTCTACAAGCGACCCGCCCCGGCTTTGCTTTTAGTTAAAGCACCCGTACGTACGTACATATACCTAAACTTTCATATTTGCAAAAGAAATGTCACTTGCAGGCTATTTTCATCTTTAGTCTTATTAGAATTAAAGTGGATTCTTATTTGACAAGGAAATTGTGAATTTACGCTCTTTTGTATGCCGAGTTCCGTGTTTTTTTTTTCCTTTACCTTGCCACATCACACCTTACGCCGTATAGGTGTGATGCCTTCTTTCTTACTGATTACAGCATCTTAAAATGTGTTGTGACATAAATAACATGATAAAAAAACAACAACCAATGAATACCATTGAGCAGTTTCAACATTTAGCCAATGAAATAAGTTCATATTTATCTCCGTTTTAATATAACCATCAATAGGCTATGGTTTTAAATATAAACACTATAATTATAACGGTCAAATCATTTTGTAATCATAGCAAAATATCGTTCATTTCAGCGGCTGAAATATATTTGGTCCGATGGAATCAACTCAGAAATACGCTTGAGTGTAATAAAATTCATTTATAACATCCATTTTTATTTTATTTTCAAGAAACTTTCTGTAGAGAGGTGAGTAGACCGAAATAAACAGTTCTGTCTGTCTATGTGACATTGCGGATGTATGATTTATGTATATTGATAAACTACTGGAAAGCCCGTGACTTTGTCCGTGGTTTTTTATACAAACTTCATCTTTGCGTTGCAGTTGAATTTCGGGACAGTTTCTAAGTGCACCCCAAATAAAACCACAGTCTAAAATTTTAAGATCTCTGGCATGGAAACGATCATAAACCTACTCGTATTATTTAGATTGATTATCTAATTAATTTATATTCGTTTAACAGTTAAACTATCGCGGCCGTCTGGCTGACATGTGCCGCTTCTCAGCAAACCGAGAGTAAGCAATCAGTGGGAACTGCCAGTTGCCACATTAATGATTCTGCTCTATTGATTTGGTATATAAGTATAATTACATTTACAAAGTCCTTCACGATTGTTTAGTTATTATATACGTAGGTCTTGTGTGGGTGTTTACTACGTACTGGTAAACTATTTAAACTAAGAATAACTTGCTAAATGCTTCACTATTGTTTAGGTATCTATGGTATGGTGGTTGATAAACAAACTGTTAAATTAAGAAGGATCAAAGTTTGATAGATGCGTTTTTAATCCTCTAACGATCGTCCAACGTCGAAAAAGTTGCTGGAAAAACCTGGCTTAGAACTGCACAGGACCGAGAAGAATGGCATAAGCGAAAGGAGGCCTATACCCAGCAGCGGGTGATACCGGGCTAAAATGATGAAGGTACGAGTTGGCAGCCAACTGAAGGCAGCTGCAGGCGTAGATCTAAAGTCTCATGTGCTTGTACTTTCGCTGGAAACCATACCCTTCGCACCGGAACACATCAATGCAAGCATTACTGCTTAATGCATTAATGTATGTAGTACTTTTGCGGACAAGCTCTATTAACTATAGAACTCTACCACTTTTATGATGATGATGCTCATTAGCTAGTGCCGTGCGATGCGACGCGTCGGTGCCGTCGTATTCCGCTATATATAGCGGCATCCTGTTACAAGCTAAAAATAACGCAAGACTCTAAGCGCTTACAATATTAACTTTGTATATGGAATGAAAATGTAGCAAAAGAGTCTGTTTGAAAAGAACTGTCTTGAATCAATCCATTTTGAATTTAATATTTAACTATATAAAAGGCACCTGACGATGATTCTCTTATCATACAGACACAAGTCACAGTGGAGCGATGACCGACAAGTGTAGTGGCCGCAGAAAGTTGGTAAAGGCTAGGGTTTTTTGTGGAGAGGTTATGCCCAGCAGTAGACGTCTATTGGCTGATATAATAATGATGATGACCAATACCATAATAATAGAATATTACGCTTTTTAGCAATGTGCTTACATTTATGCACACCAATGTGGCGCGGTGGGCGAAGGTCCGCCTGCGACGCGGAGGTTGCGGGTTCGATTCCCGCCTTGGGACAAATGTTTGTAGGATCTGCAAATATTTGTTCCGGGTGTTCTGGGTGTTTTCTATGTATAATAAAAAATATCTATCTATGTATTGTATTGTAATAAATATATATCAGTCATCTAGTACCCATAATACAGCTCTGTTTAACAGCAGCTTACCTTGGGCTAGCTAGATAATGCTGTGTGGATTTTCCAGCATTATTTATTTATTATTTATTTATTTATGAAAACAAAAAAATTAAGTGAACATGTTACGGGCACCAATAAATACAAAATACGAGTACTAAAGTCACAGATCTTTGGTAAGATAATTATGAGTTCTTATGATTTTTATTACTTTTCCTCATATTTATGTAGATTTCAGCCAAAGGTTTTTTACTATTTTTGGGGTCGACCGTATCTAAATATTAATTATCATCATCATCAGTGGCATATAACATATTAAAGATGATTAAGCAGCATGAATCAAACCACATTTAATCAGTCAAGAAATTATCAGTCACGTAAAGATCATGGTCGTGTTTTTTCAGCGGCTCATTGTGCAACTGCGCCGGCGCATTGTCTGCGGTCTGTGATTCAGCAGCCTTCGGCCGCAGACGATGACCCGCTTCTAAACATTCAGATCAACGCAATAGGGTTCACACTGAAAAAACGCTCGATTATATATAATAAATAAATAAATAAATAATGCTGGACAATCCACACAGCATAATCTAGCCCCAAGGTAAGCTGCTGTTAAACAGAGCTGTGTTATGGGTACTAGATGACAGATATATACCTAATACAATACATAGATAGATATTTTTATTATATATAGAAAATACCCAGAACACCCGGAACAATATTTGTAGATCGTACAAACATTTGACCCGAGGCGGGAATCGAAACCCGCAACCTCCGCGTCGCAGGCGGACACGCCCGCTGCGCCACATCTGTCGTCAATAATAAAATATAGTGCTAATACAGTGAAATCGAATGTTGAGTTTGATCTTTGATGTTGTATAATCACAGACAAAATGTTGCGTTTTTTATGGTGTATCTATTAAGAATGTGTAAATATGTTTAGAATTAAAGGTACAAAGTTTAGATGAAAGTCAGTATTACTCGTGATTCTAAGCCGATGCAGACGTCATGGTTTTCAGACAAGGAAATCTCTTCATTAAAGAAGTTTAGCACCCGAAAATCCTTTAGACTCTAAGTACTGGTTTTGTAAAAGCTAGCTCTGTCTGCATATTGAAGATCAAAGCTTTACGAAAACCGCTGAAAACATTTCACTAAGCCATGCGAAGAGCACTGGTGGTTTAGTGGTAGTGACTCCGCCAGCCAATGCTAAGGTCGTGGGCTAGAACCCGGTCAACAATGGATTTTTCTATTGGAAAATATTATGTGCGCAATGTCAGTCAAGACAGTTTTCTAATGTTCCCACTGCTAGGACACTGGCCTACTACACTAAAATAGAATATAATAGAAATAATTATTGTATAACCATTGTATTCATATTTTAATTTAGCTTTTTCAATATAAATAACCGAGTTATTTAATCAGATAAAGCAAAAATCCTAAAGACTGGCTAGATTCCACCGTGAAGTGGAAATAAAAATGCAATCTTGCGACGCAATTGTCCGAAGCCGCGAAGGCTCGCCAATTCCCACTCCTAGCCACCCAATTTCGTATTTCCAGTGTACACTGCGCTTTTTCGGTGCCTGGAATGTGATTGTAATAAATAATCTCGTTTTTTGCCCGGATCGGACAGTGGCGTAATTGCCAGCGGTGAAATTTATAGATGCAACCGATGGCGTTATTGAAACAACGTCGAATTAATGAGTTTGATCCTCGCTGCACGATATATTCGCGTAAGCATGCAGTGCATCTGCCAAAAATAACGTACGGGTAATGAAAAATATAAAATGAAATGCGGTGAACCGCTCACGCCGGCATTGAATAACGCATGGCGCGTAATCTATGAATATTGGTGGCTGTTTTAATAATAATTATTCAAATCTGACAGTTTCAGTTTTATTTATGAACTCTTGGGTCATTTTACCAAATCCATTTCATTAGTTATTTGGTTACGACTAGAAAATGCTTCATTTTGTGTTTTAAAAGGTGACTAGTGAAGCCCGCGACTTTGTACGCGCTATGATTTTTTTTATATTAAATTGTTATTTTAATTGCAGTCGTAAACATTAAAAAACACACCCACCAAATAAAAAAAAAAGGCCTTTGAACTTACAGCTGGTCTATGCGCCAATCAATCAGTCAATCAGTTAGCAATGATTTTATCCTTATCAGCTGATGGCTTGATACAATTGCATTCAATTATATCCTCGGTAGCTTTCTTCTCAAAAGCGTCTATTTCTTAAACTTCGTGTAAACTTTCAGCAAAAATACTTTAGCTCGTCGTAATTATTAAGTAGTTTTGTACTAATAGATGTACACAGCTGACATAACATAAACATAACCTTGTGCAGTCGAGCTAGAACCAGTCTTCGTTTCCACAGTGATAAGTAGCTCATATAACAGTTGATTCTTCGAACCGCGGCAACATCTTGTTGGCTCGTGGACTAGTGCCAAAGCACACAATTTGGCAGACACCCGCTGAATCTATCAGCGAAATGGCGATCGTGAGGTTCACATACAACCATCGATTGTTGCCACAATCGATGGTAGCCATCGGAATGATGGATTTATTCTTTCGAACTTCAGAAATCAAAGTAACGTGTATATCATGAATTTGTTGGCTTGATGCGGACTTATAAAGAGAAAATCTGAGCATCTAAACATATAAAATTACTAGCGTCCCGCTTCACTCTATCTCTTGATGAAAACTGCATCAAAATCCGTTATGTAGTTTAAAAAATGTAAGCGTAACCGAGAGACATAATGGCGAGAAATGACTATGTTTTAGAATATGTAGAGATAGAGGTTGATGCGTTTTTAAACTGACTGACTGACGGATTGACTGACTATACTGACGAGTTACTGACTAACTACCTGACAATCAACGCACAGCTAAAACGGTAAGTCCCAGAAACTTGTGGAGGCAAAAGAAGTAGAGAATGTTGGTGAGAAGTTGGGCTAAGAAAGGATTTCCCAAAACTGAACTTCAATTGGACGCAGAGCGGTGTACATACTTATTCCATAGACTCATTAAATACGGTTATCATGTAGCGGTGTATGCGATTTTCAACTCTATAACGAAGAAATAATGTTACATTTACAACTGGCTTGTTTTAGAAAATAACCTACTTTCATTGACTTATATTATTAATTAATCGAAAAGCCCGCGACTTTGTGCGTGCTGACTTTTTTCATGTTGGTAACTAATGAACAAACTAATAAAGTTATAGCTAATAGTAATTAGAACCACTCTACATCATAGATCAAATACACGTTATGCCTTTAATTGTGTATAAGAAACGCTATTAGTACAAAATTTGTACTAATAGCGTTTGCAATAGCAAAATTTGTACTAAGCCCGCGACTTTGTGCGTGCTGACTTTTTTCATGTTGGTAACTAATGAACCAACTAATAAAGTTATAGCCAATAGTAATTAGAACCACTCTACATCATAGATCAAATACACTTTATGCCTTTAATTGTGTATAAGAAACGCTATTAGTACAAAATTTGTACTAATAGCGTTTGCAATAGCAAAATTTGTACTAAGCCCGCGACTTTGTGCGTGCTGACTTTTTTCATGTTGGTAACTAATGAACAAACTAATAAAGTTATAGCCAATAGTAATTAGAACCACTCTACATCATAGATCAAATACACGTTATGTATTTTATTGTGTATAAGAAACGCTATTAGTACAAAATTTGTATTATTAGTTTGTTCATTAGTTACCAACATGAAAAAAGTCAGCGCGCACAAAGTCGCGGGCTTTTCGATTATTTAGTAATATAAGTTAATGAAAGTAGGTTATCTTCTAAAACAAGCTAGTTGCTAGTAAACGTAACCTTATTTCTTTGTTATAGAGTTGAAAATCGCATACACCACTACATGATAACCGTTGTAACTCGACGATTCCCACAAAATACGCTTGTTATTGTATCATCTCTACATCATTAGCACCCGGTTGAAATGCACCGTGCATTTATGAAACTAAGCTATTTTCAACTTAATTTTGTAAGCCATAACGTTCAATTGAATTCAAACACATGTGAATTATTATTAAATATTAGCTAAATGTTTTTATCGTGAACTTGAGTAAATAGCTTTGATTTTGACTGTGACTTTGAAAATACAAGAAGAAACGTCAGACAAAACTTACAGTAACTCGCCTACGACCAATAGTTTACGAACCTAGGTGCTGCCAATAAATGGTTTGTGCATTATAAGGAAACGTGCATAAAAGCTCAGTATATTTCATACCTTTACCTATTCATTTTAACACGACTTAAGTAAGTTCGTATGAGCCTGGTCGTACAAGTAATCTAACGCGGCCTAACGATTGTTAAAGTCACGACCAACAGATTAACGTGCCGTCCGAAGCACGGAAGCGTTCATGTAAAAACGCCAGTCTCCTATCCAAGTGCTGATCACGCAGAACGTTGCCTAATATCAAAGTTAGGAATCTGTAAGGATCGAAGTTTGAGTCAAAATTATGTTTAATGGTGAACAATAATGTGTACGTCTCCTAACTCTAGTTAACCTAGTTACTGACGTCATCGGATACCGATGACGTAGGACGCAACGGCTTCCGCACAATGTTTACACTTCCTTTACATACTTCTCTTATTTTGTTCTAGTCTATTTTTACTTTGACGGCAGTCGAAACGGCAGTCAAAGCCGGGGCGTGTCGCTAGTTGATAATAAGGAATGTAAATAAAATTTAAAATAGTGTTATGCAAAGTACAGATTATTGCACTGCCTTCATATTATAATATAGTTTGATTGGTTTTGTTATATCGATAAAGTCACAAACCAACGAACATTTACATTGATAAATATTTTATATTGTTATACTATAGAGTATAGAGAATGTGATATTAAATACAATAATAGAGGAAAACTAAAGCTTTTTATCAAATTACTGTGTTTTATAGAGTTCAATAAATATATTTGCTTTTGATACTTCAATCTAATATTATTAAACAAAAAACGGCTAATCGTATTTGGATGAAATTTAAAGTATTAAGTCCCTGATTTCGTAAATTAGTTGTTTATTTATTTATTCTTAGATAAATATAGACTTTTGTTCCATCCAAGGCTTGCTGAAATCTCGCCATTTTGCGTGCTGTTATTACGCAGGCAAAGCCGTGGACAGAACGTAGTCACACTTATATTATGAATGCGAAAGTTTGTATGTTTAGATGAATGTTTGTTCCTCTATAACTCAACAACCACTGAACCAATTTGGCTGAAATTTAATCATAAATAGATAATGATAATGAATAAGACATAGGCTTTTTATCCCGGAAAAAAGTATGGTTCCCGAGTTCCACGCGAACGAAGTCGCGGGCGGCAGCTAGTATACAATAAACATGGTAAATAAAATATCAGATCACTCACATACAATTTACAAAGATAGGAAAGTGAGTACCTACATTGAACGGAGCATATGTTTTTGGTAGAACGGGTAAAAATAATATTGGATACAAAAATTGTGGGTTGAACGGGTAAGCACTCCTACATTGCACTGATTTTGATTAAAATTAAATTAGTCGTGCCTGTCTACGCCGTAGCAGGGTCTACGAGACCTCTACGAGACTACAAATATTTCACAATACCATTATTTTCTTTTATTAATCTATGCATGCAAAGTATGGGACGTGTCTCTCACCTCTTTAGGATCTTGAATTCCTAGATTATTATAGGACATCTGTATACCGAGTATCAAAGTCAAAAGTCAAAGTCAAAAGTGCAAGGATCACTGTGAAACTTCTTACAAGCTAAGAAAATTTACGCCAGTTTGCCGTAAAAGAATTGGCCACAACACCGACTGGGTTCCTATCGCTTCTTTGCGTGACCCTTGCTATTGTTATGGATTGAAGCACATTCGTCCCAAGCTTTTTTATCATATTGTATATGAGAATTAGAACCAAAACTGCTAACAGTGCTTTATAAGGTCATTCATTATCAACCTGACAAACTTAAGGGGTAGGTTCCACACATAAAAACCAACGGTTATTGAATTGAACCACGGGTCAATAACCCGCGCGTCCTTGACCTGCGCGTGTCCTTGACCCGCTACGGGGCGCGCACACTCAAATATGTCATAATTACGTCGCTTAACTCGATTCCCAACAATGATAAATAATAATTGAGCGGAAAAACGTAATCGATTTTTTTTTGTTTACTTGTGATATTTTTTCCACACAGATTCCACACATTAAAAAAACCTATAATTTTTTATAGGTTTTTTTAATGTGTGGAACCTATCCCTTAAGTTTGTCAGGTTGATAATGAATGACCGTGTATACTCTCCCATGCGAGTAGGAATAGTCTTTGTACAAACGCAGGTAAACACACGAACACATTGAGAATCTCCTAAGTTAGGTAGGCGAGGCAATCAGTTCTATCTACTTGTACAAGTTGGTGTTTGTAGTTGGAAGTGGCAAACTGCCAACTGTCATGCGTGAGCAATCATGTCTGCTGCAATTTCCTTTGGATGTAGGTAAAAAATATATATTTTATTTTTTTATACCACTAAAGAGCAACCAAGCGTATGGCCCACTTGACGGTCAGCGGTTACTATGTACGCATGCAACATCATAGATATCACTTGCGTGTTACCATCCTGAGACGTTAGATGCCTGTACCTTCACCGGAAACCATACCCTTCGAACCGGAACACAGCAATCCGAGCATTACAGCTTGGCGGCAGAAATAGGTATGGTGGTAGTCCTTTCCCGGACGAGCTCTATCACAAAGAACTCTACTACTCTTATATAATATCTCTTCGGACTCTTTTTTGACTAGTACAATAGATATACAAGGTGTAAAAAGACGGCTACCGAAAACAAAAGGAGGTGCACCCCAAAACTAAACAAAAAAACACTCGTCTGAAATAAAATTAGAGCAGGAGCAAACACGATTTTTATGTTTTTATTACCGTTACACGGTTGTTGCAACACAACCGCAATGTCGGGAGAAATAAAAAGGTAATAACGCGATAAAATCCCGCAAATATTATAAAAAAAAACTATGAGTTTTGATCGCGAAAGTTAAAAAAGACTGTTTATAAGTAAAGATCCGTGCAAAGCCGGGACGGTCGCTAGTTATACCTATAAATGTTAATTAAAAACAGCTATCGTCATTTCCCATTAGCAGTGAACCTTGACTTCTTTAGCGATGTTTCGAGCGCGCGTTATATTTCATTGCTTTCATTAATTGACGACCTCGCTCTGTGGCGTAGTGAGCGATTGTTCGGCTGAAACGCGAGAGTTGTGGACTTCGCTTCGCTTTGCTGGACAAGTCAATGTTCCTGATGATGTCCCGTGGAGGGAAACACGTGTCGATATTTTTCTTTTAGGTACATAAATTACAGTCATTACCTACAAAATATACATGAGGTTAACTAAGATAACTTTGTGACCTCATTAGTTGAAGGGTTGAGCGTCATTAGTTAGGAGTAGGTAGATACTTTAGAGATTTTTCATCTGTTTTGTTTCAAATAAAAAAGAACTGTGGCTAACTCTAGTGACACAATTTACCACCATATATCAGCCACATCACCTGCTATTTCAAGCAGCTCAAAGTTGTGTGTGTATGCAGCTATGTGGCATGCGCATTGCCACATGGGCCAGTACATCACCTGCGTGTTCCGAGTGTAGCCGTAGCCGAGGAAGCGCTCGTCGTGCGGCGGCACGGTGTCAGGCGCCACATAGAACGGCTCGTACAGAAGCTCGAAGTTGGTCACGTTGTGGCTCACGTGGCTCTCTGAGCTCTCGTTGCCGCCGCTCGCTTCCCATCTGCATATAAATGTTTGTGAGAACTTTTTACCAGCTTCTCTAGCTTATAAAATATATCGGGATTTTCTACGGTAGAGTGGGAAAAAGCTACTTCTGCGTACTTCTATTATTTTTACTTTTAATGAATCTGGGGGCATGTCGTAGCGTGTATTTCTACAAATCTTTGATTTTATGATTTTAGGACTCTTAGCAAGAGTGAGCTGTAGTAGAGAACTAGAACTAATAATAAAACAATCAGAGGCCAACCAAAGCCATCTACACGTGCCATTTTATGTGAGCGTCCTCCATCTTGGGTGGAAGGCGGTTCAAGTAACGATTGTAAAGGTCGAAGTCATTTTACAGTATTACACAAAAACCTGTAAACCTACAACAATAATTATAACTGCTGGGTGAACTAGAGTGATCGAGCACTCACTTGGAAAAGTTGCTCGCGTACTGGTTGTAGATGAAAACCTTCCGGTGGAAGGGTATAGCCAGCTTGTTCCTCGACAGTCGGACGAGCTCCGACTTGTTGGTGGGGAAGTTGCCCACTCTCCGGTCCAGCTCGTAAGTAGGCACCACGTACGCGCACAGCGGACATTTAGGAGTCGTTGAGAGAAACTGGGAAATGAGGGTTTCTTTAAAAAAAAATTAAAGCTTTGGGTGGCACTGCATCTGTAATAGTCAGGCGTGGTGCTTAACATCAGGTCACATAAAATAAAAATAAAAATGCATATGCAATCCCTGCAACAAACATAGATGACTTAAGCCAAAATGGACTCTGAGGTTGCCTGTGATAAGGTCTCTCTCTATTAATCAGTAACCTAAGTAAGTACCTACTTACATTAAGGGGAAATAAATGAATCCAGACTATATAACTAAGCTGTGAATAATAGTTGAAGTTTCTTGCTAAAATACCTCTAATGGTGCGTACGTCGTGAGTAAATACATACCTTATCCAGTGACTCTGCCATGCCTCTCGACGGCACAATATCCACATCCACTAAGAACACATGAGAGGTGTGGCAGTTCTTCCGAGCCAAGTTCCGCAGGTGGTTTTGAGGGTACGGGTGCCGAGCCCTCCACGCCACTGTATCAGCTTTCCTCTCTCCCGGAGGCAGAGGTTTCACATTGCAGTCTCTCGCCCAGCTCGGCATACTACCAAACACAGCAGGCCTTTCAGAAGGCGTGGCCGCGTGTAACGCTAACCTGGAGTACACTTCCGGGTTACATCTGAACAACCAGGTCGTGAATGCTCGCAGCAACCTCATCTCATCGCCAGTGACGAACACCGCCACTGATATCGGACCGCTCCAGTGAGCTGCTATTCGTAACAGCTCGTGAAGCCGCTCTATAGAGCTCTGCGTAGCAAGACAGACGCGGTGATCGCTAGACACTTCGGAGTACAAATCCCCGACTGCAGCGTTGTCGAACATCCTGAAAGTCCTGGAGAAGTCCCATCTGCCTAATCGTAGGTCTAATCTTGCTATGGGATCGTCATCGACTGTGTTGGAGACTGTGTCGATGCAAGGTTCGCAAGACGATGGTTCTGGGGGTAAGGGGCTGCTGATTACGACAGGGCAGGAGGGCGGGGGCCGGAGCAGCCACATGTTGGCAGCTGCGTTGTAGATCACCAGTGCTACGGCAGTTATTGTGATGATGCTCCATTGGCAACGCCAGCTCCACTGGAAACAAAAGCAATTATAATCAAATTGCTTACTCTTACAATACCTAGGTACTTAGTTTGTCGTTAGGTTTTTTCCAACATGCAGTATATATATATAGTCTATATGCTTGTACTAGCGCTAGGCTAGTGTAATACTAGCCTAGAAAGAAAACTAAAATTAACTTACCATTTTGTCTTTCCTTAGCATGTATTTCTGAGCGTAGCGGTAAACCATTGTGTAGGCTTTTCAACTCCTGACGCCATTCACGTAGAGTTTGCGAACATAATAAATTAAATATTCAATTTTATAGTGACGCTCTGAAAAGTGCACAAAAACCGTGATCAGGTGCAGGAAAGTTTTGGGACAATTTCGCTTAACGTGATACGACTTAATTAGTACATAGTTAACTCTAAAAATAATACACTAATTAATTATGTCGTTACTAATTCTATGCAATAAAAAAACGTCAAGTGCGAGTGTGAATCGTGTTACTAGATTACGTACAATAAATGACTGCGCTGAGCTTTGCAGAGCTAAAAATAGAGTTGGTCGATCTTCTCTCAGAGAAGGGCTTTGAATCTTGGATGAAATTATAATTTAATTTAATTTTGCAGGCACGCGAAACTTAAAAAAATCACTAACGCGGAGAGTAGGTAGGTCAGAATGTCGGTACTTACTATTTCGGTTTTAATTCCAATCCTTGCAAATAACAAGTTGAACCATTATCAGGGTTATGATAATGTTCTATCACGGAAAAATATTATTAATTTATTCGTTTGTGGAATAACTTTTTCCATTTTCACTGGTGATTTTGAGATTGCTAAAAATACTATTTCATTTCATTTTATTCACAAAAAATACAGCTTGACAGGTGAGGTCCATGGCGCCTTTTGCGCATGTACAGGGTCCAGACATGCGCATTGCGCAATCACCCCGCAGAGTACAAGAACCACCCGTCGACAGGAATATGAAGATGAATGGCTGTATTCCGAGAAGTACCTACTTTGCCAAGGAGTGCCAAGCAAGACAAGGCTATAAGCGAATCATGATGGAAGGTCAATGTTTCAAATACGCGTAGCTACCTACCTGATTAAGTGCCTATTGTGCCTTATTTGTACCACAGAGGTTGTACACCCTAGGTATGTAGTGTCCTAGTCTGTTCTGCGGTGTACCTAGGCAGTGTAAATGCATGGAACCTTCTTAGATAGAATCATTTTCTTAAAGATACATGTCACTACAAACCTACAGACACATTCTGATTCCACAAAACGTAAAACGTACGTACCTAACTATATTATGTACCTACGTAGGAAGGTAGGTACAATTAATTATGGTAGGTTACTACCTACCATAACCAATATAACCATAATAAATAGGTAGATACCTACCTACATACATTACGTATGTTATTTTCTCAAACAAAGTCTATCTTCTGTCAATCTTCATCAGCACTACTGGACATAGGCCAAGGAATGCAACGATGAACGGTCTTGAGCCGCCATCATTCATCGACCGACTGTGACCGCTACTATATTTGTTGTCTAGTAGCTTGTCTTCTAGCCGTAGGATAGTAGTCCTATTCTACTAGAAACTAGAAACTCTGTCACCAGAGTTGGCCATTTACTCATACGAACATAATTAATTACTTACTATCCTACAGCTGGATTCGACCAACTTCTGTTACTATTTAATCCGCGGAATAAGAAAATTTATTTTTTGTACTTACTTACATAGATGTATATGACTACCTACCTATAATGTAGAATAATAATGAAATCGCCATGCTACGCCACAGTGTAAATTGATAGGTTAGAGCAGGCCCCGCATAACTCCATTTTGAATGTTTTCTTCTGAGGTTTTCTTCAAAGAAGGTCAAAAGTTTTCCCTACAACAAAACGCTTTTGACGGTCTACCTACACTTACAAGTGTCAATGTCATAAAAGTAAAAAAATCAATGTCAAGTACACGTTTGTTTCGTCGTCACGTCATGCAGTTCAATCAAAATAAAAATAACCTAAAACTGTAAATGAAATGAAAACTCAAATAATTGAATTATTATTGTTTTTATTGCCGAAAGTATGTTAGTGAAGTAAAAATGGTATTTGCGATTCCTGACTGGGAGGACGGAAACGTTAAGAAAACTACTGTATTTAGTGAGAAAACAAAAGTAAGTTCAATTATTACTCTGTTTATTTTACTGAATTGTATTCATCATGTAATTCTTCTGGACGTAAAAGTTTTTTGAACTCTTCATTATCCTTTCATTTTAATGCTATTTTAGTTAACCCATTTGCAGCTTTGTTTTAATTACCTTCCATCACCTAATAAATTAACTAATAAGGCATCTACGTTTAGGCTAAGTAAGACTAGTAGGTCCCTATTCTAGGTAACTAGGTATTTACTTGTTTCTCCCAATTATTCATAAATGTAGTTAAGGTACTACGGTTAAGTACCTACGATAAATACCAATGTATAAATAAACTGAATATTATGTTAATCATACTTGTATATAGGGTAAACAAAAAAATGTGTCTCCAAACAAATTGCCTCAAAAGAAGACAAACCCTAAAATTGCAGCAAAAGTCAATGGTGTGTCACAAAGTTCTAAGTTGATAAATAAAGAAAACAAGAAACAGCTCAGAAAGCAAAAACAACAAAGTAATCACAAAGAGAATGATAATAACACTCAGTTAATAGTTAGAAAACAAACAAAACTCAACAATGGTATCTCTAAAAACCATGAGAAACAAAAAGCAAAGGCAAAAGGAAAAGATAGCACAGCAAAACTCAACAATGGTATCTCTAAAAACCATGAGAAACAAAAAGCAAAGGCAAAAGGAAAAGATAGCACAGCAAAACTCAACAATGGTATCTCTAAAAACCATGAAAAACAAAAAGTAAATACAAAAATCTCAAAACAGAGCAAGGAAAGTCCCAATAGCAGAAGTATAAAGAAAGAGAACAGTGACAGCAGTTTAAAAGTAGAAAACTTTGATACTGACAAGCTTGATGAGGTGCTGTTAAATGCAAAGAAAAAGAAGTTCAATGAAGCTTTAAGAAAAGACGATGTAGAAGATGTCTTATTTAAAGAAGATAAAAGTCCAGAAACTAGTATTACAAAGCCACAGAAAAATGTACAAGTGCATACAAACAACACGACTGCAACAAGTGTAAAAAACAAATCAGAAGTACTTAATAAAAAACAGTCCTTGATGGAAAGAAAGCAAAAAAAGGTCAAAAACAATTCACTTGTTAAAGCTAAAAATAAGAATACAAGTGTAAACAATTCTGTTGTAGACAAAGAAGTTTTGAAAGTGAATCTAGAAGAGAATAATAATAAGCAAAGTGTTCAAACACGTCTGGATAAGAAGAAGAGTAAACTAAGAATGATACTCAAAGAAGAGAGTAATAGAAATCCAATCAATTTCAATAGAAATAAACTTAGGCAGAGAATGCTGGATCGATTAAAATGTGAGTATGCTGAAAATACTTGCTGATAACTTATATTTGTTATTATTATAATACAACTAGCAGCCCATCCCGGCTTCGCTCTGGTAGACATAAAATATAGCTTATATTACTGTAGCATTCTAGTGTTATAAGAATTTTTGAAATCAAACCAGTAGTTTTAGAGATTATTCGTTAGAAAATACAAAAATACAAATCTTTCCTCTATATAATATAATATATAAAAAAAATATTTATGAAGCACAGGTTTACTAAAAGTTATCAGAAGCATAGATAAAAAGGAGCATTTTTTTCAGCGGCTCAATTCAGATTCTTAAATGAAAAGCTGTACACATCGTCAGGAAGCGAGGCCAGCCAGCTATTCCAGAACGACCCCACTGCATTCCAGAACTATCACGAGGGTTACCAGCAGCAGGTCAAGAAGTGGCCTGTCAATCCGCTCGAGGTGATCATCAAGAGGATAAAGAAAATGTAAGCACTTTAATGAGATGCATGAGACCTACTCTCGATGGAGGAGAAGATTCAAGATCGGTTGTCATGGCACTTTTCATGGGAAACTTATGTACTTACAGCTTTTTACATACTTATTTTCTTGGCCACCAGAGGTATCACTCATGGGTTGCCACCGTGAGACGTATATCGAAAGTCTCATGTGCCTGTAATTTCATCGGAAATCATCCCCTTTGTACCGAAACAGAAATGCAAACATTACTGCTTGACAGCAGAAATAGGTATGGTAGTAGTCCTTCCCCGGACAAGCTCTATCACAAAGAACTACTTTTAAACGTTTATTGCCAGATTCTTCTAGGCTGGGGCACATGGAGAACTGCTGTAAATTCACCTAGCTTAAAGAAGCTTCAAAATGATCCTTGTAATATTAATGAATAAAAAGATTTCGATTTTGACTTTACGTCGATTAGTTGATAATGACTATTTAATTTACCTTTAAAAGGCCCAAGTCCTACCTGATAGCGGACATGGGTTGCGGGTCTGCGACTCTATCCCAGCGGGTCCCCCAGACCGTGCGCTCCTTCGACCTGGTAGCGACGGCGCCTTGCGTGGAGGCGTGCGACATGGCGCGCACGCCTCTGCTGCAGGCCTCAGTGGACGTGCTGGTCTACTGCCTCGCGCTGATGGGCACTGAACTTACTACCTACCTGCTTGAGGCTAACCGTGTCTTGAAAATGGGGTGAGTGTCTACTGTCGATATTACTACATAGATTCTACGGCACACACTCCGCCGCTGAAGCCGGGACAAGTCGCTAGATAAAACAAGGTAAGTGTTTTTTTTTTTATCACTAAAATGGCACCCAAGCGTACGGCCCACTTGATGGTAAGCGGTGCGGTTACCGTAGCCTATGCACGCTTGCAACATCAGAGATATTCACCTCTTGTTATGCCCTAATGGGTGCACATTGTGATCCACGATTGTATTTTCACCCCATGTACCTAGTACCTAACCTACCAATGTGATGACAATAAAAGTATTGAGTATTGATATAGAAAAAATACAATAGAATAATATTTATTTTGCCACACAATAAACATAAAAATAACAATACAAATTAAAACAAAACTATTGTGACGAAAAAATATATGATATCACTTGCGCGTTGCCACCATGAGACATAAATATAGTCTCATGTGCCTGTAACTACATAGGAAACCATACCATTCCAGTTGCTGTCATCGAAGACGGAGTAGATGGTGTTTTATCTGAAGTTATCCCAAACTCAAGTCATGTCTTTAATATGAATCTGTGTCTAAGCTTGTTTTGTTCATGCACCAATTAATTAATTAGACTCTTCCATTCGCAGCGGTCACCTACTGATAGCGGAAGTGGAGTCCCGTTTCACAGACGTGAACTTGTTCACGAAGGAGGTGTCGCGTCTCGGCTTCAAGCTGCACAAGCTGGACCGGGAGCATGAGGTGTTCTTCTTCATGGAGTTCGTGAAGAACCAGGAGCCGCCGGTCAAGAAGGCTAAACTACCTGTGCTGACGCTCAAACCCTGTATTTATAAGAGGCGGTGAGCCGGTCTTGTACAGTTTTTAATCCACCCACCAGGGCTTGGTAACCGCTTAAAAAACCGATTTCCTGTCGTAACCGGTTAGAAAACTTATAATCGGTATTTCAACCGTAATTAACCGGTTCCTAGCCCTGATCAAATTTTATTACAGAGTTGTAAGAGATAATAAAGTACCATAAATGAGACTACTGAGATATGAAAAAAAACAAACAAATTGACTTATCGTATTGTTATTTAATTTTTTTCATCGATAATTAATTCCAACAATATCACAGTGGGTACACGGGTAAACAGGAATTACCCCTACACCCACCGGTGGGTGAAGCCAGTGGGTGGTCGCGGGTCAACTTTTCTTGTAACTTTGTTTGTTTATCGGATGAGCAACCAAATGTTACCTGGTGGTAGGACTTCGTAAGAGTTAGTTTTAGTAAGTGCACCGCAGTGCCAGTTATTAGTGGTATGCAGCATTATTATTTAGTTTTGAAGGGCACTGTAGCAAGTGAAATTACTGGGCGAAAAGGACTCAATAACTACGTCTCGGGGTGACGAGCGCAGTGTAGTGCCACGCAGAACTTCAAAATTTTCGGGTGACACTGCCAGCTGTTATGGTGAGGCGTTGTGCTTAACATCAAGCGAACGACTTAACCTTCCTTTCAAGATATGCATTAATTAAATATTGTTGGAACTACTGGAAATAAATGTAGTCAAGAGGTATTTCGTCAATGTTGATTGTTAAATTATGTCAAATTATATCAATCAATATGTATACTTCAATCCTTTCAAGACATGCATTAATTGTGTCAAAAAATTACTTAAAAGATGGTCAATCCTTTCAAGACATGCATTAATTAAATATTGTTGGAACTACTGGAAATAAATGTAGTCAAGAGGTATTTCGTCAATGTTGATTGTTAAATTATGGAATTATTTCGATAATAGTAGTAGAGATTATCTAGTCTAAATTGGCAGCACTCCAATAATCCTTATTACATATATTTGTACCTGTCATATATTTCATTCTGACAGCTATAGCGATTTTTGGAACGGTAGGGTTATGCAAGTCTGTCTCAGTCGTCCACCTGTTGCTCCGTCAGACCGTCTTGTACTCTCTTTTTCACACTTACATCGAACCTTACGTCTTATTTTTTTTATTGGATAACCTAAAAATAAAAAAAAAAGGTGAAAAATAAAACCACCACCACCTCACCTGATGGTAAGTGATGGTGTGGTCGATGATGGAGCACGCTTGCCTAGAAAGAATCTGTTCACTCTCTGGCCTTGCAAGGCTCCTAAATTGTATTGGTCCGGAAAAACAAAAGGACGTGAAGGTGTGAAAGGGACGGCCTGACGTGAAGACAGACTGACGACGACAGGCTTACACAGCCCCGTTATTTTAGACTGGATGATGAACTAACATACATTGTTGTATTGTGATTTTATAATAGATGTTTCAATAGATAATAAACAATTTAAATGACTCTTGGAGTGGTCTAAACGTAATTAAAAAAACTTAGATGAGAATATAGAATTTTTATTTTTATTAAACTATTCAGACTTATAGATTGCCTTACTAATTATTAGACTTATCTAAATAAATTGATTTCACACAATTTCTTTAACCTAGTAATTGTGATGTGGAATTCATTATTTTAATTTCATTTAAGCATTTAAGTTCTCCATAACATCTTCAGCTTCTGCTCTTAGGTTTTCCACTTTTTCAATCAGTATCATCTGTAAGAGAAGGGCCTTATTCATAATCATACTATAAACCTCTGTTAGATCAACTGTTAGATGACATAAGAATGACAAGGAAACAAATTCTTAGAGAGCTGAAATAAGGGCATTGGAGTAAAAAATCTGAATAAAAATCATGTATACTATATCTATCGACTCTAGGGTGGATAAACAGAATAACAAAGATAATTGCTGCAAAAGCTCTGAAAAAAACGAATTGTGTAACTATTCTTGTGCCTTTTCACTGATACACCAGTAAGGGTGAGTTGCACCATCTAACGTTAACGTCAAATTGTTCGACGACGATTAAACAATTTGACGTTAACGTTAGATGGTGCAAGTTACCCTAAGTGAAAACTCCGTTTTTTAAATGAACAAATAAAATGTTTTATTTACCACCAAAAAATGTTGGAACCAGTACACAAGAACAAGCAAAAGGTGATATTCTAGGTAATTATGTAGCTACGTAAGGTTAAAGCTGATTTTTTATTAGATATATATTTTATCAGCTATCTTTACACTATCGAGTCCGTATAAGAATGATAAACTCACAATAGTTTTACTAGTAAGGTATAAGAATAAGGGAGGAATAAGTTTCTTACTCTCGCCGCACTGATAAGATGTTCGGCGGCGCTTTTCGACATGTGTGAGACTGCGTTGACCAGACTGTCCGCTGAAGCCTTCGCAAGGTCCTCTACCCGCTTGTATCCGGCTCGAACCAGCTGCAGCGCTCGCGTCTGGGATGCACCAAATGAACATGATTAAACTGACAAATACAGCCGACTCGTAACCCAGCCCCCCATACCATGAACTCTTAGAGCGATTCAAATTAGGACCTAAACTGAATTGTCAAAAAAATTTGTACCATGAAATTAATAATTATTGAAGTCATGGTACAAAATGTTTTCACAGTTCAGTTTAGGTCCTAATTTGAATCGCTCTAAGAGTTCATGGTAGGGGGGCAGAGCTCGGAACTGGTTAATATTGAATGGTTAGTTACGGTAGAAATATCGGTTACATATCAATATTTAATTAACCGGTTAATCAGAATGTAACAGGTTACCGGTTACGCCAAGATAAAAGGTTTTGATACCAAAATTAACCGGTTAATTCCAGAAGCGCATCAATGCAACGCATGTGATTCGCTGAGCAAATAAAGGTTTTAACCGGTTCATATAGGTTTACTAATCAGTCCGTCAGGAAACCGGTTTTAGAAATCAACCTAAATCTAAAACCGTAATCGCTTGCGGTTAAGGGTCAATGGCCGAAAGCGAAACTGACAGAATTCGCTACGACCCGCAGAAAACCTTACAATTTCAACGTGTATCGTTTTAACGTGGATCGCTGTCGAGACTTGAGTGCAATAACCTTATTAACATTAGGCAGGTTCATTAAACTTTGTAGATGTCAGGCGCTGAGCTGATGATGCGTAAGCTGACGCCGACGTCAGCATGCATAGCACCTTGCCGCGGAATTTTGTACCTATATGTATTTCCATCGATGGATCTAACTAGATACTATATAGACCAGTGTAATCACTGTTAGATCCATTGATAGACTAGTGTAATTACTTAGTCCATACAAGGCTCTACAATTTAGGATCGCTGTCGAGCCAGCATTGCAATAACTTTTTTGACATTAGGCAAGTGTAGCAGGTCCCGTATCGTGCGGAACTATGTTTATAACAATTGTACGGAACCGTACGCGTGGCTCAATGGGGAGGATAATTGATAAGATAGCTAGATAATGATCATAAAGGATTTATTCACTTAGCGCGTAACTCTAAATGATAATGATGAATGCTAATGAGTGCGGACCGTTCGCTGTCCGAATATGCACTGGCTAGGTAAACCGCGCGGGCGCTGCTGGCTCGTGCGACCTACATAGCCTAATTTGCTGGCTAAGCTAAGTGTTCGATGTGCATCGAACAACGATCGATAGATATCTATCTATAAATCATAAATCTTTATTTGCATGAATATAAGTGCATAAACAGGTGTTACGATTTTTCAGTCCTGTACATTCTACCATCAAATTGTTGTACAAATGCCATGTTACAAATTATGTTTAAGTATGTCAAGTTATGTTAGTTATGCACAATAGATACCTTCTTGACATTAGGCAGGTCCATGAGTGCCTGTAGATGTGGTTCCGCGCAGTGGTGCAGGCGCGGCGCCAGCTCCGTCAGCAGCGCGCAGTGCGGCCACAGCGCAGGCAGCGAGCCGCACAGCCGCGCCGCACTAGACGCTAACGCACACGCTGCACTCAGCACGCTCTGTACTGTGCCGCGCGGGACCAGGTATCTGTAGGGCGGTGAATATAGACGTCGACGTCAGCACGCTCTGTACTGTGCCGCGCGGGACCAGGTATCTGTAGGGCGGTGAATATAGACGTCGACGTCAGCACGCTCTGTACTGTGCCGCGCGGGACCAGGTATCTGTAGGGCGGTGAATATAGACGTCGACGTCAGCACGCTCTGTACTGTGCCGCGCGGGACCAGGTATCTGTAGGGCGGTGAATATAGACGTCGACGTCAGCACGCTCTGTACTGTGCCGCGCGGGACCAGGTATCTGTAGGGCGGTGAATATAGACGTCGACGTCAGCACGCTCTGTACTGTGCCGCGCGGGACCAGGTATCTGTAGGGCGGTGAATATAGACGTCGACGTCAGCACGCTCTGTACTGTGCCGCGCGGGACCAGGTATCTGTAGGGCGGTGAATATAGACGCTGACGTCAGCACGCTCTGTACTGTGCCCCGCGGGACATCTGTAGGGCACTGGATATAGACGCCGACGTCAGCACTGTAGGGCGACATATCTCTATGGATAATAATAGGTAGACAAGTGCAACTCGCAGCGATTTCGTCCGAGTCTTATGCCTCTACGCGAATACAAACGCTACGCAGTAAAATTGACATTTATAACGATACTCCATAAAATTTTGATAACTAACGACCTCATTTGAATATTCAGACATTAGGGCCTTATTCATAACGGTACTTTAAACTTCTGTTATCTAATTTTTTTAAAACTGTCTTCATCATAGTCTTTATTTATTAATAATAATATAATAATAAAAGCATTTATTCAGAACAATTACAGTGAGCAAATTACAAAGTAGAAAACGATGAGACTGCAAAAAGTAGTAGAACTGTGTAGCAGCCTCAACGCCCATCTCCTGACGTAGTTACAGGTGTTCTGGCTATGAAATATAACATAATATTGACGAAAATATATAAGATACGAATAATACGGTATAATCAATATTGACACAAGAATAACAAGGAAAGACAATAGTTTATTTTAATTAAAATGAGGAGTTAGCACAGTGCAGGTAGCACGTAATACTCACTTCTCAGCTACAACAGAAAGCGGCACTTGCTTCCACAGATCGTGGATCATCAGTGCGAGGTAGAAACGGCACAAAACTTTTTCTGGAACATTCTAGAAACAAGCAATATCATGATCAAATATTCAGCCAGCTCTAGTAGAAGCTAACTGAATGTGTATTGAAAAGTTAAAGCTATAATAATAAAGTTAATATAGGACGGCCAACGGATCTCGACCATCGTGAAGTTAGCCGTATGTGATAATTTCATTGTTTTAAATATTACTATAATTAATAATATCACAACGGATCTCAGCCGTCGTGAAATTAGCCGTTTCGATGCGCAATGGAGCTTTTTCAAACTAAATTGTCTTTGCGCATCACAAACGGCTAACTTCACGGAAGCCTAGATCCGCTGTGCGAACTATACACTGTACAGTTTAATATAAATTCATTCTATTCAAATACAAATTTAGAAACCTTACTAACTAAATAATTACCTATTTAAATCGAACTCAAGTGTTGCAACACTCTAACAGGGCACATGTATAGTTCACTCGGCGGATCTAGGCTTCCGTGAAGTTAGGCGTTTCGATGTGCAATGGAGCTTTTTCTAACTAAATGGTCTTTGCGCATCACAAACGGCTAACTTCACGGAAGCCTAGATCCGCCGAGAGAACTATACATACCTACTAACGTATTAAAAGACCTAAAAATACTAACTACTCAATGTAAATGAATAACATGAAGCAATAAATAAATGAAATGAAATCAAAAGTGATGCGCAGACAATTTAGTTCGAAGAAGCTCCATTGCGCGTCGAAACGGCTAACTTCAGGACAGCCGAGATCCGCTAGCAGTACATACAGTTATAGGTTTTCCTGTGACCATTCGAATAGCGTTCATTTCTGTGATGCCAAGTATTTTCGCAGTTTGAATTCCCTCATCGTCTAGATTGCAATACTGAAAAAATTACGCATAAAAAATTATAAACATGTGGTCACACAGAAATTTGATGATTAAAGTTTTGGCTGGCATTGTTATGGTCAGGCGTGGCGCTTAACATCAGGCGAGTGACTTGACAGTGTTGACAACATCGGTTTAATGGTTGTTACGATTCTGTCGTGTTGTTGGCATCAGAAATAAAATTATTTTACATATTAAAAAAAATGCATTTGGCGGGAATCGAACTCACACCGCACGCCTTTATTCACGGCCAGTCTGCCAGAAACTCGTCAAATTACACTTTATTTACAAATAACAAAATATTTTTTAAAACGAAACTACAGTCTCAAAAAGCAGTAAAGTTAGTCTGTTGGTACAAGCGAAATAGTACCTTACCAGTGAGTAATAGTGTCTATAATCGGGCCTGATCCCCGCTGCGTCGTGCGGCGTCACCAAGTAAAGCAGATGCAGACTGCCCATCAGTACCAAGGAGCGAGACGCTACTTCCAGGTCTTGGAGCAGTTGCTTAGCGGTCGACAAGTCCATACAGCCTACAAGCACACCCCGGACACTCAATAAAATATTTGAAGCAAACACGTCAGAATCACCACACGCATAGTTTGTGTACGTAAATGGCGGCAAGAGCGAGATAGCACACTTTCGCTTGCTCTGGCATGCGCGCGCTTAGACCTACACAAAATCAAAATAAACGCGTGCCTAATAGCCTTTAGCTTCAGTGCCGGCGAAAGATGCCATGTGGTGCCGGCAAACTCGCTCTCGAGGTGGGGTAAGTGGCACCGGTTCATTCGGTGGCATTCTGTACGTAGTACTAATATCTGTTCTGTGCTACAAGATGAAATAAATAAAAATGGCGGATATTTAAGACAATGTATCTATAATTTTTTTTTTAATGTATATTTTGTCGTACAAATCCTAAGTAAACGAAAAAAAAATCGATTACGTTTTTCCGCTCAATTATTATTTATCATTGTTGGGAATCGAGTTAAGCAACGTAATAATTCGAATGAATAATTGAATTCGAGTGTGCGTGCCTCGTAGCGGGTCAAGGACACGCGCAGGTCAAGGACGCGCGGGTTATTAACCCGCGGTTCATTGACGCGCGGGTCACTGACACGTGCCGAGCGCTGCCTTTTCGATTTCTAACAAGGATAACTAATTATTAAGCAGAATTACGTAATTATTTTTTTTTTAATATAAAAAAAACGTTTAGAAAAAAAGTACAAGTTTTTTTTTTATATGTGGTTTTAATGGTAATGAATGACTTTATATACTTACCCCGTATAGCCGCCATAGCGACCTTGCTAACAGAGAGCGGCGTGTCGTTGTCAATGAGTTGCGTGTGCTTCCCAGACGAGGTGTCGTCGCCCGCCGGCGCTGTCGCGTCCACCTCCAGCGCGCCTATCTTCAGCAGCGAGAGCAGAGCACTGTCGGTTATAGCTTTTATGTCCACGGCCGGTCTGGAAATTACCCTATTATGTACTTTAAAAGTATTTTTTTAGTAAACGTTTTAAGAGTAGTAGAGTTCTCTGTGTTAAGCTCGTTCGGAGAAGGACTACAACCATACCTATTTCTGCCGCCAAGCAGTAATACTCGCATTACTGTGCTCCGGTGTGAAAGGTATGGTTTCCGGTGAAATTACTGGCATATGAGGCCTTAGCCTCAAGGTGGCAACCCGCGAGTGATACCTCTGGTATTGCAAGCGTCCATAGGCTGCAGTAACCGCTTACCATCTTGTGTGCCGTACGCTTGGTTGCCACTTCAGTTGTATTAAAAAAAATATATCTTTCCTGGAAATTAATTTTGAGTGAAGCGTTTATGCAGGTTGCTCTCGCAAATTTTTTTTTATTTCAACTATATGTGTATGCAGGTATGTTGTTTCAGAAAATATTACAGCTTTCATCATCATCATTTCATCTCTCATCCAGGTCTTATCCTCCTATTTTTAATGTCATCTACTCATTCCAGCTTAAGGCTGCGTTTCCACCAGAGATGTGCGAGGATGTGTAGCGAGGGATGTGTTTATTAAAAACCAATCATTTCATTTAACTTCGCTCTGACAGCTTTATTGAATCGATTCTATTGGTCAGATTATTTCGAATAGAGCTGTCAGAGCGAGGTTAAATGAAGTGATTCTATTGGTTCCTAACAAACACATCCCTCGCTACACATCCTCGCACTTCTCTTGTGGAAACGCAGACTTACGGCCATCCCGTAAGGCTGCGTTTCCACGTGGAAAAGGGGATAAACGTTTAGTAAAGTTTGCAAGTTATCTACCGCGGTCACGGTAACTGGACGTTAAGTTACGCTAAGTGCTTACTGATCAGCATGCGGCACCGCGAGCAGCGTGCAGCGCATGAGGAGGTGCAGGCGTGCGCGCGTGCTGGCTAGCTGCAGCGCCGCACCGCTCAGCAGCAGCGCAGCCACGTGTCCCTCCGCCCCCGCCCCCGCCCCCGCCCCCGCCCACAGCGTGCTGCGCGCACCCGCCACGCCCAGCGAGAACCTGGCGCGCACTCGGGGCCAGTCGCGCGAGCTGCACATCAGGACACTCGAGCCTGACAAAAAATTGCACTATCAATTAAGTCACACACATTGACTTGACATTTTCGCGCGGCCCGCCATCTGTCGGTAGGCGGCGAGGGAGATGAGGTCGCGGTTACAGAGAAGCGGGACACGCACCGGTCTCGCAGACACCGGCGCGGCCCGCGCGGCCCGCCATCTGTCGGTAGGCGGCGAGGGAGATGAGGTCGCGGCCCACGTACGGCGCGCGCACCACCACGCGCGACGCCGGCAGGTTCACACCCGCGGCCAGCGTCGACGTGCAGCACACCACCGTCAGTACTCCCGACCTGTGCCATATACATACATACTAACTAAAAAGATAGCGACAGATGCATGACCAGTGACCACCAATCAATAAATAATTATTATTGTCAATATTAGTCTTTGTTCATTGACACAAGATTGACTGCTTAGCAAGTCGCTTAAATTAAAAGTTTTTTTATGAATAAGGGCATAACAAAAAGATGTTTTTTTACATCGACATCCAGCCCCAAACTAAATTAAGTCGTACTGTGGGAACCTACTGATAATACTTTTATTGTGAATAATATTATAGCACATCTTTGTTATTATACTCTAAAACACTAACCAAAAGACCCCCCACAAGAGGTGTGATATGGTCGCGCAGTCACAGAACAGATATTAGTACTACGTACAGAATGGCCACTCCCTACTTCCCACCGGTTTTACTTACCTCACCCCGTCGCAAGTTTGCCGGCACCGAAGCTAAGGGCTAAGGCACGCATTTATTTTGATTTACTGTAGGTCTAAGCGCGCGCCTGTCAGAGCGAGCGAAAGTGTGCTATCTCGCTCTTGCTATAGTTGAGTGGGACAACCATGACACTCACACATACAACAGCACCGTTTACGTACACAAATTATGCGTGTGGTGATTGCGACGTGTTTGCTTCATACATTTTATTGAGAGTGTCCGGGGTGTGACCTAAGATTAATTTTATGTGTTAGCATTGTGTTTCGATCGTCCTGTGTTTGTGTGTGTCAGTGCAGTATAGAAGTGTGAGTGTACCGGAAAGCATGTTCGATAGCCTGCCGGTCGTCGGGCGCGAGACCGGCGTGGTGGAAGGCGAGCCCGCGCCGCACGCAGCGGCACAGCTCCGGCGCCGCGCCCCACCCGCGCAGCACGCGCTCCAACTCCAGCCGCGAGGCATAGCGATGCTTCACTAGTTCACTGTGCAACAATATCACTGTTGTTTACTCTTTTGATTTGCTCCCCTACGTTTTCTATTCGAAATATAATATTTGTTAAAAAAAGGAAATTTTTAATAGGCTCGCTTTGTAAAATTATGTTAAAATATATTTTTTTCGCTTACAAGCGGGCTTACTTTACTTTACAAGTCGTCATGCAAAATCAAATTAAAACTGACATTCCGTTGGAATAAATAAAAACATGTTTCTAAATACAGGGTCTTTGAATATTAGTGCGCAATATTCAAGGAATAACATATTCCTGGAATATTCACACACAAAAAAAACACATGTAAGTACCTACTTTTTTCTTCATAATAATAACAAATAGTTTATTCAATTTAACAAGGTCCAATAGGATAACAAAAGCAAAAACTTAGACATAGGTACATAACACTTGAGCCTGAATTAGGTAATTCTGTATTTCAGGCAAAAGGGGCATAACATTTTGTCTGAAAAATCTTAAGTAACCCGATTACGTTTTTTTGGTCAATTATTATTTATCATTGTTGGAAATCGCCTAATACTTAAATATTCGAGCACGCGCGCCCCGTAGCGGTTATAGGGGGGTCATTGAATTGACACGCGCAATACATTGACGCGCGGGTTATTAACACGCGGTTCATTGACGCGCGAGTCATTGACAAGCGCCACGCGCTCCTCTTTTGATTTCCAACAAGGATAATTAATAAATTGACAAAAAAACGTTATCGATTACTCGAGATATTTCATGTTTTAAAAAAAGGAGTTTTTTTGGGTATTGAACATATTTCTTAATAATTGCGCACTAATAATCAAAGACCCTATATAATAGGTTTGAACAAAAATCATGTAAATATTAAAAAATAATCTTTTTTGGCTGACTAAGCAACTGTCTAAAGCTGCGTTTCCACCAGAGATGTGCGAGGATGTGTAGCAAAGAATGTGTACAACCAATAATTATCACTTCATTTACCTAGCCTCGCTCTGCCGAGCTTTGAATGAAGTGATTATATTGGTTCCTAACAAACATATCCCTCGCTACACATCCTCGCACATCTCTGGTGAAAACGCAGCCTTACGCTTTGTAAGTGTAAGTCAAGTGTAAGTTGTACCCACCTTGGCTGTAATTGACAAAGCAATGAAGCTACATTCTCGCAGTTCTTCTTAGTGGGACAGAAGACTAAGCAAGACGAAGGTGTCTTGCCGGTCCACACGAGCGCTGCTAATCCGTCAGGGTCTAGCCGTTTAGCACTTTCGGAATACTAAGTACAAAACAAATTACAAAAAATATGTACATAAAAAATCTGTTATAAATCAAATCTGTTAGAAATTCACCTTCGTAGCCAGAAACTATATCACTATAGGTAACAGTTAGTAATATCACGTCACTAAGTAGTGCAGTCAGTCAGAAATCGCGTCACTAAGTAGTGTAGTCAGTCAGAATTCTCACTAAGTAGTGTAATGTAATGTAAAATATTGCGTCACTTAATAGTGTCGAAAGTCAGAAATTACGTCAATAAGTAGTGTATTCAGCTGAAATTACGTCACTAAGTGTAGTCAATCAGAAACAACATTTGAAGTGACACACAAAAATGACATCATTACATTATACCTCGTTTTATTACATTGTACCTACTTGGAGATTGATTTGATTACACATTAAACCACCATCAGAAATCACTTACGTCACAGTTGAGTTGGTAATCAGGCACGATCTCCATCGTCTCGCCCCACCGGATGCGATGCAGCATATTCCCTAGCTTGACACGCTCCGTCAGCTCTACCGGCCGGAAGTGACGCGTGAACACCGAGGCGCGTAGGAACTGAGCCAGCTCAGGTAAGTTGCCAATTGTAGCGCTCATGCCTACTATTTGGATATTTTCTGTAATCAAATATGGCTAACTAAGGGAGGAGGTGTACGTCGGGATGATAATGACGATTTTGAATAAAATATTTAGGTTCCTTTTTAAGAATATCTGCCATCGGACAACCATAGTTACGGTAGAGCGTCATCATTTCATGGTCGATATTCCATCACTAGAGTTGTCGCAATTACTAAATCACAAGTGAAGGTTTCTCTTAGCAAGCTGGCATCGAAGACAACAACATCGCTGAAGATAGCCAAACAATCGCAATAAGTTTAAGAATAAAAAATACTTGGGACTCAGGAGGAGCACTCATAAATTTTTGATTTCTATGAAACCGTATTTCTGCAGATCTGAAATCCTATTACAGTCAATGTTGTAGCGTAGGCACTTACGATTGGCAAATAGAACAGTCGTCAATAAGATTTCCAAAGTAGCGCCGCGACCTTTTTCTCCTATTAAATGCAATTCGTCAACCTGAAATACCACAAAACGTTCAGTATACGAGTAACTAAATGCCAGAAGTAAGAATGGACTACTAAAATGTAAGTACCATGTCTTTTGTGAATAAACCTACTGAATACTGAAAAACTTACCACAATTAGACCAATTTCGTCGAGGCGGTCTAGCTCAATGAGACTTCTGACTAGAGCTAGTCCTTTCTCAATAGTAGCTATGTAGATGCTGCTTTTATTCCGTCGCTTCTTTGGTGGTATGTGGCCTTTACCTGCCGCATACTCTTCAACTAGGAAGTTCAATTGGACTGCAAAAGGTGATAACGCCCATATCTAAAATTTACATACATACTATCAAAGTTATATCAACAACCTCTGTGGCATGGTAGGCAAGTTTAGCCAGAGGTTGCAGTTATGAACAAAAGTTTGCATGGAAATACTTGTTCCGGGTCTAGGTGCGAGTACCAGCACTCCTTATTATAACCAGAAAGAGTAGTAGAGTTCTTTGTGATAGAGCTTGTCCGGGGAAGGACTACCACCATACCTATTTCTGCCACCAAGCAGTAGGTAATGCTTGCATTACTGTGTTCCGGTTTGAAGGGTATGGTTTCCGGTGAAATTACAGGCACACAAGACTTTCCATCTAATGTCTCAGGTGGTAACACGCAAGTGATATTTATGATGTTGCATGCGTACATAGGCTACGGTAACCTTTGACCATCAAGTGGGCCGTACGCTTGGTTGCCACTTTAGTGTTATAATAAAAAAAAAAAAGGTTAGAAGTCAGGATTTACATGACTTGGGAATTTTTGTAATTTTTTTGTTTACTAAAGATGAAATAAAAATAAAAACCTACTTTTTCCTGCACAAGAGCCACAAAAGGGAGGATAAACAGGGCATTCCTCTTCCTCACCAGGACTTCTCGCAGCATCAGAACCTCAGCCACCAGGGTCTTGCCCCCACTAGTGGGTAGAGAATAGATCAAGTTCTGTCTGTTTCTGATGGCATCCAAGTTGAGGCACTCTTCCTGCCAGTCTAGAAATTGAAGTATTTTAAAATGTATCCATAGTCCATATTACCATATCCTATTGTCATAAAGAATTTGTTTTTGTTTTTTTTTTATTGAATGTAGTTATGTATGTATGTATACATTGAACTCTGACCTACATGCTAATGATTCAAAACATTACATATTATGTATGAAATCATTTTGCAATGTATGAAGTCATGAAAAAAAATCTTAATTGTTTAATATACTAGGTATTTATACTGTCACAGTGAATTTTATTACAATTAAATGAGAAGTTATATGACATTGCTCACCATAAAACTTTTCAATTTTTCTGTAATTCTTGAATAAACCTTTTGTGATCATGGGCAGGCCGTAGAATCCTTCGTGTTCCAGATCTTTTTGCTTTGCATAAGTGTTATTAAGTTTGGATTCTTCCATTTCAAGTCCACTTTCTTTGATATCTAGTAGAAATGAATCTTTGGTTTCAAATAACGAACTTTTATCACATTTTTTGGAATCTGTTATTTGGCAAATAGACTGGTTGATCATATTAAAACTATGTTCTATGTTATTTTTGAAAGTTTTTTCTGTCTTATTGATATGGTTTATGCAATTTGATTGCTCTTCAGAGTTAAACTTGTTTTTATTCTCTATGTTATCACTGTTCGCTTTATTCACTGATTGTTCTAACTTTGAGTTGAACATGTCTTCAGATATCTCGTCAAATTCTTCTATGGTGTCCAGTTTAGACACTTCTTGATTACACAGCTTTTCCATTCTATTTGTACTTACGACTAAAGAGTTCCAGTTCTCGACATCATTGATAACTGAGCACTCTAGGATACCAGGGGAACATGGGATTTCAGAAGATGAGCTGATGTTGCTATCACAAAGATACTCTACTTGATTACATGGTAAACGTGGTGACTCGCTCCTTTCCGATGATATTTGAACACTGGATGGGGTGTTGCAGTTGATTGGACTACAATTCGAAGGGAAATCATCACTACTAGTGCTTTCAACATAATTTTTCGGTCGTAGTATCCTACCCGTTCCAAGTCGGCGGCGTTTCGGTGTCGAAGTGGTATCATGATAGTTTTCAATGGTTCGGCGTCCGGGGTACATTGTTAGCGATATTTTTTTATGATTAACTTCATATTAAACGCAGTAAAAACATTAGTTTTTATTCAAACCCGTAGGCAGGCGTAGCAAGCCGTGCGTGCGTCGGGAAAAACCAAAACAAAACAGAGGAGAGGTCAGGGATGTTAGATGGCCACTCGGAAATCCTTGTACCGAGCTGAATAAAAGCTGGTATTTTAGCATGAAAAACTGGTACGCCAGTTTTGCACTGCGGCGCTGCCAACACTGTTTTTACAAAATGTTTCGGGTTTGATCAAACATCGAACGAGGAGAAATAACTTTTTTTTAAATACATAGAGGGTGCTGGGCACAATCAGACCATTATTCTAAAAATATTTAACGAAAAAAAACGCAAAAAAGAATGTTGACTTATCTCAGTTTTTTTTCTAGTTTTATACCCATAGTACAACAGATTCAGACCTCATCTATCTAATTATCTCAAAAAACATAAAAAACAGCACGAACAGATAATCTCGACAGGTCTCACCCGCTCCGCCCCGCTGCGGCCTGACTTTATGTGCTCGCTAACAATAAACAAGCAGTTTCACCAGGTTTTACGGATTTTACCAACCATTCAGTAGTTCGACATTACTGGCAAGTATCTGACAGTAACAACTGACCGCAATTTTTGTCAGTGTTGTACAATAATTTGATTTAGAGGCATCTTTTGTCGGAGTAATTTTTATTAGCCGGTCAACGGCTAATCCTGGTATTTTTGCGTACCAGGACCGAATAGACCTGGTACATGGTACGTGACACTAAAACCTAGTATGTGTACCAGGAACCTGGTACGTCTAACACACCTGGGAGAGGTATCTAAAGTTGAGTGTTGACTGACCTGACTGAAACATATATAATTGACACATGACATTGACAACCTAAAAAATTATGACATTAGGATAAAAAACCACGATCACACAAGAAACAAAACGCAGTAAGTTGTTGTTGTGTTTTAGTTACCTACTCATTATTCTGAGTATTTATGTTATTGACGGATCCTGCCGAAAATTTGGGATTAGTACTTACCTACATTTTAAAGATTGCAGATGGCTGTAATAAATGTACAATGTACCTATTCTATATAACTTGAATTTGGCTAATTGCCTATGTAGCAAAGGCCATTAAAAAAAAAAAAGGATGTTTTCAATTTTCTACAGATTATATTCAGATTATATTATATAACTACCTTCTACAACCTTGAAATGTTAGTAGGTAGGTCTAGGTACCTACTTTTTATTTTTCGATAGCCTAAGAGTAGGCGGGTTCACCAGCAGTCGGTATCAGTAGATGCAGTGACTACACGTTTTGTTCATAAGGTCGTGGGTTCGATTGGAATCACCTGATGTTAGGCACCACGCCTGACTATTAGTGTCACCCAAAGCTTAGAGTTTTTAAGTGTTTGCGTGGCACTGCACTGCGCTTATCACCCCGAGACATTGTTGTTAAGTCTCTTTCGCCCAGTAATTTCACTTGCTACAGTGCCCTTCAAACCTAATCACAGTAATGCTTGCACACTACAGCTTGGAGGTAGAATATCTGACACTGCGGTGGTACCCACCAAGACGGACCCTTGCTGAAGAGTCCTACCATCAGGTAAAGAAGGCCATCAGGTGTTCCTGCCTGGGACTCTGGCTTATTCTCGAGCGAGAGTGATTGGGTATTAATCCACGGATGTGGATCCAATGCGGATTGATGGATGGCACAGTCGTGTTATAGTGACACATTAGTTCTTTGACATACCGGTTTCCTCATGATGTTTTGTTTGCGCACATAATTTTTTCGAATATAAAAATTTATTGGTGCACGACCGGGTTCGAAACCACGTCCTCAGGATTGGAAGGTAGGGTCACTATACTACTTTGAGCTCATGACCACTGGTGGTTACATTTACCATAAAACCTCCAGTGCTCGTCATGATCTGCCCCTCAATGGTTTTTTTTTTATACAACTGAAGTGGCAACCAAGCATACGGCCCACAAGATGGTAAGCGGTTACCGCAGCCTATGGACGCTTGCAATACCAGAGAAATCACTCGCGGGTTGCCACCTTGAGGCTAAGATCGAAAGCCTCATGCGCCAGTAATTTCACCGGAAACCATACCCTTCACACCGGAACACAGCAATGCGAGCATTACTGCTTTGCGGCAGTAATAGGTATGGTGGTAGTCCTTCCCCGGACGAGCTCTATCACAGAGAATGTTTCCACAGCTGGGACAAATACAGCACTGGAATAGGTAGGTATTTAGAATCGAGAGTGATTAGATATTATAATCCACCACATGGACCCCTTGCGGAATATTTCCGTCAGCATAAATTCATACTGATTTATGTCAGAAAAAAAATATTAAGGTAGAGAGAAATTAATTCAATATAGCCCAGGCGGAAATCATATTGCAGCATTCCAACAAGATTTCGCGTAACAGTCCCTCGCTATGTGGGTTAGGGGAGCGGTTATGTCGGCGCGGCGGGTTTGTTGCACCTGCAGCGTGACGCGGCGGGGAGTGCTCGGGCTAGAAACCGGAGCTGGCTCGCTATCGCCGGCTCAAAAATGACCGTCCTAAATATAACCGCGAGGGGTGGGAGGGGAAGGGGAAGGGGGCGCGCGCGGCGGCTGGCGGCCGCTCCGCCGGCGCCAGAGCCGCCCCGGTCGCCGCGGACTCCACATTCCAACGTCGCTGTGCTGCCGGTCCACGAACCAGTGACTGAGTGACCGTCTTCTTCCCGTGCGACGTAAGTGCCGTGCCGCGCGAGTGATCCGAGGCTCCTAGTGTGTAGCTCAAGTGCTGTGAAGTTCTAACTTACCAGGTTCTATAAATACGCGCGCGCGCGAGCCAAAAGCGGCGCGGGCTGCTTCGCCTTGTATGTGCCGGATTACGTTACGCACAGCCGCGCCGCGCCGCTAGAGCTGCGGGCGCGAATGCAACTCGCCGCCTCGCAGATCGCATTTCTAAGTACCCACACTCACACTACACACTATCAGCCAAGTGATTTTTAGAGTTAATTCTGTAGAGATAAGAAATTTTAACTTCGTAAGTACCTAACCCATGTTGGAAACAGCAAAGAAGTCCCACAAAAATGTTTTTTTTAACTTGAAATATAATAGTGTGACATTATTTTTTCAATTCAAATAAATAATTCCTACATAAATCACACATACACGGAGATATCATTGAGCCACCGGAAAATAACAAGTTTGTTTTATACTGAAGTGCAACTAAAATCGGAACTGCTCTAAAACAGAAAGACCAACTAAGTAAATGAAGTCAAAGGCTCTAGTGAATTCACCCCATTCAGAGAAGTGTTCCCTGAGTGAGCCCGTTTCATAAATAAATAATAGTTTGGCATTCAACTGTAAACAATTCACGAGTTCTAATTTTAGGTCAATATCCATAAATCATTCAAACCAAAGTCCTTCAAACCTTGAAGTTCAAACTATTTTTCCAAGACGACCTTCAAGCAGAATCTATAACCAAATACCTACTATGCGGCTCAACAGACCCAGTATCAATGCATTCATCAACTAGTAATCAATATTCATCGTTCAGAGATTGGCTATCAACACACGGAAGTGCAATCACCTGTCGTCACCTCACCTCAACCGATTAACGAACTTCAAATAGTTCATTTATGTATCTCAATATTTACAAGCACCTACTAAAACTATTTTGAAGTAGATACCTATTCACCTATGCAGGTAATAGCTATACCTACAAAAAGTATTCAAATATTTGGATCAGTCTTGACCTAATTCAATAGAATCTGGAGAGTTCGAGATTGATAGATGCCGTGACGTACTTAACGAAATCAAAATAGTTGAAGGCGTTGATTGTTGAATTGTGAACACGATTTGGAATAACTTCATCGATTATAACATATCGCGAGCTATACGAATAAGAGAGATGATAAGTTACAGAATATTGACTGCAGGAAATGAAATTATGCTAACACACATAAATAAAAGCGAATATTTCTTCAGATGCTTTGAGAATAGAGATGCTGAGTTTGACTTCAACGATTTTAGATAATATAACGCATCATCCTAATAAACTGTGTTCAATGAAATAACGACTCTAAAACATTCCACGTTTGCAACCCAACTACAAGATAGTTGCTTAGAGAAATCTGAATCCTGCCGAACAACGTCGGATACAGAATCCATTTTTACACTCTCGTTGGTTCTGTGCCAGCTGCCCGGCCGTAGGTGTGCCTAATGGCGCGAAAGATAAAACCGCTAAAAATAAAATCTTCATAAACAATAAGCACGTTTCACTGTTACACTATTTGACGCCCACGCTACTTTTACCGAAGTCGTGCGCAACTGGATGTCACACGCAACTTGATTGATTCAACAGCTAGGTTATATTCGTTTTCGTGAATGAAACTATTAGATTGATAAACAACGATACTAATAATAATAATAGTGTAAACGTACCTACATTTATATCCCAAAAACAATCAATATAAATACAAAAGGATTTAAACAAACACAAAATATCAGAACATTCTGAAAGTGTAGGTAAGCTATCATTGATAATTTTGCAAATAAACCAAACGTAAAGACTCTGCTTAATAAAAAATTATAAATGTAAGGATGTCCTTGAAAACACTTAGTTTTTTTTAAAAGCATCAATCAGTATGTAGTGTACGTACGTATACGTACTAAGGCAATAAAACATAATAATAATTCAAGATGATAAGAAGAAACATTAGAGAATCAGAAAAGACGAGCCACCTAACTGGATCATGAAGATAATAAATCCGTTAAAGATATCATAAAAAAAAAACAATTTGGATTTAGTAACAAAAATAGTGTTTATTAAGTGCAACATGATCATCAGACGCAATTTAATTGATACAATGCCAGTGAGCTAAACGTGGTCAATACATTCCGTACAGGTGACACAAACAGAATGAATGAGACTGATGAAGATAGATCAGAATTGATAAAACAGTGTCAACAAAGCATTAAAACAATATCAACAGCCAAATATTGAGAACCAAAGACAAAACACTAGGCGATGATAATGACAAAAAATTGAAACCAGACAAAATAAGCTGAAACAATTTGGCAGGCTTAATAGACATGCTAACGAGATGTTATGATTTTCAGATTACATAAACCAACACCATGTCTGACGAAGAAGAATACTCGTAAGTATCTTTGAGCTAAGGCTCAATAGGAACTGAATGTTAAAGGTATCTTGTGAATGAACTGATAAATGTTTATGATATTCGTTCCTGGGTTTCCATATTAAATGTTTGTATCCCTATAGAACCAGATAGTTACTACAGTAACCTCTAGTATGATAAATGTTGCAAGATTATTCCTTTTGTTATCCTCTGTTTATTTTTGAATATGTGTCTACGTGACCCTTGTGTGTTGTTAATAAGAACTCATTTTCCATAGTGGCTCTGAGGAGGAGGAAGTAGAAGAAGAAGTCCCAGAGACGTAAGTACCTTCAACGTTGTCTCGACTATATTTTGGGAATTAGACTTTCATAGAGAATGTTTGATTTTAAATACTTCAGCTTACACGGGCCTGGTTACTTTTGCCTTGGCGGACCTATCATTTTCAACTAGACTTCTAGGAGTACAAGGAAGAGCATCCGTTTCTTAGTTTGTGGTCAATGCGAACAGGCATGGCTGTATGAACCCAGTTCTTTGATACCCCAGATCTTGGGCTTTGCACTCCCTCACCAACTCCCATTCTCTTTTGTTGCAGGAAGTAAGTGGCGTGCCATTTTGGTTGATCCGGCACTCACACTCGCTTCATTCGTTAGGCTAAGTTTAGTTTGCCAATCTAACGCTTCTAGCGCTTATGTTACCGCTTCGTTGCTTTCAGAGACTCACCGAACGCTAAGCTGCGCCGCAAAACGCTTTCTAATACCTACCGAATCTTTCATATAACGCATTAAACATAACATCGGATCGCCAGATCCTGACGAAAGACCAGTCATGAGTGAGTAGTGCTGATCTTTCCCGGAGCAGAATGGAAACCTTTCATTTGTTTGACGTGATTGAAGATTGACATAAACGTTCGCATTAACTTTATGTATGCTTCCTGTAAAGTTGAATGTATTGAAGCTGGCGATGGTGTTGGATATATTTTAATGGATGTGTTTTCTTTTTTTTCACCGTTGCTGTCCTACATAAATGAAGGCCCGCCCCGAAACAAGAGTGAGTACCTTACAAATTACGAACAGTCCTGACATAATGCTTCGCTTGGTAGCAAACGGAAATGGTTTTTCGATGATTGGCAATGAATTAACGTCTTCTATCGGTACTAGCATACTCCTCGTCCTCGCTTAGGCAGTACAATGTTATGCTGAGTACTCATCAATCACAAAATTCTAAAATTTTACTAGAAACAACAGCTTTTAATGCAGTGTTTGTTTCGTGTATGCGCGAAATAATCGTCACCGCTTGGTTTATTGAGATCTACAGGCGATTGTAGAGTTGTGAACAGAGATTTAGAGGCTGATTGATGTTTTCTGTTTCTAGGAGTAGACCATCGATCAGTGCAGCGTAAGTTGCACCGCTCTCTGTGGTGTCACTAACTTTGCTCCCATTATTAACTCGAGGCACGGGCGCATTGTTTTACTATGTTTTGTTCACATTTTTTATATTTTTGTAGTAATAATCGTTTTGCTTACGAATGTCCGCGGATCTCGTGCTAATGCTATTTATATCGGTTGTAACGCGTTCTATTTTCGAAATGTATACTGTGCTGCGCCCGCGCCGTTTTGTTGAGAAACAAGATGTCGGTCAGCGGGCAATCGGTCATGTTGCTCGCTATATCGCATCTTGGTGTTATTGCATGGCATCAAAGCATGAACCTAGTTATTCAAAATGTGTCTAAGTTTGTCTGCCATACCACTTACCAAGGTAATTGACCTACCGTTGTCATTTGTGACGCGTAAACTCCACAACAATAATAATTAAGCCATTTACAGAACCAACACAATTGTAAAGTGATCTATAATATCCATAGCTTTAATTTAGTTCAACGTGCGATTTCACTTAAAATTTTCAACCAAATAATAAATCGCATAACAGATTATTAAATTTTAACAGTGACCATGTACTTGTTTACACAAAAGCTTAAACTTTAACAAAATGTACAGAACCAACCTTTTGTCCCTGCTAAGACGCTACTACAAGAGCATTTTAGCAGAAAACTTAAAATTCTAACGAGTTTATAATAAACAAAATAAACAATCCGTAATGTTTTCACCGTAACAGACGTGATTGTATATGTCAGCTGTCCTCGACGGCTTAACATTAACAGATGCTTCATACGAAAATAGACGACTTATTTGTATTTATAACATTTCAGGGGTGAGGGAGACCCAGAATTCATCAAGGTAAATATTTCATACAATATTTTTAAGCAAATTCAATCAAAATGTTCAGTACAATAACGATCTATCATTTGTGCAGCGTCAAGACCAGAAGCGGTCGGACTTGGACGAACAGCTAAAGGAATACATCAACGAATGGCGTAAACAAAGGTCTAAGGAAGAAGATGAGCTCAAACGCCTCAAAGAAAAGCAGGCCAAGCGCAAGGTAAGACATAATGAGAAAGTCTACGTAAATCTATATAGATGACTTCATACCGGTTGCAAACAATCCATTCACAAGACTGGTAACTAACAAATAATAAGCTTTTTTTAAGTTACCAAAATCCTTGAGCAAGATGGATCAAGGAAAATTCTGTACAACAATAAAATAAAATTTCTAAATTTAACATCGTCTTTGTAATGTACAGGTATCTCGCGCTGAGGAAGAGAAGCGCCTCGCCCAGAAGAAGAAGGAAGATGAAGAGAGAAGAGTGCGCGAGATTGAAGAGAAGAAACAGCGCGACATTGAGGAGAAGAGGCAGCGGTTGGAGGAGGCGGAGAAGAAGCGCCAGGCTATGCTCCAGGCGATGAAGGAATCCAACAAGACCGGACCTAACTTCACCATCCAGAAGAAGAGTGATAACGTAAGTTAAAGACTTCTGTAAATTGCAATAAAACCTATCTGTAAATTTCAATAAATTGATTGTATTTTAAATCATACTGTCATATTTATAGATATTTTTATCACACGATATAAATAAGGCTATGGCTGCCGGAATACTATAAACTCCGTCACCGAGTTTGACATTGACAATCAAGAAGATACTTTTTATATCGGATTACGACTAAAGAACTACGTAATAGAATCAGCACTAGAACGGGAATTTTAAGGATTTAAAGCTATTTAGAAGCTTTTCTTCATGAGCAGATCCCGCGACCGCGTTCGACGGGTAATACCCGTTAATATAATGATTTAAAATGTTTTCTAACCACTATAGCTTGAATTCTGGAACGAAAACGGTACATAATGTGTCCTCCCCCCACAGTTTGGTCTCAGCAGCGCTCAGCTCGAACGCAACAAGACCAAGGAACAGCTCGAGGAGGAGAAGAAGATCTCCCTGTCCATCCGCATCAAGCCCCTCAGCATCGACAACCTGTCCGTCGACAAGCTGCGCTTCAAGGCCCAGGAGCTTTGGGAATGCATTGTCAAACTCGAGACCGAGAAATACGATCTTGAGGAGAGACAAAAGAGGCAAGACTATGACGTGAGTATACAAGGAGTTTACGGATAAAAATATTAAAATCTAAGATTTCTGAGTGAGCTGGCACGCGGATTGTGGCTTAGGGGTATAATATTTCCGGTCTTGGGCAAAAACGTAAACAAATACCAGTTCCGACTGACTTAAAACTTGAAATATACATTGTTTTGTTTACGAATTCCATGAAGGCATTTCTCGTATGCAATTTGATAAGACGTTAAATTTGTAGACAAAATGTTTTTTTTTATTAATTATTTGGATCTATGCCGACAAAAAGATATGGAGAATCAAAAACAATTCTACTACCACGAAGTAATTGAATATTGAAGAATGTTAATTTGTTCACAGTTAAAAGAGCTCAAAGAAAGACAAAAGCAACAGTTGAGGCACAAAGCCCTCAAGAAGGGTCTCGACCCTGAGGCACTCACAGGCAAGCACCCGGTAAGCGAACAGCTACAAATGAAAGTCAATCATATGTTTCACGAGATAAAATGTATTATTAAAACAAATGTTTAACTTTCAGCCTAAAATCCAAGTAGCGTCCAAGTACGAAAGACGTGTCGACACACGGTCCTATGACGACAAAAAGAAATTGTTCGAAGGTGTAAGTATAATATCTGAACTTTTAAACTCAAAGCTATAAAGTCGAGATGATAAATTTGTAGATGTCCAAGATGTACGAAAAGTGTATGTTGAAGACAAGACAATAGTAACAGAAACAGCTATAAAAAGCGTTGATATTTTCTTTCAAGGTTCTTGGCAGTGTTTCTTTGAAGTCTGCTTATTTGGCATGCATTAAAACTCCCGCGAAATAAGTATTGGTAAACAAAATGGACATGGGAAAACCCGACAAAGATTTTATAATATGCCAGAAAACATCTAATTTTGTTAAATTCTTTAGTATTCTACGAGTGTGATGGTTAAAACTATAAAACCAAAAACCATGAACAACATACACACATTTACAACTGTGATCGCATGTAATTGTCACAAATGATTTTGAACTTAATTATACAGGGTTACGATACATATTACGCTGAGTATTTGGATAAAACGTGGAATGACAGAATGGAGGACTTCATGAACCGAACCAAAAGTAAGGCCGGATGTCCACACATGTGTGATACTCCACTGTGTCCTAGCATGTCGCGAGGCATGACTTGTGCCCATCTTATCCGAAAACAGCCCTGACATTGTCATAACGATTTTTGTAGTTTTTTCTTTCGATTGTAGTACTGTCAAACTGATTATTGTCGATCTACATCGGTACCACCAGTCTTAATGACCACCGAACTTGATAGAGTCTGTTCAATAAGAGAACCGTCAGGTGACTTTTATGTCGTTGACATAAGACTCGAAATGGTTGAAAAATCACGACGGTTCTTATTGAACAGACTCTAACCAAATACGAGTAAGTATAAACGAAACGATTTAATCATCAACTACAAAACTCTTGCATCAGCGGAAATATTCAGTCATTTTAACAAACCCCTGAAACATTTCGCCCGAATCAAGTTGACAGTTTCCCCCTAAACCCGGAGCCGTGACTACGGATGAATGTTATTGACCCTCGTGTTAACCATTCCTATAGGACCTAGAGAAACTCAACAAGGACTTCCTTGAGAAGGTGTGGCAGGAGAGAGCCGGCCAGTTCGGAGGCAGGCAAAAGGGTGAGTCACCCTCTCCACCCCCAGACAAAACACCAAATAACTTTGCGTGGGATTTTCAGTACCAAAACAATTAGTATGATCTGTTTCGTGGGCGCTAACGCATGTGTTTACCCGCAAAGATATTTGACGTTTGTTTATGCGATGCGATTATTTTTACGTTGTATAGTTTTGTGAATGAAGATTGAGATTTAGTTATCATCTGTATTATACCTAAGAATATCATGACATATCATCATCAATATCCCATAATTAGAAATTATAATGAAGCGTGAAGCAGGTATTTCTTGGTAAAAATTAAAAAAAACAGCTAAACTGTCAAAATTTACAATCTGGCGACTGAGGGTTCAAATCCTTAAGCATTTATTACTTTTGCACTATTAATTGTCGCGCAACTAACAGTTCGCAAGTTTAAATCAGTGTTTATACACGCTGACCTGGGGGCTTATTCGCTATGACCTAGGAGATTCCGTACCAATAACGTGTAACTTAGTAACGTGTTCTATACGCGCCATGGTGTGAAATTGTAAAATTGTTTTCGGTATCTGTGTTGTTTCAATATCGATAGTTTCGCTATCGGTAGGTTGACTTTGAAAAACAGTCAGACGAGCCCTAAAACGTGGCCCGTCGACAACGATTCCACGCAGATACCGTAACGAGCCCGCGTTTGGTCATAGCGAATAAGGCTCCTGCACGGTTTCACTCGTGGTTTCTTAGTATGTATTATGCTAATCCACAGGAACGTAATTTTTCAGGATGAAAAGTCTATGTGTTATACCAGAACTTAAACCATTTACATTCCTAATTTCATCACAATCGATTTAATCGTCACGAAGATACGTGGTAGCAAACATTCAAACTCACGGTTGACTTATATCTAATACATGATATAGTACCCAGATGAGCTCTGTCCCCCGCACTAGGTCTCTATTGAGCCTGTACAGTGGGGTCACAGTGACTCGTTCTGACACTCCATCATTATTATTACATAATGCACTTAATTTCGGCACGTGTACGTATACGATTAATTATGAATAATGAATGTAACAGCGAAACTCCCCAAATGGTTCGGCGAGAGGCCCGGCAAGAAGAAGGGCGAGACAGACTCCCCCGAGGGCGAGGAGGATAAGGCCGCCGAGGCGGAGGATGACGAACCCGTCTACGAACCCGAACCCGAGGAGGAGGAGGAGGAGATCGTGGAGGAGGAAGAGGAGGAAGAAGAGGAAGAAGAGGAAGAGGAGGAAGAGGAAGAGGAATAAGTAAGTGTCTGTTATTACTAGATAAAGGTATTTTTTTTATGTTAGCAAGTGACATGACAATCAAAGCGCCCGCCTGATGTTAAGCACCACGCCTGACTATTACAGATGCAGTCTCGGCGTGATGAGCGCAGTGCAGTGCCACGCTGAACTTAAAAACCTTAAGCTTTGGGTGGCACTGCATTTGTTCGGGCGACTTGACCGTCTTGTCACTTGCTAACATAAAATATATATAATTTTCATCCTTATTGTCAAATAATACTTTTAAGAGTAGTAGAGTTCTTTGTGATGGAGCTCGTCCGGGGAAGGACTACCACTATACCTATTTCTGCCGCTAAGGTTAATTAAGGTTAAGGAAGGGTATGGTTTTCGGTGAAATTACAGGCACATGAGACTTTCCATCTAGCGCCTCAGGGTGGTAAAACGCAAGTGATATCTATGATGTTGCAAGCGTACATAGGCTACGCTAACCGCAACCGCTTACCATCAAGTCGGCCGCACTTAAGTGGTATAAAACAAAAATATTATTATAATTGTTGTTGATTAATTCAATTTGTTTGTTCCAGATATAAGTTCACACTCGAGCAGGGAAGCTAGACCGCCGACAGCCGTCGGCTCGCACTGTTTTGTAACCAATCCATTAACTTATTACTATTATAAATTATTTTTACTATTTATACAGTTGAGTCAATCGTTACGGAACATGAATTCATTTACGCAATCGCGTCGCGGATATCTGACGTGGCAATAAACTAATTTATTTCATAAGTATTATGGTTCATTTATTTTGTCCCTAATTACTATTATATTAATTTTATGTTTGTATGTATGTATGTAATTGTGTATATTTATCTATTTATCTCTCAAGAGAAAAGTGTCTCTTTGTGATAGAGCTTTTCTGGCTTAGTAGCAGAGGGTATTACCACCAAAGGTAATGCTAATTAATGCAATGCTAATGCTAATAAGCGTAATTGCCGATGTTATTACTGGCACATGGGACTTTATCTAGGTCTCAGGACGCTCAAACCTCTATTGCAAGCGTCTATAGGCTACGGTAACTGCTTACCATAAGGTAGGAAGTGAGCTTCTTTGCCATAGAAGTGGTATAAAAAAAACAGGTAGGCATTAAATTATTTGTCATAGAAGTGGTATAAAAAAAGTAGGTACACAGTGAATTATTTCTTATAGAAGTGGTAAAAAAACATGTTGAAAGAGTGTATAATAATAGTTGAAAAATATTACACTGATAGAAAGATCCAACACTATTACCAAGTGAAATAAATAATGCTGTATGTTTTGTAATAACTCTACACAAATTCGCGCTTTTGTTATCAACGTTATAGCTTTTTGAATACCTACTTATTTACATTAATTATCATTATTGCACCATTAGTTTAGCCTTAAAACGCCACGCTAGTCAATGCGTCTTGACGATTTTTTTTCTGCTTACGTTTGCCTTTAAAGTGTCCATTAGTATTTTTGAATGTTAGTTAGAGAGAAAACCTCAATTTGTCAAATTAATCGAATATATTCCAATACTCTAGCAAATAATTAAAACTTTTAGCATATTGATGCTCTATAATACACACATATATGTAATTAATACAATCTATAGCCGCATTAGAGTGTTGAGGTCTTACTCTTGAACGCAATTCGTAGTTAATTATTTAAAAAAACGCAAAGTATTGGAACATGTTTGAAGACCTATGTGGCGCGGCGAAGGTCCGCCTGCAACGCGGAGGTTGCGGGTTCGATTCCCGCCTCGGAACAAATGTTTGTACGATCTACGACTAGAGTGTTCTGGGTATTTTCTATGAATAATAAAAAATATTGTATTAAGTGTATCAGTCATCTAGTACCCATAACACAAGCTCTGCTTAACTTGGGCTAGATGATGCTGTGTAGATAGTCCAGCATTTAATGTCATTGCGTACTGTTGAGTTCGAACCTAGCGCCAAATTCAACCTTATTTTCAAGACAAACAAGAAAAACTTGACAACAGTAAATTACAGAAAATTACAACAGTAATTTGATTGAAATTAGGATTGGATTTGTCATTCTAATAAACTAATATTCCCGGACATTTTCACAAAGAGCTATCTAGCCATAAACTAAGCGAAGCTGGTACTATAGGGACCAGATATCTGATAGAATACATACATGACAAATATTATATAGTAAGTAAGTTAGTATGAGTCAGTGGCCAACTCTGGTGACAGAGTTTCTAGGCCGCCCGAAGGCCTCTGTCATGGCCTTACAACTTTGAAAAAGCCCAAACCTGCTTAATTTGCCCTACGAAGCACGGGTGCGCTCAGTTGAAATTGCCACTGGCGGTAACCCATCCAAATGATGACTACGCAGAACAGTGCTTAACTTGTCGATCTGTTAAGAACAAATTAGCCAGCTAAGTCACGAGCGCTCCTTAGATTTATATCGATTTATATGTTAAATATTTATAGACTAGATTTTATAGTAAATACATAGAAACATCTAGACCCGGATCTTGCAAACGTTTGTTCCGCAGCGGGAACCGAACCCGCAACCTCTCGCTTCTCAACCGAACACTCGCCAACCGCCCTACAGAGGTCGTAAAATTGTTATTTATTGTAATTGGATTCAAAAGCAAGTCTCCAATTTATTGTAATTGGATTCAAGAGTAAGTCCCATGTATACGATTCGCCACACGGTAGACAGAGACAACACGAGTCGCGATAGTGCGTCGGTAAAGGTAAGGTATACTTATGCCGCGGCTATGGTGGGCGCGGGGGGCGCCTGCTTCTTCTGAGGAACCTTCTGCATCAGGTTGATTTTGTCGCCCAAGCTGAGAGCCATACCCTGAAAAATTCATTATATCTATCAATAGAAAATAATTAAATAATGTTGGACAACCCACGCAAACAGAGCTTGTGAACTGTTATATTTAATACAATACATAGATATTTTTTTAATATACCTAGATAATAAAAACCCAGAACACCCGGAACAAATATTTCCAGATCGTACAAACACATGTCCCTAGGCGGGAATCGAACCCGCAACCAACTGCGTCGCAGGAGGATCTTCGCCCGCCGCGCGACATCGTTAATGTTCTGTAACCTCAGAGGGACTATTTGAAAGCTACTAACGATAATCGTTGCAAATATTCTAGTTCAACTTATATCGGTGAAAACTAAATTCAGAGCATTCACGAACATAAGGATGGCTCAGCTCTTCACGTAACATGTCGTACACAGGTACGCCATACAGGAGCCTTATTCGCTATGACCAAACGCGGGCTGGTTACGATATCTGCGAGGAATCGTTGTCGACGAGCCATGTTTTGGGGCTCGTCTGACTGTTTTTCAAAGTCAACCTATCGACAGCGAAACTATCGCTATTGAAACAACACAGATACAGAAAACAATTTTACAATTTCACACCACGGCACGTATAGAACACGTTAATAAGTTACACGTTATTGGTACGGAATCTCCTAGGTCATAGCGAATAAGCCCCCAGGTGAGACACAGGTCTCTGCCATACACGTGACATTGTCGTACCTATGCATCAGTTCTATGCTGAGGTTGGCGATTGGTCCTGGAGCCTAATTCGCTATGACCAAACGCGGGGCTTGTTACGATATATGCGTGTAATCGTCGTGAACAAGCCACGTTTTGGGTTCGTCTGACTGTTTTTTCCTAGGCCGACTATCGATAGCGAAACTATCGCTATTGACACAACACTGATGTGAAATACTATTTTACAACTCCCACACCATGGCGCGTATATAACACGTTACGACGTCACATGTTATTGGCAAGGAATGTTCTATGTCATAGCGAATAACGCCCCTGTATTTTTTTTAATGTCAGCAAGTGACATGACAATCAAGGCGCCCACCTGATGTTAAGCACCACGCCTGACTATTACAGATGCAGTGCCACCCAAAGCTTAAAGTTTTCAAGTGTTTGCGTGGCACTGCACTGCGCTTATCACCCCGAGACATTGTTGTTAAGTCTCTTTCGCCCAGTAACTTCACTTGCTACAGTGCCCTTCAAACCTAAACACAGTGCAGCTTGCACACTACTGCTTGGAGGTAGAATATCTGACACTGCGGTGGTACCCACCAAGACGAACTCTTGCTGAAGAGTCGTACCACCAGGTAATGTGTGGTATATGGTGTGGGTCGAGGTATAGGTATAGGTATAGGTACCTGCGTCTTGGCACGGATGCGCACGTGTCCGGCGACGGGCGCGGCGTTGCGGTGGTGCGACAGCTCTATGCTGAGGTTGGCGAGCGCGTCCTCGCCGAATATAGAGCGCGCGTACAGGTTGGCCGCCATGAACCCGCACTGCCCCGACAGCGCCTGCCCAACAACCGCACATATTGTACGAACATTATATACAATAACCTCAAGACGTCTCGCTGCTAGTATTAGGCTCTGGTGGAAACGCAGCTTTACAGTAGCGCGGCCGTGCAACGCGGTTGACGCGGAGGTTGCGCGGGCAGTACCCGAGGAGACGTCCAAAGTTACTTGGTTTGTATAATGATACTTAATTGTTAATGATTCAAGACAGTTGCAAACTCTGGTGACGAGCTTTGAAGGCCTGTCGAAAGCCTTCATCGTGATCAAACGATTAGCCGGAAAAGACTTCTTAATGTGCCCTCAGAAGCACGTAAATGCTTAAATATTTTATTAAATTATCTTTTCCCATAATCAGATAAAACAGAATCAATACAGAGACTTTATTATATACTGTAAGTCTACTTCGCATATGTATACTCTTGGCTTACGTATGGAGTAATTCTATGGGGAAATGGTGTTAATGTAAGAGATTTACTAAAATAGTAAAAATTTGATTTACCTTATCCGGTGTGAGACACTTCATGTTTGTAGAAGCGAGTAGATGGTCAAGGTAGTCTCGCAGGTCCGTTATATTCGTGTTCACTGAAACCTGCAAGTAATGTTATAGATACAGGAACCGTACATTTATACAGGACAAAAAATAGCTTAATATCGTATTCCAGGATATAAATTACTTTTCTACTTAATTTTATTTTAATCTGTTCAGTCGTTTGTTGTGATACTCTCACAAAAATATATCCAAACTTTCAAATGTATGAAGCAAACGCATCGCAATCACGACATGCATGGTTTGTGTACGTAAACGGTGCCGTTATATGTTCGAGTGTCATGGTTGTTCCCACCCAATTATAGCACGAACGATTCAGCACACACAATTCGCTCTCGGGGTGGGGTAAGTGGTACCGGTGGGAGGTAGGTGGCCATTCTGTACGTAGTACTAATATCTGCCCTCCGATTGCAATCGATTTCACTTGGTTTCAATCAAAAACTGATGTATATTGTATGAATGTGACAGCTTATTGACAGTTCGCTGATTGAAGTTTGAAGAAACCGAGTTACGGAATCGGGGGGCTGTTCTGTGACTGCACTGTACCATCTGAACGCTAGCCCAGAATTTGATCTTTTTTGCGGATGGCTGGATGAAAATTTTATCAGTTTGTATGAAGTTCTGTGAGCGTGATGTATGATTAATTTAATTTAGTAATGATTGCAAGTTGACATTTTAATTTTTGAATTTCTTTGTTTTATGACCAGGTAATTATTATTTCCATAGATTTATAATCTGTTAATTATCATTACTATTTTATATTATTGTACTTATCATTTAATTATTATTATTTTCTGTCTTTCCATCTTTTATTATTGTAATTGTAATTAATCCCGTTTGAATTAAAGTAAATAAATAAATAAATGACCTTGTTCTCCCACTCGAACTCGGCCCACATCTGCCTAAAGTCCGCGTCGCTGCAGACGGCCGGCTGGATGTAGTCCACGATGTCGATGTGGATGTCGTTCAGCACCACCACGCCGCGGTCTTGCGTCGCGCCTGACACCTCGTACACTGGGGAGTGAGCTTTATTGTTACCACGTTAAGGTTCATATTCCAGTACTTCGTACAAAGTACACTGCGGGGGGGGGGAGTGATTTTAGTTATTATCACGCTATGGTTCATATTCCAGTACTTCGAACAAAGTTCACTGCGGGGGGGAAAGTGATCTTAGTTATTAGCACGCTAAGGTTCATATTCCAGAACTTCGCACATTGTACCTAATTCCAGTACTATGAACTGAATGAAAGCCATTACACATATAAGGTGGTTCATATATATAAGGTGAAAAAAGAAATAGTCTTAGTCTTTTGTCTTCTAAGAAAGCCTCTTTGCTTCTGGGATGAGTTAGGCTGGCTACACGAGTCAGATAAGAGCCCACACATAAACGCGAGAACTAGATGACTGGTTAAGATATAAAAAATCAGTGCAATAAGTTAAACGCAAGGTAAAACCTACCTATGTTCAAATCTTAGTAATTTTTTTTCTTTTTCGAAGTTGTTAGGCCATGACAGAGGCCTTCGGGCGGCCTAAAAACTCTGTCACCAGAGTTGGCCACTGACTCATACGAACGAACGAACGAGTGTATTTTGTTCTTCAAATCCGTTGAGTGGGGCTCTGGTGACCTGTATCACAGGTTTTTACAAACCTTTTCTAGGCACCAGACTCTCGCAATACAGGTTTACTGGACTTTTGTCTATATACTAAGCATCAATCATCATAGATAGAGCACCGGTGGTCTAGTGGTAGTGACCCCGCCTTCCAATCCTAAGGTCGTGGGTTCAAACCCGGTCGTGCACCTATGGATTTTTCTGTTCGAAAAATTTATGTGCGCAATGCCAGTGCTCTCATACGGTGAAGGAAAACATCGTGAGGAAACCGGCATGTCCAAGAACTAAAAATTCGAAAGACATGTGCCATCCACCAATCCGCATTGGGTCCGCGTGGTGGATTAAGACCTAATCACTCTCGCCTGAGAGTAGGCCAGTGTCCCAACAGTGGGAACATTAGAAGGCTGTCATGATGATGACTAAGCATCAAACTATTGTACCTACTTATTTTAAGACCTTCTGAGAGAAAATAAAATATTTTATTATTATTATAGTGCTTTAAAAAGTGAACCAAACACAAACAAAAAAAAAACTTTCAACTCCAACACTGTGAGACACATCAGCTGCTCGATATACAGGGTCTTATACACAGAACTATATTTAAGTAGAATGAAAGAGTTCGCCGATTTGTATGGAAACCGAGCGTGTAACATCTTGCGTATTTGTATTTTACACACAAATGTATTTAAGTGATGGGAAACATAAGCCGCGCGAAAATAAATGATTTAAAAGCATCGATAAGCACGCGGGAAACCGATTCTAGGCACTGGCACACCACCACACCGCCCCCGGTTGGGAGCAGACTGAGTTTCGCGGCGAGTAAAGAGGTTCTCAGCCCTTACTTAGCCCGTTTTTTGGGCACGCGAGGTACATACACTCACTCATTCTACTCAAATATAGTTCTGTGGCCTTATACTATGCGCTAATAACGAAAAACCCTATCTTCTTCTAGATTATCTTTAATATTTTAGTTTGGTCGTAGTGGCACGCAATGTTTGTGTTATATATATATTTTTTAAGTAGTTTTCACACATGAGTTTCTAGTGTGGTTCTATTAGTGAAAACCTGTTATTGGCTTTCTGTAGCTACTTACTAGTTCTAAGATAATTATGTTTAGCTGTTGATTTTCTATTAAAAAAAAAGATAAATAAATAAAATTATATATTATCTTCATAAAAATAATAACGAATTACTGTGCGTTATATAAAAAATATAAATATATATGAATTAGGTGTTATCCAGCGCTAGAGGACATACCAATATTCCCGAATATAATGCCGTTCTCTGTGGAGTGCACCTTCACGTGCGCCTTGATGGTGGCGAAGTCCCTCGGCGCGAGCACCACGGCGGGCGGGCGCTCCACCAGCCGCAGCTCGCCCAGCGTCGCCAGCTCCACGCAGCAGTTCTGCAGCGTGTCGTCTGCAACACAACACAGCACACACACACACACACCACATTACATTGATAACTACCAACTCCCCCCCCCCCCCCCGCCCCGGCATAGCACTCCTACTATAAACCTTCCTCTTCAACTACTCAATCTATTGCGTTAAACATTTAAATAAAATAGTAGTAACAACATTTAAATCCGTTGCGTAGTTTAAAAGATCTAAAGTATCAGAGTCAAAGTATATTTATTGCTAGAAATACATGTACAGATCAGATGGTGGGAAAGATAATAAATGGAAACAATGTATTCTGCCTCTATCAAAGCATGCAATATAGAATAAAACATAACAAATTAAATAAAAAATAAAATAATCAATAGGTAAATGTCAAAACAGAATTGATGTAAAAAATAAATAAAATAATTAAAAATAGTCGAGCTTCTAGTAAGAGAATAAAATGATATCCTTACAACAAATTAATAGAATTATACAAGATCAAAATAATCATTATCTAATTAATTAAAAAAAGTTTTTATCATTTAAAAATTCATTTACGGTGTAATACGTTTTGTGTAATAATATGGTTCTCAACTTCCTTTGAAATATTGAAGATGGCATTTCTAAGCGCATAATCTAAGCGCACAAACATGCAAACTTCGAGCATAAAAACAAGTTTCATATTGTCTTTACGAGCTGCATTTTTCTAGACGAATGCTCTGCCTAGATTATTCATAATGTCTATGCATGCAAATAGACAGACTTAATTTTATACTATAGGTGAAGGTCCGCCTGCGAGGCAAGAGGCTGCGGGTTCGATTCCCGCCTCGGGACAAATGTTTGTACGTTCTTCAAATATTAGTTCCGGGTGTTCTGGGTATTTTCTATATATAAAAAAAATATCTATCTATGTATTGTATTAAGTTCATAGTCATCTAGTTCCCATAACACAAGCTCTGCTTAGCTTAGGGCTAGATAATGCTGTGTGGATTGTCCAGCATTATTTATTTATTTATAGAATAGAAATATGTAAAGATACCGGTTTGGTTGACGACAAGCACGTCAAGCACGATGTCGTACTGGTTGACGGTGACGATGGCCTCCGCGTACACGGGGTCCGAGAAGCCGGTCAGCTGGGTCACCTTCGACAGCTTGCTGCGCTCCTCGCTGCCGGTCGGCCGTCCTACAACGTAACACTAGTTATACTCTGACGAACTATTTAACAAACACTTTGGCTCCAGCGCTCGTTGAGCAACACGTCTGCCGGAGAACAAGTCGATGGTCCTGATGATATCCCGTGGAGGGATGAAACAAGTGTCAATATTTTTCTGTTAACTGTGTTAACTGTGTCATTGTTGTGTCACTGTCATTAGTTAAAAAGTTAAGCGGAATAGTACTAGAGATTTTTCATCTGTTTCTTATCTTATAATGGATTTCCCCAAAGTAACGCCTGAATCTATCAAAGGAGTTGTTTCACGTATGGAGCCGGGCCTTGGTCCTTTGCAGGGGTCTAGATAATTAGATAATCATTAAAGAAACCATTTATTACTGTTATTTATTTTATTTTGGCTTCTTTCATAATTTAAAGTAAGTTTATCTTTGTGAAGGAGTGCAAAACAACATGGCGGGTTTAACGAACAACTGGGTTATTAGGTACTGTCAAAGTCAAGATGCGTCACGATCATTGGCTAATAGCTGTCATGGCGGACCTCTAGTGTTTCCGTTTTAATAAATCAATAAACATGTTTCCTTTAGAACTTTGTTTGTCCACTTATAAATAAAATTGTTTGTTACTGCTAGTCTTATATTTTTTCCAATTTTTCTATGGCGTTACAATGACCTAGGCCACTATGAAATTGGTTATTTAATAATCTTTTGTAGAGTTCGAAATCTTTAAAACACAAAATAATTATGTGTTGGCTGCTCTGATTATTATTTAAAATTAAGACCAGTTGCCTTACTCTTGAATCTAATAACAATTCCGATCCAATCCCAATTTCTATTTACTGCTGTCAAATTTTTGTATTCTTGAAAACAAGGTTGAATTTGGCGCTTGGTTTGCTGTCAAAAGTATGAAATGTCATATTCCAATAATTGTCCAATACCGATCGCGATCAAGAGTAAGGGCCCTGTTATGTCAGGGAATCCTAGTGTGAGAGCTAGTGTCCACAATATCACCTTATTTTTTACCTTTGTAATAAATAGTTAAAAAAAAATAGTTAAATAAATAGTATATTAATGTATTACATACTTAGTATAGTTTACACTTTGTACTCTTGTGTCCTCAATTAAAAGTGTTATTATGTATTACCCTATAATTATGATGCAATAGATAGATGATACTGAATACTGAAGGTGCCGTGTGGTGCCGGCAACCTCGCGACCGGGGTGAGGTAAGTGGCACCGGTGGGAGGTAGGGAGTGGCCATTCTGTATGTATTGTTGTGATATAAGGGCGAGATCCGCCGGAAAATAGTAATAATAAGTTACCCTGCACGGCCTTGTTGAGCGCCGTCTCGAACATGTCGTGGTGGTGCGAGGCTGCGCCCGCGCCGCACAGCGCGCCGAACGAGATGCCGCTCTCCACAGCTGTCACGCCCTTCGAAGCACTCTCGCACTAATGGACAAACCAACTTCATTGTCACCCTATCCGACATCATCAAACATCAAACAGCAAGGGAGCGCTTAGTTGAAATTGCCACTGGCGGCCACCAATCCAAATGATGACAACGCGGAACAGTGCTTAACTTCGTTGATCTGTTAAGAACAACTTAGCCAGCTACGTCACGGGAAATTAATAGTAAAAAAAATTTGCCAAGGCAGACCAATGTGCTAGCGCAACGTTCAAGACGTCTTTCATATTGGCTGGTAAGATATGGCACAGCACCTAGAGAAAGGAGTTTCGACTTTTTACCCCTAAATTGGGATAGTGTTTGTAAAAAAAAGTAGCTAAAACGAAAACTATTTTATAATAATTAACTGGTCGGAAGTTACACTTCATCTTCAGTACGAAATATCTCCGTTTTTTTTTTCTACAAGCACTTTTAACAGAACCGTTCTGACTAAACTAGTTCGTTCGTTCGTTCGTGTGAGTCAGTGGCTAACTCTGGTGACAGAGTTTCTAGGCCGCCCGAAGGCCTCTGTCATGGGCAATGTGTACGCTTCTTTAACAAAGTCTCAAGCGACATACAAAATTTATCAATTGGCAAATTTAAAAACTTAATTAAACAAAATCTGTCTCAAAAAGCTTACTATAAAACAACCGATTACCTAGATGATAAAAAAGCTTGGGACGAATGTGCTCCAACTCTACTTGGAATCCATAACAATAGCAAAATTCATGCCAAAAAAGCGATTGGAACCCAGCCGGTGTTGTTGCCAGTTCTTTTACGGCATGGGCGCGTTGGAACTGGTGTAAATTTTCCTAGCTTGTAAGACGTTTCAAAGTGATCCTTGTGATTCTACTGAATAAATAATTTTTGATTTTTTTGATTTTGCCTAACAACTTTGAAAAAGCCGGGACCGACTGCTTAACGTGCCCTTAAACTAGTAACTAAACTAGTAACTTCGCTACTTGAATCCACATGCCATTAACTTGTCTGTTTAGCACAAGTGTAAATAACTGAAGTGGAATGATGGTTTGTAATTTAGTCAAAGGCCTTCCTAGGGAATTTTGAAAGAAACGTCGCCATTTCTTTCAAAATTTTGTTTGTTTACGTTGCCATGCGACAATAAAACTCACTACTTGACACTGGCGAAATTGTGGCAAATGCCACAAATTGCATATACTAAGATGAAGAAGAAGAGGAATATGAAGGGAGATAGACTAGCGATTTCGCTAACGCGGCTTAAATCCACATCTCTCGTGTAAGTTACTCACAGTTACACATGTAATAGGAATACAAAAAAGAGCACTGGTGGTCTAGTGGTAGTAACCCCGCCTTGCGATCAAGGTTCTCGGTTCAAATCCGGTTGTGCATCAATGGATTTTTCGCTACGAAAAATGTATGTGCGCAATGCTCTCATACGGTGAAGGAAAACATCGCGAGGAAACCGGCATGTCCAAGAACTAAAATTCAAAAGACGTGCTATCCACCAATCCGCATTGGGTTCGCGTGGTTGATTAAGAGCCGCACACTCTCGCTCGAGGGCAGGCCAGTGTCCCTTGTGCTTACAGTGGTGTCGGTTTCCCCTTGCGGCGCGACCCTGTCGGGCAGCGCCAGCAGCCCCGCGAGCGCGCGCTTGGTGCCGGTGACGAGCGCCGCGCTCACCACCTCCGGCCGCGCCGACGCCGCCGCCATCCACATCGCGGAGTGCTCCAGGTCGTCTGATGTGAGACCTATAGCGGTAGACGACGATGCTGAAAATATAATCCTCCTCCTTAATCGATTTCCCACTGCAAGTAATTAAGTAAGTTCGTATGAGTCAGTGGCCAACTCTGGTGACAGAGTTTCTAGGCCGCCCGAAGGCCTCACTGTTGAGGATCGTGACTCCGTGTGAGAACACTATCTATATTTTCCTTCATCTGCGATCTTCGGCTTGATGGAAATATATACGTACTAAATAACTTAAGATTATAATATCCCAAAAATGATTTTGCCTCAAGCGGGATTTGAATCCGCAACAACCGCTTGATACGCGGGATCTCTATTAATTAAGCTACAGGGGAAACGTTGCAGTTATCCAAGCCTGTTCAATGACTAAACTTAATTTAGTTCATATTAACAATAATTTTAGGGATATTATAATCTTTAGTATTCCCCTAGTGTGATGGTTAACATTATAAAAACAAAAATAACCTATTGAATAACTTTGATAAAAAACAGACGAAAAATCTCTAGTACTACTCCGCCTAACCTTTTAACCAATGAGGTCACACAGTTAACACAGTTAACCTTAAAAAAAAAAATTCGTCTGTTTTTCATCTTGCAATATACTTCCGCAAAGGAACGCCTAAATCTATGAATGTATCAATTAAATAAGTAAGTATCACAGAACTATATTTGAGTAGAATGAGTGAGTGTATGTAGCTCGCGTGCCGAAAAAACGGGCTAAATAAGGGCCGAGAACCTCTTTACTCGCCGCGAAACTCAGTCTGCTCCCAACCGGGGGCGGTGTGGTGGTGTGCCAGTGCCTAGAATCGGTTTGCCGCGTGCTTATCGATGCTTTTAAATCATTCATTTTCGCGCGACTTATGTTTCCCACCACTAAAATACATTTGTGTGTAAAATACAAAAACGCAAAATGTTACACGCTCGGTTTCCATACAAATCGAGGAACTCTTTCATTCTACTTAAATATAGTTATGTGATTAGTATCGTCATAAGCTGGTTGGTTGGAGATGTAGGTACCTTGGTTGGCTTGGTGCTTGTGGTAGGCGAGAGTAGCGGCGGCGAGGTGCATGGCGCGGCAGGCGAGGCGCGGCTCCGCGAGGCGCAGGGCCAGCTTGCCGAGCGCGGAGCAGGCGCACGCCGCGGTGTAGCCCTCGCCCTCCGTCAGCGCACCCGCCAGCCCAGACCCCGACCCCCCCGAACCCGAGCCCGCCCTCGCCGCTCTGGGGACAGATACTAAACAACTTAACAGCGACATCTAGCCTCACACTAAACAAACTATTCACTGTAATAAAGTAATTTTCACCTTTATATTTATCGACTTATTATGAATGACAATTTTTTTAAATCATAATCTATACCCACTTAACATATAATGTTAAAAAGATAGCCGTAGAATATAACATTAAGTTTATATAAAATATAGTTTTAGGACTTTTAATTCATTAATTTGATTATATTCGTGTACCTTTAGTCATAAGTTAGCCTTTTTTTACGCCCTAGTTCAGGCATAGTATAATTTTTACTCTTAGTTAGTTATTAATCCCTTTATATTGTAAACATTAGTACGAAGACTATGAATAAAGTTTTTTTTTATTTATTTATTTAAACTCCTACCGGCCTGGGGAAATACACAGCTCCATCTAGCCCCAAACCACAGAACAGATTATGATCGGAGAAAATTAATTTTATTTTATTTTATTTTTACATGTTTGGAAAACTTATAGTTTTAATCATGTGAGAATGGTAATGCTTAAAATATAGAACAGGATTAACTTAAACCATTTTCATTAAAAGTTCACTTATACTTAATCAAGTTTTAAATGTCCACAAATATAACACTTAGTTGGTTTTAACCGATTCGTTGCGATGTCTAATTTTGCAAACTTCTAACTGTGGCGTTGAACAAAATTACCGTGACACGGCTGCCGTGCCAAGCGCCATACGATTAAATGACACGGCTCCTGTGTCTTCAGCCATGCGGAAAAGAAAACAGTGTTTTTACCATTTTTACGTCGTTCTAAGCATAGATCTTTTAAGAGTAGAGTTCTTTGTGATAGAGCTCGTCCGGGGAAGGACTACCACCATACCTATTTCTGCCGCCAAGCAGTAATGCTCGCATTGCTGTGTTCCGGTTCGAAGGGTATGGTTTCCGGTGAAATTACTGGCACATGAGGCTTTCGATCTTAGCCTCAAGGTGGCAACCCGCGAGTGATACCTCTGGTATTGCAAGCGTCCATAGGCTGCGGTAACCGCTTACCATCTTGTGGGCCGCACGCTTGGTTGCCACATTAGTTGTATAAAAAAAAAAAAAAAAAGTTTACATTCGAAATCTAACGTGAACGGTCAGGAACGGTAGTTTCAAGTGATAATAAGTAAAAAAATAAGTGTATTTTTGGAAATGTATGGTAAGTGGCTTTTCTAATAAAGGTGAGATAAACCTTTTTTGTTGAAATTAGTTTACATAGAAACATTATGTACATAGTCCTTTGTCGTTTTCAAATCGGAATCTGCTGTTTTGGAATCTTCTGAACTCTTATTGGACTCCTTAGCAGTGACAACCACAGTCGAAATCAAGACTCCCGCATCTGTAGACGTACTCGGCAAACTCTCAATTATCCTGATTTGTTCATACGTACTACACCCTACTTCGGGAGCAGTAATTGTTTTTTGCCCAAAGATTTTACTAAAATGTAAAAAAATGTTCTCTAAAATCGTTCACATTTCTGATACAAAAATTAGCGATTTTTTAATATTATTTATTTCAATTATATTATTACACAAAAATCCTCATCATTAAAATTTTCAAAAAGGTTGGAACCGCCTATTTTTTAAAAAACAATACAATATCCAGAAACGAATGCTACAAGCTTGATTAACGTTAAGAATAAAAAAGTTATTGTTCTGGGGTAGATCTCACTAAAACCTAATTTGAAGGAATTACCATCGATTTCAAAATGGCACGGCTCACGTGCCTAACGCCACACGCAAAAGAAAACGATGACACGGCTGCCGTGCCATCCGCAACGAATCAGTTGACACTCAATAATCTTTAGAAAAAAAATTAATAAAAAACATTGATCTCATAAATAATAGGTAAGTAAAAGGAAAGTGGAAACCTTAGAATACATGGGAGTCACTCACTACTCCTAATTAAAAAATTAACCTATTATTTAGATTATTTACAATGTCTTTGTTCTCGTGAGATAAATTAGCTAGTTATGCATATTTTTTGTAAATACTAGGAGTGGGCTATAACAGGTAAAAAAAGAAACCTGTTCCGCCTGTTCCAGTTCCAGTAAAATAACAGTTCCAGAAACCTGTTCCAAAATAACAGCAATAATAAAAAACAAAAACAGTAACAGTAAACAAAAATGACAACTTTACAACGACATCCACCTGTGTTGCCTCTGTTGCCAGATCGAATCAAACAAAAGGAGTAACGTTCGGATACACGAATACGCAATCTTAATCATTAATTTATGACATGACAAGTTAGTTTTCTTCACTACAACAGTATGACAAGACAAACACGAACAAATAAATATTTTTACTGTAATGTATTATGTATGTTTTACAATGCAACTATTTTTTGCATTATTATGAATGAAATGTATACAACAGTATTTTTTTCTGTAAAAAAATGAGCCCAACATTTCCGAACGAATGCAACACCTGTTCTCTGCTTGTAACAGTAACAGGCATAACAGCTGCTATCTCGTACCAACAAAGGTAAGCTGTGTAAGCTAGAATAGAGAAGAGCATGTTCCGTGGCGTTATCTCTTTCTAACAAAAGTAAACTCCATACGCTAGAATAAAGAAAAGCATGTTTCTGCAGATTTGGGCTGTTGTGGAACTGGAACAGTTTCTCTTAGGTCTAGACAACAGTTCCATACTGTTCTAAAGTGAAACCTGTTGTTTTTACCTGTTCCGATATATACGCCTCACTCCTAGTAAATACTAGAAAAAAAAAACCTATGATTAGTAGATAGTTTATAAAACAGTGTATACTAACGTGGGCAGGTTGAATGCGGACTGCGTGGCGTAGGTGCCGTCGCTGGTGACGAGCTGGCGCGGCGCCGACTCCGCCTGCTTGCCGGCTGCTTCTTGATCCTCCTACATATACCATTGGAAATGTACATTCTTAGCTAGAATATAATGGTAGCCAGATCTCAAAGAGTACTCTAAATATGTATTCAGTTTCACTTCACCGAAACAATTAATAGCATGCAAATACAAATTACAAAATATTTAAAATAGCATGGTAACAAATTACCATTGGTGCCCGCACAAGGCTAATCCTGAATCGCGGGAAGCCGGATTACATTTAGAGATTACCATTTAACTAAAAAGATTATACAGTAACAGGGAGAGCAAAATTATAAAAAATAATTAATAATTATGTAGGAATGAAAAATGACGAACGAAAAATAAATAACAAAAACCAAATAAACTAAACAAATCTCATGACGAAGGTCTTTGGGCGGCCACTGAGTCATACGAACTTACTGACTTCTGGGTCCATGCCCTGCATGCGATGTCTACTGACTCTACTGAGGTGCTTCCAGAAACTCTACTGAGGTGCTTCCAGAAGGTTCTACTACTTTCTATCCTTGACCTCTGGGTCCATGCCCTGCATGCGATGTCTACTGACGTGCCTCTAGAAGGTTCTATAACTCTCTTGGCCTCTGGGTCAATGCGCTGTCTACTGACTCTACTGAGGTGCTTCCAGAAGGTTCTACTACTTTCTATCCTTGACCTCTGGGTCCATGCCCTGCATGCGATGTCTACTGACGTGCCTCTAGAAGGTTCTATAACTCTCTTGGCCTCTGGGTCAATGCGCTGTCTACTGACTCTACTGAGGTGCTTCCAGAAGGTTCTACTAATTTCCATACCGGCTTGTAAGGGTTACCGACCTCGACGTCGATGTTCGACATGCGATGGCTACTGAAGTTTTCTAAGGTTGTACAAGTTTATATGAGGCGCATGTTCATCATCATCACTGGCCTTACATCTATTACAGATGATTTACTTGCGTTGGCTGGGCCATGTTCATCGCATGGACTCTTCTCGTTTGCCAAGACAAACTCTCTTGTCAGAAATTGCCGACGCCAAAAGACCTGTTGGCCGGCCGATGTTAGGCGCATGTTACACCCTTACATGTTAGGACCAATACAATTTGGGAGTCTTTAAGGCTAGAGTGAACAGGTTCTTTCTAGGCAAGCGTGCTCCATCATCGACCACACCATCACTTACCATCAGGTGAGGTGGTGGCCAAACGCTTGACTATAATCAATAAAAAAAAAAAAAAAAACACGTAAAGTATTTACTGTGATCCATCAGTACAGTATTTATCACGTCAGTATTTAGTTCGATTTCTTGCTGAATATACGTTAAATTGGACACAAAGCTAAAAAAAACGCAACGATAAAAAAAAAGTTAAAAAAAAACGACGATCAAAATACTGGTACCTACAAAGAGAAAGGTTTGAGGATCGTCAATACAGAATCAAGATATCAAGAAATCCATCAATACGACGATACATCAGTGTTTACAGACGGATCATAGTAAATAGTTTAGGTGTAAGATGCGGCTGAGAGGCTAGGTAGTAGGTAGTAGGTAGTAGGTAGTAGGTAGTAGGTAGTAGGTACCTCTGCGTCCTGTCCGGGCGCGCGCGGCAGCAGCGGCTCGAGCGCGTGCAGCGCGGCCTGCGCGCGCGCCGGCGTGTCCGCGAAGTGCGCCGTCAGCCACAGCGCCGCGCGCGCCACGCGCCCCGACCTGATGCCCGGCAGCGTCTCCAGCAGCTTCTACACGACAACACCGATTTACACTAAAGCGTACCTCACGCAACCACGGTGGACATGGGAGCCCATTATGATAGGAATTCTCCCAAGAAAACTTCTCATGATGATACAGAATAGCGAAACGAGTTTGTTGGACAATCCGACTGCAACGGTTTAAGACCGTAACAAATGGAGAAACATCACGAGAGAAAAGATCATGCTAAGAGGTGGCGACTCTCTGCTATGAGGAAACGATGCACAGAGAGAGGTTTTACGGATTCGATCGCGTAATTCAACTCCTAGCATATATAGCTCATATAGCTCTTTCCGTAGCTCGTTCGAGCAACTTTGAGCTAGTGAATCAGACCAACGAGAGACGGTATTGAGGTCTTTGAGCATAGTGCCAAGGCCTTCCAGCGACTCCGCCATGATAACTATCATTGATGTTGATGCCATACCCGTTCCAGTGCAGGAGTGAACAGTTTCGAAGAAATAATGTCTCCCTGCAAGTCTACTTCATCTAGCTGTCCCAGTCACTCATTATCGTTTAACTAAAAACCTCATTGTTCAAATTATATCGAACTTAAGTATGACGAAAGCCCGACGCTACACGGAAAGCGCGGCCGCCGCGAAGCCCGGCCGCAAGACCGATAAGGGGACAGAAGATAGTAGTGCAATAAAATAGTGCGGGAGCCAGAAGCTCAGAGAGGTCCTAAGAGTGGTTTGTTCAGACGAGTGCTTAGCTGCGCCTTAGGGCCGACCGTCTAGAGCTTCTGGCGGGAGCCCACACGGAGTCCACAACAGAGTACAAAGTTTCTTATGTGTATATTGCTAGTTGTAAAAGCAGAATTATATTTCTCCTTTCTTAACTATTTTCGGATGTCAGTTAAGACAGGCCACTTTTTATTCCATTTTAATAACCGGTTATGAAATAAGGAGTAAAAAGTGTCTTTTCTTAACTAGTTGTGAAAAATAGTTGTGAAAGTGGACCAAAGGTGTGGGTGGGGGGTGTAGTTGTACCTGGTAGATAGAAGAGCTGAGGTCCGGGAAGGTGTGCAGCGCGGCGCGCAGGAACAGCATGACGTCATGCGCGGCCGCCTCGTTGCCGTCGCCCACCAGCTCCAGCAGCGCCGGCGCCACCACGCCTCCCACTTCCGGGAACTAACAAACAAACACGGGCGTTATTCGCTATGACATACGAGATTCCTTACCAATAACGTGTAACTTAGTAACGTATTATTAACGAGACATGGTGTGGAATTGTTCGAATTTTTAATAGCGATATTAAATTATCAACGGCTATTTACCACTTGATTGCCACGGTTGCTCATGAGCAACCGTCGAACGCGGTCGCGGCCGGTGCTCATGAAGAAGAGCTTCTAAATAGCTTCGAAACGTCAGCATAAATGACAAAAATCAAGTGGTAAATAGCCGTTAATAATTTAATAGTTTCAACTCATCAATAGCGATAGTTTCGCTATCGTTAGTTGACCTTGAAAAACAGTCAGACGAGCACTAAAACATGGCTCGTCGACGACCGACGATTCCACGCAGGTATCGTAACAAGCCCGCGTTTGGTCATAGCGAATAAGGCACCAGTACAGACTTACAACCACACTTAAGACTACCTAAACGAGTTCAGTGCCACCGACTCGCCTCGCGATTCCATCTTAAATTTCATCTCAGTGCCGGTGGCGCGATCCGGAGCGCGATGGATCGGCCTGTATCGATCCGGTGTGAGCAAAGACGATAAAAGATCTGAGAGACACATTAGCTAACAGAGGTTCAAAGTACGTTTGTGAATAAATAACATATTTAGTGAAGTATGTTTAAAGTCTTAGGGACTTACTCTTCTCACACTACTCTTAGTGACTAACTACTCTTACTAACTCTATCACCAGAGTTGGCCACTGACTAATACGAACGAACGAACGAACTACTCTTAATACTATGTCTGTGCTACAGTCACAGAACAGATATTAGTACTACGAACAGAATGGCCACTCCCTACTTCCCACCGGTTAAACTTACCCCAGTCCAGTCGCGAGTTTGCCGGCACCTTTCGCCGGCACTAAAGCTAAGGGCTAAGGCACGCGTTTATTTTGATTTCGCGTAGGTCCAAGCGCGCGCATGCTAGCGCAGACGAAAGTGTGCTATCTCGCTCTATCTATAATTGGGCGGGGCCAACCATGACACACAATGGCACCGTTTACGTACACAAACCATGCATGTGGTGATTGCGACGCGTTTGCTTCATACATTTTATAGAGTGTCCGGGGCTACAGTATCAACATTTTCGAAACAACACTCACGAAATTACACAAAATATAACACACATAAGTCAAACGTTTATTTAGTGAATTATAGTTATAAATAAATAAAAATTTAAAATATTTTATTTCAGACAACAACAGTAAGTAAGTCCATATTTTTACGAGTTTAAATTTACAATACACATTTAAAAATAACTTAAAAACAAAATATTGATAGGCACTGCGACATGCTGAGGAGAGGATAATCAATCAAGGAAATAACTTCCTTCATTGATTACCCTCTGCCCGAGACACCAGAGTGGAGATGTCAAGATCTCCACTCTGGTGTCTCGGGCAGAGACTCTCGGGCCACAGTCCTCAAGATGCTGTTGCGACTGTCCCGTACTCTGCGCATCAGGGAAGCTGTTTTTTTGCGTATGATAGCATGAAAGCCGCCAGTATGGTAGTACGCAAACATCCCAGACGCACTGCAGAATCGAGGCAGTCGCAACATCATCCGAAATATATTATTATATTGGACTCGTAGGGCGTCCATCGATCTTTTGGTATGGCGGACCCACAGACTTCCCGTGTAAAAACTTTGACAATAGGCTTTAAAAAAAAAGTTATGCTTCCAACTTGAATATAAAGTCCTCTACTACAGAATATGAAAAAGCTTGTGAAAGTTTAGTAATCGAAGTTCAACATTTAAAAGTAGTTAAAAAGGTTATAGTAAGTAGATATTTATGCCGTGATAAGCGTGAAGAATGAGTATGACGTTTGTAGAATCGTCTTGAACAACTGCATATTAAAGGTGATGATCCATCCATTGATAATCAGTGACTTTTGAACTCTGGCTATCATGAAGACCAGCATCTTGATCACCTCGTTATTCCTTTTAGTCTCCCATGGAATGGCATATATTTCTGATGCTATTCCATCGCCAACCTAAAACCGAGAAAAATCGTTTAGCCCACAACTTCTAACAAATAATATAAATTATCATGACAGTTTTCTAATGAGCGCACGTGTCGTAACTGGATAAGTTGTTATCAACAAAGTTAAGCACTGTTCCGCGTAATTACCGATGGGTGACCGCCAGTGGAAATTTCAACTTCGCGCCCGTGCTTTGGAGGCCATGTTAAGCAGTCGGTCCCGGCTTTTTAAAGTTGTTAGGCCATGACAGGAGGACTTCCAGCGGCCTAAAAACTCTGTCACGTGTTGGCTACGAACTTTATTGCTTAGAAGGCTTGGTTACTACCACTAGATCACCAGTACTCTTTAAAATAAATAAATAAATATAAATAATGCTGGACAATCCACACAGCATCATCTAGCCCCAAGTTAAGCTGCTGTTAAACAGAGCTGTATTATGGGTACTAGATGACTGATATGTATACTTAATACAATACAATACATAGATAGATATTTTTTATTATATATAGAAAATACCCAGAACACCCGGAACAAATATTTGTAGATCTAAACATTTGACCCGAGGCGGGAATAGAACCCGCAACCTCCGCGTCGCAGGCGGACCTGCGCCCGCTGCGCCACATCGGTCGTTTTTCTTTTATTCCTATACAAACTTGTAAATAATATTATAGTACTAGCTTACCTCAGCTAGAATGCTGGCGTAGTTACATGGCCAGTATATATGAAGAACACCAAAAATCATAAACATTGTGAACTTTGGCTCCAGCTGCTGCAGTAGATAAAGCGAATACAGGTTGAATGATATCATGAAAGACGTCAGCAAAAACACAGCAAACAGCCACGGCCCATACACTTTCTGCATCGCGTTGTAGAACGCGAGCGTGTCCTGATGATCTTTCACAGCCTCACTCACATATGCCTTCAGCTCAGCCGGAGTTGTGGCGTCTTGATAAGCTCTCTTTAGCTTGTGCGTCATCAGTTTCAACTTCATTCGCAGGTGCGTGGTCGCTATGCAAAACGATCCGTCCAAACCGCTGAAATTCGGCACGAGCAAAACACCCTGGAGGCAGTTGTAGGCGTAAAAAACATGAAAGAACGGCCAGTCGTATTGTACTTTTGAGAAGAATATCATTTCCATATCGTGCACCATCAGTTTTTCGTAATCGTCCGATTGCAAGCTCGTGACGGTCATGCAGATCGCCGGGTAGACGGTGAACAGCGCAGATAAAAGTATAGGTATAATTAACCATGAGACCTCCGCAACCTTGCACTGTTTGATATGTTCCTCGTAAATTTGCTGGTAGTCTGCGCTCATGCCGTTGCCTTTTAGCAAATCTTTGGAAATCGACTTCAGAAACGGACCCAATTTAGACGTAGCGTAGATAACGTAATACGTTTTGAAGAAGTATAGGATCAAAATGACGGCTAAAGTCATGTTCCTTGAGAAGTTGTAGATGTCTAAGGTGTGTAAGCATCTACAGGTGAATGCGGTGAAAAAGAATAACTGCACACCGTTTAAGGATATGGCTAATGTTATTAAGATGCATCTTTCGATAGTGTTAGCGTTATTCGGGTACATAAAAGCAAACACAAGGGAAATTGAGCATATGGGATACGTGTCGTCGAAGGTCTTGAACTTTTTTTCTTGCTTCTGAACCTCTGGCTCTGATTGGAGCTCCATGTTGGAGAGTATAGTTTTCTACAACGCCGATTCAATATAAATTGCTAGTGGAATTTGCCGCGACTTCGAAAAACTTCAGCACTCTCTATACAACTTTATTCGACATTTATAACAACAGCATGGTTCATTGCACAATTATAAACCGGTCTAGCCGTGACAACGTGACATACAGACAGTTACTTTGCATTTATAATATTAGTATGAATAGACAGATGATTAATAAATTGCTACTAATGGCATTTACCATGTACCCGGCCGCCATGTTCACTATGCAATATAATTTATAAATACTGTAAGATACTAGCGGGCCGTCCCGGCTTCGCACGGGTGGACTCGTCCCTCTCTCTCGCACTTTCTTCTTATCTTATCACTTATTTCATAGATGTGCACGCCTCTCTCTCGCACTCCCTCGCAACGAAGCTTGCTGCACGGGCGTTTACTTATCTGTTAGTATTTTGTTTAGATCGACATTTTTAAATTCGTAAGATCTTTTGAAGGGAATGTCCGATTTGAATAATTCAAAAAGTAATTCCACAGGTATTGAAACAGTCTTGAATACGAAATGATTTATTTGTATAAGGATTAATATAGAGGTATGTATAAAATGGTCTGATTTTGGTCAGCATTTCTGAAAGCTTTTGAAATGTAAGAAGTTATAGTTACATAACTACAATAGTTGGACATTATGTATAGCAAAGTTTTTTATAGAACATTTTTAATATAGTTTCCGCAGCAAATGCGATGAAAGACATTTTTTCATTTTTCGGTTTTTTTCCGGGTATTTTTTTCAAAAATAAATATAGCTTATGTAAATACAAAAATACAAATTTTCTCTTATTAGTATAGATTTGTAGCTAGCGCTAGTTACCAGTAGACTTATTCATAAATGTATTTTGAACCACTGTTAGCTAATGTGTCATCTTAATCTAACATCGTCTATCATTGTCAAAACTATTTTGAGTTTAGGTGGCAACCCTCCTCTTGTGAAACAACACTGACTCTAATTAGAGATATATGTAGCCATTTCAAATTGTGAAATAGCCACCTGTGAGCAATTTTCTTGTTATTTTTTAATCTATCAATATTATTGCTATTATAGTTCCATCACATGTTTATTGTTATCTATTACCATATCCAAGAACCAGTTGCAGTTTTCACACGTATTGAATAACACTATAAATTATAAGTATTCTAAACGTGAAAACCTATCATTGGCTTCCTGTTTTGTCATAAGATAGTAGGGTAAATGAATGAGTTATTGGCTGGCAATAGTTATTGGCTACTTCATAGTCAAACACTTCTTAGAAGCTACTGATGCTAAGTACAATATCTCCCTTCATTCTAGAGAATAGTTTACATATTTAGCTTTAATATTTGTGCCGATTTGTACCACCTTTCGAATAATTTCGTATAAAAAAAATCATAATTGATTGACAATCGGCAATCCGGCTACTATGGTGGGGTTTTGTTGTGAAAACGGTAAGGATTGCGTTTGACTACAATTCGAATGAAATTTGTCTCATACCTCATCTCTGTAGTTGATATATTTTATATATTTATTCGTTACTACCATATTTCGTTACTATTTAAGTTATTTTATCTTAATTTAAATGTATTTTATTATTTTTTTACTTTAAAACATTAAACTATGGTATAGCCAATAACAGAAACGAAAAAAACTAAGTTTTAAGTTACTGACCATACATGTACATCACCGCCAGTCACCTACGAATTCAATTCATAATTTGTCAAATTTGACGAAAATGGCCATCTTCCAAGTAATGCGAACGAGTGGAACCTTACTCTGCAATAATAAATAAAAACGACTTAGTTCGTTTTTGGTCAATCGGTTCAATGCAAAATTTTAACTCAATCTGACGTTTGCTGAAGAGCACAGCATAGATGGCCAGTTGAGTAACCACCGCATGCAGAGATCAGTTCAAGATCCGATGGCCTGAAATAAACTTGTGCCGAAACCGATACTAATTCATTTTGTCTGGTGAACTTTATACTGTAATTATTTATACAAGGGCTTCGAAAAGTTCGTTTATACCAGAGCTAAGAACTCGATAATTATGTTCCTTGTATTTCTTAAAAAAATGACTATAATCTGCTGTGTTTCGTAAAAAATGCTACAGCCAATAACTGAATCCAAACATGCCAGTAACTAATTCTGGGGTGCCAGTAACACAATTTTTATTTGAATAAATATAAAAGCTTTAATAAACAATGTTAATTATTTTTATTGTTATTAAAATGATATTAGAACTTTTTCCGTCTCCACTAACACCATAAAAACATCATTTGGATGACGCCTAAAGAAACTATAGCAATTTAAATTGACCAAGGTGCTTAGGTAGCCAATAACTGGTGCTTTCACCCTATATAAATTTTATCCGCTGTTGGTTTTCCTAAGAAATAAAAATAAAAATAAAATAAAATAAAATTATACTTTTTGTACAAATAATAAACTTAAGTTTTTTAAAATAGTCGCTGCCTAAATGAGCTGGCGAGCAGTTCTCCATGAACTGATGGCCTAAATAAAAAAAAAAATATTGGCGAACACTTTACACATAAGCAATCTAGCCCTAACTAAATCTAGAACCAGATAACTGATAGTATATATTTTTTGAATACATAGAAACACCGACACTTGGAACAAATATTTGCAGATCATGCATATTGCAAACATTTCTCCCGCAGCGGGGATCGAACCCGCAACCTCTTGCTTCTCAACCGGGCACACACTCACAGCGCCACCGGAAACAAGGAGCAAAAATTCTCGAGAATGCGTGAGGATTCCCCGGAAGACGCGCGACCTTTTTTGGCTCGTATTTAGTTTGTATTTTATACAATTGACATAAAGTTCATTATGCGTAAGTAGAGAGTTCCATCGTTCATTAAGAGTAGTAGAGTTCTCTGTGATAGAGCTCGTCCGGGGAAGGACTACCACCATACCTATTTCTGCCGCCAAGCAGTAATGCTCGCATTGCTGTGTTCCGGTGTGAAGGGTATGGTTTCCGGTGAAATTACTGGCACATGAGGCTTTCGATCTTAGCCTCAAGGTGGCAACCCGCGAGTGATACCTCTGGTATTGCAAGCGTCCATAGGCTGCGGTAACCGCTTATCATCTTGTGGGCCGTACGCTTGGTTGCAACTTCAGTTGTAATAAAAAAAATGCTATGTACAAAAAAATAGTTTAGATTCCATTGAGCGGCGGGTGTGGTAGAGAGGGTGGTATACCTTGAGTGCGGCGCGGTGCATGGCGCGCACGAGCAGCTGGCGGTACTTGGCGGCGTCCTCGTGCTCGGCAGAGTGCGCGCGCACCGCCTCCTTGCGCAGCACGCCCACCAGCTCCTCCGCGTGCCGGGACGTCACCAGATCCAGGGCTGCGGGAGATATTATATCATATAAGTAGTGTGCCTCCTGACGTTCAGGTCGGAGGAGGCGAGCACGCGCAGCACTTCCATGGCGAGGTCGGGCAGGGAGCACATTACCTAGGTCCAGAGTGTGCCTCCTGACGTCCAGGTCGGAGGAGGCGAGCACGCGCAGCACGTCCATGGCGAGGTCGGGCAGGGCGCACCTTACCTAGGTCCAGAGTGTGCCTCCTGACGTCCAGGTCGGAGGAGGCAAGCACGCGCAGCACGTCCATGGCGAGGTCGGGCAGGGCGCGGCGCGCGGCGTCAGCTCCGCGCTCGCGCAGGGCGGCGAGGCGTCCGATCACGATCAGTTTCACGTTGTTGTCGCTCTCCTTCACTATCAGCTCGATGTAGCACTGCGCTGCGGCCTGCGAAATATCTTCAATCAAAGCACCACTTCTGCAGCGTAAACTCTCCATTTTGTCTGAAGTACAAACTTTAGGGCTAATGGTTATTCTTAGAATATTATGCACTAATATTAAAGACCTTATATGGATCTAGGGCACTGCTGACGGTAGACCTTAAACGAAATTAAATGTCGGATTAAGTTTACATTTTCCTATGACCAGGACTTAGATGATGCTAACATAAGCACTAGAGCAGCATCAATGTAAAAAATACGAACATTTGTATGTTTCTCTTCCACCCCATAAACGTTGAAAAGATTTAAAAATGAAACCTGGAATAACCTATAAGCTACTTTTCAACACACTTGCTTATAAAGTGGCTCTATGGTCATCGCAATTAGGCACAGAAAGACACCCATAATCAAACTATGACTTTTTCATTGCTTTAGCTCACTAGTGAGTTATAGATTTTTTTTGTTATTTTATTATGAGTTTTTTTTGTTATTTTATTAACAAGTGTGTTGAATAACGTCGTAAGATACACGTGTGTATTGATGATTACCGTCCTCAGCTATCTTAAGACCCGAGCCGCCTCAGCGGTAATCACCAATGTTACACACTAGTACCATAATGTACTATTATGATGCTACCGCGAGAAGGTAGTCTATACTAATATTATAAAGAGGAAAGATTCGTATTTTTGTATTTAAACTCTAAAGCTACTGGTCTGATTTAAAAAAATATTTCACGATTACAATGCTACATTATCCCTGAGTAAAATAGGCTATACATTATATCCATAGATGCTCCCAGCTTCGCATTATTATTATTATTTTTTATGTTAGCAAGTGACAAGGCGACCACCTGATGTTAAACACCACGCCTGACTATTGCAGATGCAGTGCAGTGTGTTTGCGTGGCACTGCACTGCGCTTATCACCCCGAGACATTGTTGTTAAGTCTCTTTCGCCTATTAATTTCACTTGCTACAGTGCCCTTCAAACCTAAACACAATAAAGCTTGCACACTACTGCTTGGAGGTAGAATATCTGACACTGCGGTGGTACCCACCAAGACGGACTCTTGCTGAAGAGTCCTACCACCAGGTGTCTGTGCGCTCAATGTCTGACCTTAATGCCTGCAGATATGAATTAAAACGGTCACTCGCCACCTGCCTTCGGCACATTATGCTGATGACGTTTTAAAGCATGAAGTATGATTAACACAGAGTACAGAGTACAGAGTACAGAGTACAGAGTACAGAGTAGAGAGTAGAGAGTCCTGTATATATATAAATACCTTGATAGCGGCGGGTGCGGTGGACAGCGTGACCAGCGTGCCGGCGGCCTCGTACCTGACGGCGGCGGAGGGCGCGTTCAGCAGCCCGTACACCGTGCGGATGAAACGGGACCGCTCCCCGGGGTTCGCGTGGCACACCTGGACACACAAATAACCCTCTTACTAAAAAAAAAAAAATGAGTGAGCCTTTTATTCTAAACTTTGTGCTAACATGGTTTTGGTAATACTATGGGTTCAAGTTCGACTATAGAATGTCCCTCAGTTCAGTGTGCCTCTTGGCATAAGCCGTCTCTAACGCTTTCCATTGGGTTCTACTGGGTATCTTGAGCTACCCTTCTCCGGTGTTGTCCAGCGGTGAGTTTAGAGGTCGTCTTCCAATCTTCAAGACGACGAAGACGAAAAGAATTGCTGAACTTTAAATACAAAGATAAACATCTGTTGAGCAAAAATGATACAAAATTGTTTATCACTTGTTTTATTGAAGGTATAATTGGTATCATTTATGGTTTCTTTTTTCAGGAGCTTTACGTCGAGTTTTGTTTGATGATGTCAACTTCATAGTACTCTCTTACTTCCTCAGATTCCTTCTCTCACCAGCCCATAATAAGTTTGATCAGCTAGCATGCACTGGAAAGGACCCACATCGAACCGGTTTACATTAATGTTGCCGGCTCGATATGGGTGATTTTTCCAGTGATTTTTTATCAAATTTATGATTTATACATGTAACATTATAAACAACACCTTGTCTATTATTACCTTATCTATCTATATCTTATATTAGCAGAAAGGTATTACTTATACGTATTACAACTACAGAGATGTACTTTCTCAAAAGGCATGACAAACATAACCCACCTTATAAATAAGCTCGACAATCACAAGCTGCAGTATATCTCCAAAGCCATGCACGCTGTCCAGTCTCTGCGCGAGGTAAGAGAGCGCTCGCTCCTGGTCCGCGTGCAGAAGCATCAGGAATGCGTTGCGTTTGCACGACATGTCCTGCTCGCTCTCCAGGAAGTTGGCAATCAGTTCTGGAGCATCCGGGATTAGGAACTCGAAGTTCCTAAAATAAATGTTTTTTTTTATATTAAAAACTAGCTTTTTTTTTTCCTTTTTTTACATACCTACTTATATTCTTGGCATGAGCCTCACCTAGTTCGATTGGCACCACACTGAAGCTTTATGAAAAAAATGAAGATCTAATGAGGATCATCAAAAAAAAGCTAGGAACCCAGCAGAGTTTGTTGCCAGATTCTTGTTTTTTACTTTTACTTTTGCTAGCTGTTGCCCGCGAATTCGTTCGCGTGGAACTTGGGAACCTTCTTTTTTAAAGATAAAAAGTAGCTTAAGTTATAATCCCCTGGTCATTAAGTATCTATGTTTTAAATTTCAGCCAAATCGGTTCAGTGGTTGTTGATTCATAGAGGAACAAAACATTCATCTAAACATCTAACTTTCGCATCACTACATAGTATAAAATTTATAATATCAGTGTGATAGTGTAATGATACCTGTAGATAGTGAAGATGGCTAGCACAGCGTTCCGCCTGACGTAGGAGTGGCGGTGGTCGAGACAGGCGCGGATGGCCGGCATCAGGGGCTCTAGAAGCTCTGGCTCCTTCAGCTTGCACAGGAACCGCAGGGTCGAGCCTCGGAGGAACTCATTGGGATGTTGCAGATCCTGTTATACAAGATCACTTGTCTTTTTCATTGAGAATATGGATATAGAACTATTTGGACATAAGAATATGTCCCAGAATATGTATAGTATAACATATTCTGGGACATATTCTTATGTATACTAAATATACGAGTAATGTAAAAAAAATTAATGCCGGCCGGATTTTAACCCACAACCTTCCACTTGGTACATGGATTACTTTTATACCAACATTTACACAAAGTCTTGACTACATGGCTCAGACTTGAAGAATGAGATATGATGCAATCATGCATCATAAATCAAAATCTACAATCATATTTTGGAACATGTTTTTATAGTATACAAAGTAGATGCAATTGTTTAAAATCTGGTTTGTATAAATAAATATCAAAATACAATGTGCTACACTAGCTTTAGAGGTGGATGGCACAATCAAAGCCACAACATTACCGAGCAGTTGGTTTAGACAGGCAGCACCATCACATATGCACTCTCACTAAAAATGTAATCATTTACCTTTCTGTATGCATCACACACAAGGATCATCTCCTGCAAAAGTTTTCCATCAGGTGTGGTCTTTGGCACGATCTCCCAGAAGATGAGAAGCAGCTTCTTGATTGTGTGGTCTTGCAGCGGGAGCACAAATCTGATGATGATCATTAGTATACCTGGGACCTTGTCACCAGAGAGGATGATACCGATTACCTTCTTTAAGGCCTCTATTTTCTTCTTTGTGTCACCTTTCTCTGTGAAATAAAACAAATGGAATGTATTTTAACTTATTTAAGGTTTCTGCAATGTGTGTTAATGTCATTCAATAAACTAATATGGCTAGAAAGAAAGGCAGAATCTTTACTATATTCTAGCAACCAGCCAATCAAAGTTTTAAACATTTATGATATCTATGTCCAGGCCTTGAGATAGACCTCTATAAACTTTACCTAAAATGTACAGAAAGCTGTTGAAATTTGATAACATTAACACTTGGTTTTGTAGGAACACCACCTTTAGACAAGTTGTCTTACCCAAATCAAGCTTGAGTTGCATCTCATTGTAAGGATCCGAGTCTGTCGGGAAGTTGATCAGAGTATAGCACGGTTGCTCTACACCCGCCATCCTGAGGGTCAACATCATAGAACAAGAAAAATATGAAATATTATCGGTAGACACGGGTTCCGTCCGGTGTCGTCGGGTATAAAAAATAACTTTACTTGCCTGTTCGATGGGTTTCTCAGAGATTTTTGAAAGAATTGAGTAAGATTATTTTATCCAAGCGCCCACTTAATTAAATGAAGCTATATTTTGTTCAAATGATTGCAAAATGTGTAATTTTTCAAAAAAATTATCACGAATACGTGTCCAGCCACAACACTTTCCACAATTAATTTGACACTGATTGACTACTGACATGACTGACACTTGCTTATTTGACGACGATCTGACGCGTGACAAGACCTTTTTTCTTGACACTGACAGACCCAAGAAAATGTAAGCAGCACTACGCTGACATGACAGAGTTTTCAGAGACAGACAGACTGACATAATAAAAAAAAAAAAAAAACACAAAAAAAATAATCATGAAATATGTAAGAAGAAGTAATCCAAACATGAATTAAAGTGAAATAAAATGGATTTTATCATTACGTTGTTTTACTGCTTGTTTACGGCATGCATAATATACCCGCCGACAGAATTCGTTACCGCCGGGTTCACAATTCCTCAATTATTAGACGGTATACTTGGATCGGAAAATGTTAATTTCGTGAGCTACCATATGAGAAGAACGTCCTTGACTATGGTGGTCCATTCATTTTTACCGTTGGGCTACTGGTTTGCTCTGTATTTAGGAGGATGGCGGTCGGAGTGGCTGTTGTGTACATTCGTCTCATGTTGGATGTTTATATTGTTATGCCTGTACAAGATGATATGCTGGTGGGAGTATGAGAAACTGGGACACCCTGTGGTGAAGACACTTCTTCCTTATGTATCTCAGGGAAGCGATTGGAGGGTTGTTGCTTTAGACCTCAATACTGAATTCAAAAAGTAAGTGTGTTATGGTAGTGCCAACGAATCTGCCATTCAGTGTAGGTAGTTAGCCGTTTGCTAAGATTATTTTAGTTTGAAAAAGCACCATTGCACATCAAATCGGCTAACTTCATGCTAGTTAAGATCAGGCAGTACTTACCTACCTACTTTACTATTTAATTACCATAAACTGAACTTGAAAACACCCTTCAAACTTTGTTTATATTAATAATGTTGTTGTTTACTCATCATAAATTTATAGATGTTGCACAGAACACATATTAGTACTGTGCTGTTGTTCAGTGTTTTAAAGATGGCAGTGAAGTGAAATTTAATTAGTGTAGTAGACTTTTTCCTGGTCATCTCCACAAAGGCCACCTAACCAAGAAATGAATTAACTCTTTCCTATCATTACTTAAAATTAAACTTACTAAATTGGTTGCTACTCTTTTCTAAAATACAAAAATCCGCAATAGTTTTTGAACCTATGAAGATCAACAACATTATACATATTTTATACTTATTATTTTCAGTGAGGCTAATATACAAAGTGTATAATTATATTTACAGTGTCGACAAAGTATCAATACAATTGAGGACCACTAGCAAGTTTGTAGCTACCCCGACATGGCTTATCAAGGTTTCCCAGTACCGTGTGGATGTAGTCAGGCAAGCGGAATGCACACTTGTGGCTACTGCAGTAAGTTTGTAATTCAATTGATTTATTTAACAACCTTTTAGTATTGTTGGGCGAATACTAAAGTTGGATGTAAGTAAGCTTGTAAGAATTTATAAATATGTCTATGAATTCTTACAAGCCGTATAGTGTCAGCGCGCCTTCAGGCTGACACTATGCGCCGCATGTGTAATAAAAGGTTAAATCAGCTTTAATATATAAAATAATATAATGTATACTGCAACACATGACCACATGCAACCAATGGTTGTCAGCTTCAGACAGAATGCCAGATCGAACACTGGAGTATACTAAACAATTAAAAATCTTTCAAAACAGACAGACAGCCACAACATATCAGTAGCAGGTGAAGATGAAGTCCAGTACATCAATATTGAAGCCATCCCAGCCCGAGACGATGTGAAGCCCTTCTCATTCCGCATCACCACTGCAGCTTTGAGGGACCTGCAGCCAAGACTGTTCCACCCGGTCAGGGTGCCAGATCATCTGTCTCTTCTACCGACCTTGATTGAGAGATTTGTGGCAGTTTTTAAAGATTGCATACAGCGGAACCCGGAGTATATCATTCCTGACAGTGAGGTTAGTGTCTTGGAAACATATTTAAAAAAACACTGAGATAGTAGTGTAAGATTATAGTTATAATAGTTTATGGACTTCAGGAGGCCTAGAAATTCTGTCACGAGAGTTGGCCACTGACTCATACGAACGAACAAATGAATTATGATAGTGTGATAAACAGTATAATATAATTCACTCTAAAATAGAATCTGCTGGGTGACCACAAGCTCAAAAAAAATATTGAAATAAGGTTAGATTGACATTTCGGCATTAAAAAAAAAAAAGTGTCATATTATTTAAATATTGCTTTAAGAGCTTGTGGTTACCCCCTGTCTGTAGATGCAGGTTTTTAAATTAATTTATTGTGATAAACAGTATTTTAACACGTTAGGGGCCGTGTCTGTCACAGTTGTACCTACTAAAAAGTGTTTGTCTGTAGATTGCGTAAATCGGTGAAGTGACAGTAAAACTTTAAAAGTGAAGTTAGTTTTAACTTGCCAGAAAAATGTGTTTAGATGTTTCTAGGATCTGTATTTTTTAAGCGCATGTGATAATATTGTATCCCTATCTCTATTTGTTTAGGAGGTGGAGCAATGCATCGGGTGCATGCAAGAGCAAGCTGACGTGAAGATAGAGCGTCGCTGCGTGCCGCCTCCGCCGCACCTAGTCGGCGGTCCGCCCGAGTGCCAGTCCTGCCATTGCAGGTAAATACACTACTCCATCCACATTCACTCCGGAATGAGTGGAACTCTGAGACATAGTGATATTCTTGCTAAAAAGCGTATTACTCTGTGAGTGAATTTTTGAGTGATCATATTTTAAATTGACCATAGACGACATTTTTTATATTTATTTACTTTTTGACGATGTTGTAATAGAATCAGAATAATAAAGAGTAGTAGAGTTCTTTCTGATGGAGCTCGTCCGGGGAAGGACTACCACCATACCTATTTCTGCCGCCAAGCAGTAATGCTCACATTGCGGTGTTCCGGTGTGAAGGGTATGGTTTCCGGTGAAATACTGGCACATAAGGCTTTTGATCTTAGCCTCAAGGTGGCAACCTGCGAGTGATACCTCTGGTATTGCAAGCGTCCATTAGCTGCGGTAACCGCTTACCATCTTGAGGGTCGTACGCTTGGTTGCCACTTCAGTTGTATAAAAAAGAACTTTTCTTTAATTTTGCTATTTGACATTGTTGTTATTTTTTTTATTGTAAAAACTTCTTTGACATTTAATTTATTTATGGTTTAGCATTTTATTTGTTATTTAATTTTTTACATACTATTTTGTGTTGTACATCTGTTATTTAATTGTTTGTATGCCCAAGAGGCAGAATCTAGAGAATCTAATTTAAGTTAGCATTACCATCAGCTCTATGTACCTAGGTTTTCAAACAAAATAAATAAATAATGAATGCTTATAATAGTTATGATTGTATGAGCAGGGTCCTGTGGTGCGCGTCGTGCATGGCGCGCTGGTGGGCGGCGCGCGCGGGCGCGGGCGCGGCGCCGGGCGCGTGGCTGGGTGCGCGCTGCACCTGCCCCGTGTGCCGCGCCACCTTCTGTCTGCTGGACGTGAGACCCGCGCGCCGTGTCCGTTCTGCACCCTCCATGTGACATCCCGACCAGGCCAAGCAACGCAAGCGCCTGACTAAACTCTTTATATGTGTACTCATTTTTATTATTGTATGCAAAATGACACGACTAGAGGGGTATGTGTAACCTTTGTACCGAGAATAGACTGTCGATAAAAATATTTTGACACTACTTATAAGACGACGATGCATTCCGTTTCTTAATCTAGAGTTAAAGTATTCGGTTAAAGGCGTGTTTCTATTTATGCGGGGTGCAGAGAAATTGTCTAAAATCAAATGTAAAATTGTGTTAACATTAAATCGCCGCCATCTTCAAAGAGTGGCGGGGGGGGGGGGGGAAGGGGAAAGGGGAAAGGGGGCCCCTCACACCAGTGAACGTGTTAATACAATTTCCACCAAATTGACGTGTAGGTACATTAGGTACAAAGTACATAAGTATTGTTAAAATGTGCGTATTTAATTCCTAACCTAGAAGTTGCTCTAATAAAAAAAGTAATGTTATTTAGTCTTAGCTCATTTTTAACAAAATTGTCCTTAGGCCTGATTGTCTACTTATTTTTCTAGTCACATGCCAACAGTAAAGACTTGATCAAAAGTGCTATTGTTGTTTGCTGACTAAATGTTAGCGCCCTCAAATCAAATAATGTTTTTATTAAAAATTCTAACAATAGTAAGTTCCGTAGAGTAGGTAGTAGTAGTATGTATGTACCTAATATTATTTGTTCTGTGGTTAAGTAGTAAAGTTTTTATAATAGCCACAGCATTTAAATGTTATAATATTGTACTCTATCTATCTACCTACCTAATATAATCCCTTTGTTGGTTTAGGGTAGATACTATTTAGGACAGATGGACTGGATATGGCAGATTTCTCATCTGAATTATTTTTATATCATGTTATAATAATAATACTTCATTTTTTTTAATCAATTTTCTGAAATTATGTAAAGAATTATTTTATTTCTACACTTATTGTAACAAAAAAATGTCCAATACATAAATAAAATACTAATTTATAGCTTGATATTTTGTCAATCAATACTTGTGTTTTGTGCAAGCTTTTTATTAATCATATTTAATTCTGGCAATGTTGTTGCTGTCTGAAATGTTGAGTTATAGTTTATTACTATGTATGTTTATTAAACATAAAATAATGATGTTTCAATTATTTTTAGAAATGAATTTAGACATGTTGTTTTTTTGTACTTAGATATATATACTCAATAAAATATATCAATGTGTAGAAACAAGCCAAATGTCTTTTCCATAAATAAATAGTCCCACCCACATTTAAAGGGCCTGACTTAGACTAATCCTACTATGTCGGATTACTTACCTACTAATCCTACTATGTCGGATCATATTATTTTGCCTAAAAAATAGTTGTGTAGAACCGTCAAACATTGATGACCTCGGTTTGGCGCGGAGCTGCGCGGGGCGGGGTAGAGCGAGTACCGTTTCGGCAGTTGAGAAGCGACAGGTTGCGAGTTCGATTTCTACTGCGGGGTATAATAGGTAAGGTAGGTAGGTAAGTAGAAATAGAAATACATTTATTTACTGTAAGAGTTTAGTGTATTGTGTAGGTACAGTACAGTATACAGTTATACAGACCACGTACTTATTATTTTTGAGCATGTTCTGCAAATAGGTATAATTATCAGGTAGGTACGATCTGTTTGTCTGGCTCGGTGTTGGTTGTTGACACCACCATAGCGGTACCATAGTGTGATCGGGCTATGTAGGTAGGTACTTTAGGTGGCATTGAGTGTGTTAATTACCCATAGATGGTGTAGGTAGATAATGTAAATAACATGTCACAAAGACCAAGGTCAACTGATGGATTATAAATTCTATACTATTAAATGATAACCATCGCTAAGTACTTAATTACTGCTGTTGCTGTCGATTTCATAGCGCCAATTTAAGTGTTATTTCCAATCTTCCGAGTCGATACCCAGCTAGGTAGTCTCTTTTTGAGCTGAAATTTAAAATCTAGACGTTATGTTTTATGCATGGAATGGAACTAGTACTACGTAAAACACTTATATTTCTTGGTTTTAGGTGTCGCGGCTTAGATACAGGTATTCAAAAAAACTAGTGAGAAATAGTAAACGCTTTGTAAAATGGTTAAACATGAATCCAGCTGGACCCAAGCAGTTCGCCAATTCTTTAGCACGACCACTTTACATGGATTCAAGTATTTATTTTCTAAATTTTACATGGACCGGTAAGTTCTATTTCACATATTTCTTATTCCTTTAAGGAATAAGTAAAAGGAGGTGGCAGCTATTTGTCCAACTTTTTTAAATCTTGGCGCCTAAAATTGTTTTTTTTTTTGCCCCAATGGGCAGGCTAAAGTCCTGAGACCATACCGCCTTTTCTTACGTTAATGTGTTTTCATAAGTTAGGGTTTAAAATTATACGTCTTTCGTGTGCCTAAAATTGAATGATTATCCGTAGAGGTAGTGTAGTGCTTGACTTTTTTTTCGGATATTATTCGGTTTTAGAATCGGTTGGCTAATCTGCTGTTGCACGAGTACGTGTTGCGCCGGGCTGCTCTGCACGGTGCTATGGAAACGTTTCTTGGAGATGCCGGCTGTGCTAGCACTGTTGGACTTAAAGTCTGTAGAGACGATCTACCAGTACATGCCCATCGTAGCGGTGTGCCCACCCGCTGGTGCAAGCGCTTCTGTGCTCGTTGACCACCTGTGAGTTACCTGCTTTACCTTCCTACTAGTTTTTTTTAAATACTTTAGTAGCAACCAAGCGTACGGCGAGCGTGGCCAACCTGATGGTAAGAGGTTACCGTAGCCTGTGTACGCTTGTAATATAAGAAAAGAAAAAAAATTGCGCGTTCCCACCCTGAAATGTATCTCAGCAACCTAGAGCGCTACAACTTAATTTCAGAATTTTTATTTATATATTTTTATTTTATTTGGTGTACTAAGTAGATATAGTTGTAGCGCTCAAGGCGAGCGTTTTCAAAGAATCTTCGACATCCCAACCCTTACTAAAAAACAGCTCTTATAAAACTATTCAGACTAATTGTTTTATTTATTAGGACAACGAATGCGACCATAGCGGATCAAGCACGACAGTCACTGTTCCAAATTCTTTCTGTGAATCCAACGTCGAAGCAACAGCTTCAGCAACTTGAAGTGGTAAATAAACTGACTTACAAAATTATAATAAGGATAAGTGTAAGTTTTATATCAATAAATTAAGTTGTTTTGTTTTCCTTCATTTTAAGCTTCTGTCTATGAAGAATACTTCACTCAGTAAATTGGTCTTCGACTATATGCCAACGTGTGAGCAGTTATTGCTAAAATGCCGGTGGCAGAGTAATATGATGGTGTCCTGTGCATCTTTATTCTCGAAGGAGTTCACTCCATGGGGAATTTGCTGCGTGATGCGGCCTATGCAGTGAGTTTAGTCTTTACAATGTTACAGACTTATTTATGTTTTCATCTTCCAGATTTTAACAAGTTCAATAACAAACTAATGGTATACTGCAGATCTTCCTGACAAAAACCTCAATGATTTTTATTAATTTTTTTCGTTGACAGAGAGCGGAAAGCTATTATCCAGCCCAAACTTGCTCATTTGATATCTACCAAAGGACTAGACCTGGTGCTTAATTGTTCAGATAAGTCTTCGCTAGGTTGTGAGGTTCGTTCTTGAAGCTAGTAAAACATGTACTTACTTACAGTTAATATTATGAAATAATACTAAAATACCTATATTTTTTACAGTTCTTTTCAACTTTTGAGGTCGAAAAAACTGTGGAACCTATGGTGGTTTTCCCTGGCTATAGCTACTTTGCCCGGCTACGCTTCAGTTCTGTCCCACATAACTCCGATGAAGAGCTTGTTGAAATTGAGTGCAATCCGAACAAAGACTACAGCAAAGCCAGATGCTTGGTAAGCTACAATGTTTCCACGCCCTTCAAACTCATTATCTACAGCGCAGAGCTGATAGAAGAAAATGATCCAGCTTTGAGACATGACAAACTGTTACTTATGTAGGTACCACTGAACTTTGTTATTTTCAGGCGGAATGTGCTGAAAAAGCGTGTGGTTGCACCAATCCTTTACACCCGATAAGTCGCGGTGTGGATCGATCTCGCATGTGCACCGTGATTCAACTTGAGTGCCTTAGAAATCATGAAAGTAAATGTAACTTAATAATAACAATATTAATGTGATCAGAGTCACCTATATAAGTCATTTTGCCCAGACTCTATTTTTCGCCTATAATCATACATTTCTCGCCTGCTGTTTTTTGTTAAAGCTATAGGGGTAGCTATGTAAGCTATAAGTAGTGTGGCAGACAGGTGGCGAGTTCGATTTTAACCTGCCTGTACCTACAGCCTACGATGAGGGGTTATTTGGGTTTTGAAGAGAAAATGCCTTTTACAAGTTATGCGATAATGGCGGCCGATGTCGATGGTTGCAGCAGCGTGCTAGCGTGAGACGAGCGTTGCCGAGCGTGTTCGAAGCAAGAGAGCGATAACGATGAGCGGACTGTAACGCGAAGATGACGCGCGACCGATAACACGAAGGACGCAATTGACCGTTCGTTCGATTGACTTATGTCAACGTCACTGTCAAACGCTAGTTGCTGAGCAACCATCTGCACCGTCCGCCAAGGCTGAACAGGTTTATTTCATGAACTTAACTCTAAACAAAAATTAACTAAATCTAACTTAAACTAATTCTCGTCGTGCACAAGTAGGTACTATCAAATTTAAGATTTAGGCTGCGTTTCCACCAGAGATAAGCGAGGATGTGTAGCGAGGAAGGTGTTTATAAGGTATCAATAGAATCATTTCATTAACTAGTCTCGGCCTGACAGCATTAATGAAGTGATTCTATTGGTTCCAACAAACACATCTTTCGCTACACATCCTCGCTTCGCTCCGGTGGAAATGCAGCCTTAAAACTATCTAGCTGCTTTTGTTACAGATGATTCAAAATGTAGCTGTATGCCTTGTTGCAATAAAATTACCACAGATGTGGCTTTAGAGTTAGGCCACATGGACGTTTTAAATTCTACAATCGATCCAATGTAGTAAGTGTGTAGAACAAACAAGAGTCCTACCTACCGAGTTATACTAGTTTACCTAATCGATTAATAGTCAGTGCTTCTTGACAGGCTCTGACTTCCGACCTAACTAAGTAAACCTTCGAAATATTTTCAGCTCCAACCTAAATGCTTCATCGACACTGCTACATCTGCGGGTGTACATTAGTCTTTCAAGAATATTCACGATGAACCCGACTGAAACTTGGCTTAGTTTATTATGTAAGTTAGCACTTTGAACCTTGCATAAAGTTGAGATTTCTACATTTCATCCTTTTTGTATTTCACAGCTTCATTAGGAGGAGTCTTTAACATGTTTCTAGGAGTGGGCTTGTTTAGTGCATTGGAAATATTGTTTCTGCTGTTTGTGAAATTACCCATAGCTTTCAAGAATTCTTCGGAACTAACTAGCCAGCGTCCTTCAAGATATTAAAAAGATAAATCAAATTCGTTAGGTATGTACCTACTTTAGTATAGTTTATTTAAATAGGTACAAAATAAGAAGAGTTCAGTCTTTATTTTGGTAGGTAAGTAAGGTACCTACTTGAAGAAGACTCTTTCGCTGCTTTAACTGTCAAATTACGTAATAGCATTTTAAATTTTATTATGATATTTTAAAGCATCCCACAGCTGGGCAAAGGTCTCCTCTTTCTCCTTTCACGTAACACGATCCATGCATCCAGGTCATCTCGCCACCCTTGCTTATGCTTCCTGTCACATGGCAGAGCAATAGATGCTCGATCGAGCCCGTCCAAGTTGGTTCATCTAAAACGGTTTAATATTAAAAAACAAACGATTTACTTAAACACCCTGTGACACAACAATGTAGATTACGGTTTAAGTACAATACCTTACAGTCATTTTTCTGAGCGGTTTACGATAAATATACAGATCAATATTAATCGTTCGTTCATTGATCCTAATCAAATCAACATTGTTTAACCGGCTTTTTTAAAACACCGGTTTTTGAGGGTAGATTGAGTTGTTGAACAACACTTTCGATTTCAGTCTCCACCACACTAGTCACTAGTACTAGTCACTAGGTAGTGCTTACATTCTCTTGGGTCATTATTCTGAGCTCCACCACGATGGATGCCAATCAATTTGATCATCTGCTCTTCGACTCTACCGTCTATGGTATCGGAAGATTACATATGAATTGAACTCATATGTAATGGCACGTGGCAGTTTATCCAATTTAACTTGTTTACGTAGCACAAGTGTAAGTAATTGAAATGGAGGGGTAAATGTTGGTTGGTAATTTAGTCAAAGACTTTCCAAGAAAAGTCACCATTTCTTTCCAAATTTCAGTTACGTTGACTTATATACACTTGACATTGGCAAAATTGTGGCAAATAAGCCACAGAGTCCTTAATCAAAGAAAAAGAAGAAGAAGAAGCCAAGTCAAGTCACACGTCCGTCACTCACACGTGCGTTCGTCGTTGTTGTTTGATTTGTTTAATATTTTTCTTTTTCGTGTGGGCAGTTCTTTAGGATTTGTAATTTCAAAGCAAAGACATTATGAATATTCTCGAAGTTTCAAAGTTATTTTGTAAATAACTCACCAAAAATACTGACTGAGTGCCAAGATGTCTTCGTGGAAGAAAGCCGCGAAGGCTAACCAAAAAACTCACAGAGAAAGACACCAGCCAGAGTCCCGCAAACATTTTGGACTTCTAGAGAAGAAAAAAGATTACAAGAAGCGCGCTGATGATTACCATGAGAAAGGAGAAACGCTGAAGGTTCTGCGCAAACGTGCGCTAGACAAGAATCCTGATGAGTTCTACTTTCACATGATTAATTCCAAAGTTAAAAATGGGGTGAGTTACTATAGCTATTAAAAAAATTATATCGAATAAATAATTTCGTAACTCTATTGTAATTGTAAATGTTATATTTTTGTTTCTAGGAGCACCATGAGTTGGAAAAAGAAGATGTGCATACAACAGAGCAAGTGAAACTAATGCAAACACAGGATATAAAGTATATAAATATGAAGCGAGTTATGGAGAACAGAAGGATTGAAAAGCTACAGGTAAAATGACTATATTTTAATTTACCAAATGATCTAACTGAGAAACAGAAAACAGCAATGCAAACATAATTGGATTAGCTTTATGACATATTATATTATTTAATCTTGTTAGACTTAGTTTGAGTTGGACTATAATGATGACATTTGTATTGAGAGTAGTAAACAAGTAATTATTTTATCATAATTTTGACCCGTGAATAATTGACATACCAATTTTACATACACATTTATAAAATTACTCGTGCCTAAATTATAATCAAACTCGAACTGCAGCGCCCTTACAGGGTTCATGTACCTGACAAAAAAACATTGTATTACTAAGACCTTATACAAAGTTGTTACATGATGCAATAAATTGAAATTGAAATTGAAATTGTTTGGCAGCAGAAATTGATTTATATGCTTCCCAGCAACCTCCATTACAAAAAGCATGATTTGCCCTAAACCAAACAAAGAAATCCTCATTATTTTTGTCTTATTTCAGGCTCAACTCCACATGACTGATGTAGCAGATGTAACTCCAAACACCCACACATTCTTTATTGATGAAGATGAAGTAAAAGACTTTGACTTGGCAAAGAGGCTGGACACACACCCTAAACTCATCAACAGGAAGTCTAACCGACCGAGGATGGCTGACCTAGCTAAGATGAATTTGCCTCACATTAACCAAGAGGTGTGTAAAGTTGGTGTTTATTAGATGGTATACCATTGACGACTGATGTGGATGACCGATGCAGGTCCAGCTGCAATGCGGATGTTGCGGGTTTGATTCGCGCCTCGGGTCAAATGTTTGTACGATCTACAAATATTTGTTCCGGGTGTTCTGGGTATTTTCTATATGTAATAAAAAATATCTATCTATGTATTTTATTGTATTAAGTATATATCAGTCATCTAGTACCCATAATACAGCTCTGTTTAACAGCTGCTTACCTTGGGGCTAGATGATGCTGTGTGGATTGTCCAGCATTATTTATTATTTGTTTATTTATTTTATTGATCCACCCTGGCTCTAATGGGAGTTGAGACCAATATAATTAATCATTAAGTCTGAAGTCTTGGAACAGTTAGTAATATTATTTATCTAAATCTATAAAACAAAATAATCTCACCACTATTACAAAGTCTGGATGTATGTTTGTTTGTTGCTCAATTATGTCAAAATGGCTCAACGGATGAAATTGACTGTTAAAAAAATGATGTTATTAAAATATAGACTGTTTCTGTAGGATAGCATAAAATCAATCACACCACACACATAGTGACCTTATATTTTTTGAAGTTTTCACAAAACCCTTTAAAACAAATTTTACCTAATTTTCCATTCCAGACCTTGGAATCACATAAGAAAAAAAAGGAAAAAATCTACAAAGAAATATCAAAACGGATAGACAGAGAAAAAGAGTTGACTTTGATCCAGCAAAAGATGGAGTTGAAGAGGCACTTGCAAGATCCATCTCTCAAGGTCCTGAAGCCGAAGAGAGTGAAACCAGGAACCGCTGTGTCAGCACCCGTTTACCAGTTCCAGTACAGCCGGAAAAAATAAAACAGCTGGTAATGCTTTTAGTTTTTCATTTCAGTATATTGTTCATTTTGACTTCAAAGCAGTTACAAGATTTAATTAAATCCACTTTTAAAATCTTTGAATTTGTAACTAACAAAAAAAGTTAAGATTAATTTGTAATTTATAATGAAAACAATGTCTGGATAATCTATTAAAAGTCCAGTAAACCTATCTTCAAATTGTTTCCTTTATTAGCAATAGTCTTGTTGTTATTTTGAAGTCTACTTACAAAGGTAACTAAATCTAATAAATACACAATTGTCATGTTGTTCTAAAAATAGTCATCATCATCATGACAGCCTTCTAATGTTCCCACTGCTGGGACACTGGCCTACTCTCAAGAAAGAGTGATTGGGTTCTCCACCACGCGGACCCAATGCGGATTTGTGGATGTCACATGTCTTTCGAATTTTTAGTTCTTGGACATGCCGGTTTCCTCACGATGTTTTTCCTTCACCGTATGAGCACTGGCATTGCGCACATAAATTTTTCGTAGCGAAAAATCCATTGGTGCACGACCGGATTCGAATCCACGACCTTAGGATCCGAAGGCGGGGTCACTACCACTAGACCACCAGTGCTCTTTCTAAAAATAGTTTCACTAGGCTAATTTGTTCTTATAAATAATTTTTCTATTGAGTCAATTGAAATGCAGTCTCTTATTTCAAATCTTATTTTACCCAATTAAGTACATTACAGTTCTAGACTTGTTCATTAAAACTAAGGCGGTAACTTTTCGGTAACCCTAGTATTGTCTTTGGTTATCTTAGAACTAAATCACAATTAGTTTACAATTGCTGGAGTCACTATGATCACCACAGTATACACTTGTGTTCTGGGTTCATAGGTGTGCCTAACGGACACTGCCAGGCATCCGCAAACTCTTTAGAATTGCTGAGTGTTCCGATAACTCGGATTTTGTTGGGGCTGTGGACGCCTTCAACCATCTTGGATTTCAGTGCGCCTACCGTTGAGTTGCCGCACCATATCTGTAATTCATTTATAATGTTATTTCATAAATACGCACTAGTTTCTGTCCGCCACCTCTAGGTAAAAAGCTAACCTTATGCTAATCCAGGCTTAGAACTACAGACTACTATTTCAAGTTTCAAAGTGATTCCTGTGATTTTATCACAGTTGTATACACAGGTACAGTTGGTACAAGTAGTAAGTTTGTGCAAGTCAGTGGCCATCTTTTGTGATAAATGATGAATGAATGAATGAATGAATGAAGAAGACAAGTGTTAGTGGATCACCTGCGCGAATCCCAGGAAAAAGAGTTGGTCGGGCGCTACCCCCGGCAGGCCGGGCAGCGTGGGGCGCGCGGGGCCGGGCTGGCGGCGCGCCTGGCGCCTCCACGCGCTGAGCGCGGCGCGCAGCCCGCCGTTGTCCGCTATGTTCTCCCCCTGCGTGTTGAACCCGTGCACCTGCGCCGAACAAACAATGTGTCATCACCTCCGATCTGTGCGCGTTGCCGGTGATGACGTATGGCACTGAGACCTGCAGGTCGCTTTAAAAGTGAGCAATTTAAAAATGTAGTAAATTGCTCACTTTTAAAAGTCCAAGCAGTTTAAAGATTATAATATCCCAAAAATTATTTTGCCTCAAGCGGGATTTGAATCTTTAGTATTCCCCTAGTGTGATGGTTAACACCATAAATACAAGTAGTTTGTTTATGTTACCGTATAGTTGGGCAGCTGTGGCATGTGGAACTTGTTGTACTGGTCTATGATGCACTGCACTTTCCCATGGTAGTGTTCCAGCGTGGCCGCAGACCACCACTGCTTCAGGTTGCCCTCTTCGTCGTAGCGCCGACCTGGGGACAGGTTATATGATAAAGCTAGTTCGTATGAGTCAGTGGCCAACTCTGGTGACGAGGTTAATCGAACACAGTTTGATCAGCTGCGAGAATGGTTTAGTAGAGGCCAAGCACGGAACATAATATTTTGGTGGTTTAAAGAGACCTGTAAACTATGTGTAGGGACGAAGCGCAATGTTATTTAAAACTTAAGCCCAGTGTGAGTATGTGGTATCGGAATCAGGACCATGAGGTATGTGACTGCTTGGTGTGTATTTATTAGGTTACCTTGATCGTCAAACCCGTGCGTTACTTCATGCCCCATTATAGCGCCGATGGAGCCGTAGTTGATCGCTCTGTAAGAGAAATCATTTAGTTTTAACATCCTAGGTACTTTATTCCATCAAAATCTGGGATGCTAATCAAGGAGAATCCTGATCAGCGCCATCTTAAGAGTTCTTTGTGATAGAACACGTTCGGGGAAGTACTACCACCATACCTATTTCTGACGCAAAGCAGTAATGCTCGCATTTCTGTAGTGTGTTCCGTTGTGAAGGGTATGGTTTCCGGTGAAATTACTGGCACATGAGGCTTTCGATCTATGCCTCAAGGTGGCAACCCGCGAGTGATACCTCTGGTATTGCAAGCGTTCATAGGCTGCGGTAACCGCTTACCATCTTGTGGGCCGTACGCATGGTACGTAATTTACCGCTCGAACGGAACGCCTATAAAATATAACCCGTCTTAAAGTTGCCATAAAAGTTATTTTCCTTACTCTATTCCATTTCCGTAGAACGGTGGTTGTAGAATGCCAGCAGGGAATGCTGGAAATAGAAACAAGACAAGTCTTTTAAAAGGATATCCTCCAAAACTACATTTTACAAGCACAACACAAAATCAACAAATCAGAATTCCAGATTGCTCTGATTGAAAAATATATTCTGGAGATCTGGAGACTGATTGTAAAAGAGTGTGAGATGGTACTTACTGACTGAATTAAGTGTGGCCGAGTAGAATGCGTTCACTGTAGTTGCTGTGGCCACCCATCTGTAATGTCATTTATATCGTCAACTGTATGACTGATCATAACAATTAAAAGTCAAAAATCCCTATGATCACTTTAAAACGTCTTTAAACTAGCTTTTGCACTAGTTCTGCGCTCTCCAGCCCAGAAAAACTGGCAACAAACTCATTGCTCCCTCTTCATCGACATACAGACAGACAGACAACAAAGAACCCCGAGAAAGACCATAGTCTTCAAACTCTTCGCCCGCGTTAGCTACTGAAAAGCAGTTAACAAAAGGTCTAACCTGTTTCTATCAGGTTTCTCTCGCAGTGTCTCCAGGGATTTCTTGACAGCAGCCCACGTCAGCTTCAAGTAGGACTCGAACAGGCTGCCTTCTACAACTTCCGCCTGAAACAATCCGTTAAATCCATGATCCATAGGAAATATCTTTGTAATCTCTCTTTCTTCAACAGATCTTTGTGATTTGTGATCTTTGTCCTTTTTATATTTATCAGCACAAGCAGTCGTTATTTAAAATTGTATCATCCAGGTAGTTTGGGTTCCGATACCTTTCTAAATAATGGTACAAATTGCACTAAATTTCGATCCGTAACTTCGGAATTAATTCCAAAGTGGTGCTGGTATTAAGGTGGGTGTTAGTGTCAATCCCCTTCAATTACTCCAGGTCCTAGATGCCCGTCTCTGTAGTCCAGGTGCAAAGTACTCACGTGGTTGTAATGCTTGTCCAGCTGTTCGGAGTTCAGCAGCCAGGCAGGAAAGCCCACGAAGTTGCGGATAGCCTTCAGCTTGCCGAGGGTCTTGAGGCGAGTGGTGCTGTCCATCCAGTCCAGCTGCTGAACAGCCGCGGCGAACGCGTCGCGGACGTCTTCTATCATCTCTATTGCCTAGAGGACGGAGATAAATAAGAGATTATTCTGATCATTCCTGGACGATGGGGGTAAATAAGTATTTGCTGATACTATTAAGCCAGATCAGTTGTTAAGCCATGATGGCCTTTGGGCGGCCTGAAAACTCCACTAGAGTTGGCACCTAACTCATACGAGTTCATTGATATAAATTGAGGGATGCTTTCGAAGTATAGACAAGACGTGGTTGGAATTATACCAGGCTCTAGATTTGTTTCTAATTTGGATCCGTGACTAAGGTTTGTATGTTATCAGACTTATCAGTCATACGATTTAAAAATATCGGAGTTCTATGACGTCATAATAATAGGTCTGCTTAGAAGTCTAGGTCCTTTAGAAATACTTCCGAATTATGTTGAGCTGTTGAAGCTTACCTTCTGCCTAGAGGTCTGGTCGAAATGCCTCTTGACGTAGAGATAGCTGAGCGCGACTCCGAAGTTGGCGTTGACGTTGGCCGTGCAAGACTTCCATCGAGGAGTGCGCTGCTGCAGACCGAACACCGCGCGAGAGAACTCGAAGCCCAGGTCTCGGAATGCTCCCAGCGTCATTGGAGCAACGGTGGAAAACACGCTCCACCAGAGGAACCGCTCTGAGAAATACAAATTCAGAATGTATACCAACCACCTTTCAGTACCCGTTATAAAAAATCGGTTGTATCTGTTTCGGAATGCTCCGAGTTCTAGCGTCATTGGAGCAACGGTGGAAAACACGCTCCACCAGAAGAACAGCTTTGTGAAATACAAGTAGAAGTTCAAAATGTATACCAGCAAGATAATGTGTATACATTATCTTGCTTTAACCAGTCAGTCCAGTATCAGGATTCAAGAATCTATTAACCAGTCCAGTCCAGTACCTTTAAGTAAAGGTAAATTAAGAGTCTTACCAACAATAACAGGTTTGGTGTCGTTTAGCAAGACTGCTAACTTCTGCAGATACGGCAAGTCCATTACAATGACTCTGTCTTGCAGCGGGTGCAGTGTGACGCTCGTGTTGGCGAATACCAGCTTCATATACCCCTCCCAGTCATGCTGGAATATAAATTGAACAGCATTAAAACTCAAATTCAAATATAGTAAACTCACAAGGATTATTTCTAGGTGAATTTACGCCAATTCCATGCGCCCCAGCCTAGAAGAATCTGGCAACAAACTTGGCTAGTTTGTTAGCTTTTTTTTCCCTTCATCATAAAGCTGAATCGAATGCAATTAGAAGCAACGTCAGTAAAACTCTTTAGTGACTGATAGAAGCTTTTAAAGCCCTGGAAGAGCAGGCCAAGTAGGCTAGTAGCAAACTCACGTCTTTCCATTGCGCGGGCCCGCCGCCCGTGCCGGACAGCAGCTGTTGCACGCTCACCTCGTGGAACAGGTGAGTGCCGCTGCGACGCACCTCCACGGGCGTCATTATCTACAACAATTATATCATCTCAATATACAGGGTCTTTGAGATGTATGGAGCACAGTGAAACAACCGTCTTATCAGAGTACTAGTTTATTACTGAAGGAAGGTGACCCGCGAAGCGAATGACTTGCATGCATACACATCAGTATTTCATTATCAACCTGGCAAACATATGGAATAGGTTTCACAAAAAAGAACACATCTTTTTTTATTATTAGGTACTTTTTTTTCAAAATATCGAGTAATCCATTTCATTTTTCTGGCCAATTATGAGTTATCCTTGTTAAAAATCGAAAAGGCAGCTTGCAGCGCGTGTCGATGACCCTCGCGTCGTGAACGGCGTGTCAATAACCCACGCGTCAATTACCTGCGCGTGTCAATGAGCCCTCTATAACCACTACGGGGCTCGTGTGTTCGAATATTTTATTATTACGCGATTTACAATAATGGTAAATAAATAATTGACCAGAAATACGTAATCGATTTACTCGAGATTTTTAAGAGAAAATATACTGAAAAAAAAAACAGTTAAAGTCGCGAGGTGTTCCGCTAGTTTATCGTAAATAATATTTAGTGGTTTCTATAAGGATATTCTCAGTACTAGTGCCAAATGAAGGTCTTCAAACTATTGCAAACGCTATTGTTAAATCACAATAAACCTAGGAGTGCACCAGGGCAGACTGCTGGGTCCGATAATATTAATAAACCATACCTTAGCCAGAGCCTTGCTGAAGTCCACAATATCATCAGCGAACTGGTCGGCGTCGGTGGTAGGGTCGGCGATGGCGATCATAGCGCGGATGTACTTGCGGTACTGCGCCAACTCGTGCGCGAACTGTTCAGGCTGCAGTAGGTAGCGCTCGCTGAACCCGGGGGACACTTGCTCTATCTGTTTCAATTAAACAGTAGTAGAGTTCTCTGTGATAGAGCTCGTCCGCGGAAGGACTACCACCATACCTATTTCTGCCGCCAATCAGTAATGCTCGCATTGCTGTGTTCCGGTGTGAAGGGTATGGTTTCCGGTGAAATTACTGGCACATGAGGCTTTCTATCTTAGCCTCAAGGTGGCAACCCGCGAGTGATACCTCTGGTATTGCAAGCGTCCATAGGCTGCGGTAACCGCTTACCATCTTGTGGGCCGTAAGCTTGGTTGCCACTTCAGTTGTATAAAAAAAAAAAAAAAAAAAACAAGAAAGATAATAAATAAATAATACTGGACAATCCACACAGCATCATCTAACCCCAAGCTAAGCAGAGCTTGTGTTATGAGTACAAGATGACTGATACTACAAAAAAAAAAAACTATTCAGATCTTTAGCAGAGGAGCGCTCGCAACATAGCTGGCTAAGTTGTTCTTAACAGATCAACGAAGTTAAGCACTGTTCCGCGGGGTCATCATTTGGATGGGTGACCGCCAGTGGCAATTTCAACTGAGCGCTCCCGTGCTTCGGAGGGCACGTTAAGCAGTCGGTCCCGGCTTTTTCAAAGTTGTTAGGCCATGACAGAGGCCTTCGGGCGGCCTAGAAACTCTGTCACCAGAGTTGGCCACTGACTCATACGAACGAACGAACGAACGAGCAGAGTTTCACCAAGTAACTTACCACAACTCTGTTCCTGCTAGTGTTCCTGACGTCCTCAGTGACTTGTACACTGAGCAGCACGTTCAGCCCCAGCATCCTCCTGCCGCGGCCGGCCGTCAGCTCCCAGGAGAAGTTGCCGCTGGCCTCGGCAGGCGGGCGGGGCGGGAGGTTCAGCTTCTGCAGTAATCTCTGGATGGGCTCGATGCCTCCTTCTTCTAGTTTTTCTGGAAACGATTGGTGAAAACTGATAATAGAACAGAAGTGCAAAAACTTCTTAGTTTCAAAATTTACTTGTTTACTATTGTGGTAAATATAACGTACTAATATCTGTTCTGTGGTATAGCGTAAATGGGATATTTGCCAAATTCGTGATTTTTAATTGATCATGGTGCAACCCGTACACGTATTTTGATTCCATTTGTGAAAGCATTTGATTAAAAAAAGCAATCTATACCAAAATCCCACTCACCAGTATCAACACAAGTCCGGTACAAAACTTTGGCCTTCCTCACGCTGGCCGGCAAATCCTCTGCATCATCAGCTTCCAGCAGCTCCCGCAGGTCTGTCACCAGCTGTTCCCGCAGCCTCGCGAGCTGGTCCCAGGAGGTCGCCCACTCCGGGACCGGGTTCTTCTTGATCCATCCCCCACACGCGAACTCGTAGAAGTCTGTGCAAGGGTCCACGTCTCTGTTCAGTGCTGATAGAACCCTTGAGGCTGTGGAAAAAAGAACATCTTTACATAGTACTAGCAGTCCGTCCCAGCTTCGCGCGGATGCAATAAAACCGCGCCCGTGCAAAGTCGAGGCGGCTCGCCAGTAATAAATATAGCCTATGTTCGACTTTCGACGACCAATGTGGCGCGGTGGGCGAAGGTCCGCCTGCGACGCAGAGGTTGCGGGTTCGATTCCCGCCTTGGGACAAATGTTTGGTAGGATCTGCAAATATTTGTTCCGGGTGTTCTGGGTGTTTACTATGTATAATAAAAAATATCTATCTATGTATTGTATTGTATTAAATATATATCAGTCATCTAGTACCCATAATACAGCTCTGTTTAACAGCAGCTTACCTTGGGCTAGATGATGCTGTGTGGATTGTCCAGCATTATTAAAAAAAAAAAAAAAAATGTTACTCAGGGATAATGTAGCATTCTAATGCTCAAAGAATTTTTAAAATCGGACCAGTAGTTTTTGAGTTTTTTTATAACAAACAAAAAGACCAAAAATACAAATCTTTCCGTTTTATAACATTAGTAAGTAGGTATATATAGATAAAACATAGTTGCTTCCCGCGTCGTCTGTCCTTCTGTTCGTAAGCTTAGGTCTTTTAAACTACGCATCGTTGTCATCAACAGAGAGTAATTCAAGAGGTGCTTTATAAGTAGGTACAAACATAGGTATAAACACCCTTGCAAAGCCGGGGCTGGTCGCTAGCATATTTTTATATAATAGGTTTGAATACTTATCCAATCTCGAATCAATCGTCAAACCAATTCCAATGACATCTTCAGAGAATAGTGAAATTCTAGACTCCCCAAAGTCCAGACTAAACTGACCCTCAAAAATTCTAAAGTGCACCGGAAACGCAAACAAAAGTTATTCGGACTTTTAGTTATGACCGTAAACTAATTAAAATAATAAATCTTGACTTTGAAAGTAGAAAAGCACAAAGTTATTACCTGTTTCATAAATAGTAGAATCAGAAGATCGTGCGTTAGTTTCAGACAAAATCAAATTTATGAAACAAAATAGTAGTAACAATTTAAACATTTTCGCTCATGTATTGTAGTCACTTTTATCAAATAATTTGTTAAATAATTGTTGGGTACGTGCTGTACTTACGAAGATGTCGATATAATAATCGACTGTGAATGTCATCTTATAGGGTGAATCAACGCAATTGCGTGTCATACCTGTAATTATTTATTATTTTGCTGTTGATTATACCACGAGCCCTCACAATTACACAAAATGCGCACTGCAAACATACTGCGAAGGAAAATAGTGCGAAGTAGATTACACGGGGCTTGTAAATTAGAGGGAAAATGATGCAGTGTGTAAAAACCATGTTTATTGCATCAGCAGATGTTATTGTTACAGTTATCATCATGACAGCCTTCTAATGTTCCCACTGCTGGGACACTGGCCTACTATAGAGCGAGAGTGATTGGGTCTTAATCCAACATGCGGACCCAATGCTGATTGGTGGATGATGATGTTATAGTTATAGTGTTTATTAATAAACAAAAAAACATAAATAAATAAATAATAAATAAATAATAAATAATGCTGGACGATCCACACAGCATCATCTAGCCCCAAGGTAAGCTGCTGTTAAACAGAGCTGTATTATGGGTACTAGATGACTGATATATATTTAATACAATACAATACATAGATAGATATTTTTTTATTATATATAGAAAATACCCAGAACACCCGGAACAAATATTTGTAGATCGTACAAACATTTGTTCCGAGGCGGGAATCGAACCCGCAACCTCTGCGTCGCAGGCGGACCTGCGCCCGCTGCGCCACATCGGTCGTCATACATGATTATATTAAGGTTAGAAGTATTATACAAATTATTTTAGCAGCCGTGCTAGGTTGTACCTGTATTACAGCTGCTAAACACTTCCTACACTTTTTCCAAAACACCTACTTAAACAGGAAACAGAGCTAGTATTTATAATATTTCACACAAAAATAACAATAAAAAATCAAAAACAAAACTAAGTAAAAATTAATTAAATCCGAAGTTAGTAAGTATTATATACATACCTATAAGACTGCAAACAAATAAATAATAGTTAGGTACTTATATTGTATATTCATGGAACTAATTTATGTCGCTGATTTAAGATCTACCGTATGGGGTGATTTGGCAAAACACTAATTTCCTAGGGAGGGCGGGGCGCCCGCGCCCGCCCGACGCGTGCGCGCCATAACTGCTTTATACATTTTCAGGGCTGCCCCATAGTTTGCATTGTTTTACTTAACATAAAAAATCTAGGTAAACAAATACTAATGGTAAAAAACACTAATTATAATGTCACCATTAATCATCTCAAAGTAAACGATTAAACAAACGTTTTGTTTTCATTCATTCCTTACTAATAAGAGCACATTTTATGATGATTGCGACAGGCGCTATTATGTACGTATTACGCACGTAAATGGAGGATCTAACTACTTTGCCATACCTACATTCATCTTTTAGTAGGTAATGAACAGATAAAGCATAACGCATTTGCATAAGACTGCTGTCCACTGAAGCATAATATTGTAAATTACGTGAGTTTTATATTATTTGTCAGCGGGAATCGAATCTCACCCTATTTACCTAAACATAGTGCATCTATTCACTATGGAATCCTAAGCATTTGAAGATGGCATTTATGGCAATTATAGTTATGCAAAGTTATGCGCTAATTAGGTACTCACCAGACCTTTGTATGAATTTATTTTGCATACATTAGCCCATTTGCATGCATTGAAGAAGTTCTTGATATGATTTACTAAACTGCGTTTGTCACTGGATAGACATTATTAGACACGTGCTTGTAATGTAATAGGTAATAAGTGGGTAGAATGAATATTAAAGTAGATATGGCACTTTACCTACTTGATCATATTGTATTTATGAAAAACACTAGGAAAACAGAAATGCGGTAGGTAAGTTAATGAATGGTGACTGTACCAAGCAATTTTTGTCGTGACTTTAGGTTTACACTTTTATAAGTAGATGGGGTTATTTCCGGTGACCCCCATCATGCCTGAACAATTGCCTGAAATTAATTTTGAAATATCTTACTAACTTATCCCCAAGAATGTTATCCGTATTATATGTAGTTGCCTAATGACGTAATCGTCGCTGACAGCGCGGAATATCTTTATTGCATGGACCCGTGGACGCATGAATGTACTCGATGCGTCCACGGGTGGGACGTAATGTAACATAACATTACGTCCATGCATGGACCTAGTATAATACGTCCATGCTTTATTGTTATTGTGATTTGGTTGACACTAGTGTCGCTGCTGTGGCATTTTCTTAACTAAACTAACTAAAATTGTTGCCGTCCTTTTTTAATCAATTAAAACACAAAGGACCGCGATAATTTTAGTTAGTTAAGTTTAGAAAATGCTACAACAGAATCGATAACACTGTCAAATTATTTTTAGAAGTTCGAAGAAGTGCCAGGGTTCGTAATGTTGTATAGTGTCCTCCGAAACATAAGGGCTTTTACGATAGTGCCACTGTTTCCCATCTAAGTTACGACCTGCTATGTTTATTTTTATTTATTTATTTATTTAATATCCAACAGAGAAAACACATAAAAATACAGTAAATAAAAAACAAAGGACTTAAATCTAAGTGTTCCCCTAATTAAAGGATACCGCAGCATGCAAAAGAATTTGTAAACTTAACCAACCTAAAAATAATTAATTACGCACAAACATAAAAAGCTTATGACTATGCCTAAGCTTAAACAAAACAAAACAAACCACTTAGGTATTAGAAGTTTGTTTCGAAAATTTGTTTGGAAATTATTAGATAGTCTTACATAAGTAGTTGTATAGTTGGTTGTTTATACTTCCTCAGTCGTTCGATATAACTGACCTGTAGCTACACAATCCTCGGTGATGCAGGGTCGTGGAGCCCTGTACTCGGTCAGCACCAGCACAGCTGTGTAGACTGCAAGTGCTATGAGCGATAATCCCAATGCAGCGATCAGCACTGATGAGCAACGGACTGTGCGTTCTCTGAAACAAAACAAAGTAGGTACTAAGATTGTTAAAGATTGGACTTCATGTGAAGTCTGTAGGTTGCCTAGTCATTACAATTCAAGGACAGTTAAGTAGAGGTACCTAGAAATCTACCCAAAATTTTCCGTTAATTTTGCATATTACCCATTTTATTAAAGTAGGTAACATCAAGATATTATGAGGAAAATCTTTGAAGATCTCTTATGCTAAAATCCTAATAGTACCTACGGAATTCTTTCGTTATTCGAATTCCCTTTTAGCTTTTTCTTCATTAACTTCATTTGATAAACTCGTAATATCAGTGATACAAAGTCGAAACAACAGTACGGAGTGTAATTTGACGCTAACTGAGTGGAACACGAGTCGCATAGCTTTGTCTCATCAGTAGGTACCTAGTGATCTTTATCAAGACGATTTGCACTTTCGCTTCTATTCATACGAGTGAGTTACCTTTTATTTAGCTACGCTGCGTTGTACATAAGTAACTGGAGGAATAATGATTCTCATTGTGATTAATACAACCACAGATAACATAGTAAATACTGGATACAACTAAACTTGTGAAATATGGATCGGAATTTTAGCTCCATCGAGGTATCCGTTAGTTTTTGCAATGAATTAAAAGACAAGGTAAGAGTTGTCTAGTTTATTGTGTGTGAGGTTGTCGGACTCAACGACTCACTAAACCATCCCCGGTGGCCAGCCACGATGCAAGCCAAGGGGCTCCACGGTCCCCTAGGGCTATCAGTGGTGCCCCTCTCGCATCGCGCTCAAAGCACTTCCCAGGGCTAACAAAAGTCAGCCCCAGCACCTCGCAGTGCTGGCAGCACAGGGCCACCCCTGTGCTACCGCCCTTCCCGGGTTATGAAGACACTCCCTGTCCTAACTTCCAACGTCCGAACAAAAGCTTGTAAATGGTAGGTATGTACTCGATGTTGCGGGTTTCCCTATCTCATTACCATACTACAACATAATTCTCCGAATGTTTTACCATAAACACAATGACTCAAGTCTTCCTTAAAATTGCTATAAACCGCAAACTTTCCGCTTGTTTTGGCACGCCGCGTGCTTCACCAATCATCATCACCATCAAGTACCTAACTACTGACTATTTACTAGACTATGGTCATCATTATCATAGACGTCCATTCCGGACATAGGCATCCTCCTTCCCCAAAGAGCGCCACGACGACCGATTTTGAGCCTTCACCATCCACCGACTTTCTGCAACCGCTTTGGTGTCATCGGTCCATCTAGTGTGGGAGATCATATACTTCGTTTTTCAGTTCGCTCCAGACTATGGTATTACATACTAACTTGATAGTGTTAAGTGGCCGGCACGTGCTTAGAATGGACATGGTTTCGGAACTTCGGAAGGGGTATCAGTCACCGTTATTCGATTTTATGACTGTTTCGTGTTGATGACTTGAATTCCTACGTGTTAAAAGTAGTGCTCTGATAAAGTAAAGTGTTTTATGAGGTTACCAATAAGCACGTAGACACAGATAAAAATATAAATAATTGAGAATTTCTTCGCCATTTTCCAAATCCTATATTAAATAAATAAAAATACAAGGTGCAACTGCAGAAACAGGCTATTTCGTTGCCCATTCTTTCGAATCTACGTAAATTATAGCCTAGAATCATGGCAGGTAACATCTCAAGACCGTTTCCTATACATTTAGTATAACTATGTCTAACAATGGGCCCGGAGCTACAGCGCAAATTATGAATATCATCTCTTAGCTATTATTCAATCGGAAAGTGAAACGGTTCCGGTGATATTGCCACTGTTCCGCGACTTTGTTTATAGGAAGTGTAGGGTTTGTAGTGTGCCTATTCTGGCGGTGTGAGTGGTTGTATGCTGAGTAGAATCGTGGCTTTGATTTACGACAATTTTAGCGCTTCAGCGCCTGTAGTAGCTTTCATCAGCTAGGTTATGCTTGTTCCGGCTGCCAATGATTGAGATTTACTGTTATTTTATTAAACTTAATCATTTTCAGGCGCGATATACCAGTCAAAGAGATCCTTTTACTATTAACCTCTTCCATCTATATCCATAATGCCTTACGTAGGAAGTGAAACTAGTTTAATGAATACTTAGTCACAATTGCGTTTGTTTATAGCTATTACATACCTACTGCTCGTAGCTATTACACGTAACAAATTACGTGGAACCACTATATTTTTATAGTTTTCATGTTAACGACCAAACGAATTGTCAATTTACTTTGTCGGCTTGCCTACGTAACGTAACTTATTGAGACCCTTCTTGACTCATTAACAAAACACTGTACGGTCAATAGAAACAAAAGTCTCAGTGAAATCTAGGCTGCTGCAAAGCCTGACCAGTGCCTCTGCTTCTATTTGCATATTGTGCCGAACAATACAATACGAACATTTGGCATAGGTACACCACATTATTTAAAACAAAAAGCTTTAGTCCGTACAATACGTTTTCTACTGAGTCATTTACTTTGCTGTGAAGAAGGCCGTTGTGACTATGAAAGCAAAGGAAATGTGGAATGTGAAAACGAAAGTCTAGATTACTATGGAAGACTTAGTGAAGTCATTTACCCATGGTTCGTTCACAATAAGCATTTCTGTTCTATAATAGGATCATAGTTTACATTGACACATTACAATGCACAGAGCCCGTGTTCATGAAGATTAGTGAAATTCATTTCACTCTACTAACAGAATGATATGCATTTGATTTTAATTTTCTCTCATGTGTAAGTAAACCTCAGACGTGGTGATGACGTCCACCCTTTCAATCACACAATCAACTTCCGACACTAAAGATTGTGAAATCCATTTCGCTCTTATTTCTGAAAGATCAGATACGCGTTTTAATTTCTCTCATGTGCAAACCTCCGACGTGGTGAGGGGACAGTTCGCACAAAAAAGTGCGATCTGTCCCCTCACCACACAATTTTCAGTATCGGAAGACAGTGACATAAGGGGACAAAACTAGGTGACAGATAGGAATAATCCATGACGTCCACCCCTCCAATCACACAATCAATTAAACACTTGTTTTCCGACACGCACTCGCCTATCATTAGCCTGTAAACATCAGGTAAGTAATCGGTTCACGGTTGGGTTCATAGGCCGTGGCTTCCTATCATTAGGAGTTATCGTATAGTAATTTATTGTCTAGCCTGTGTCATTGCATTGCTTACGTAGACTCAAACTATGGAGTACCTATAGGATAAAGCGTATGGTCCACTAAGGTCATCGCAGAGCATTTGTCCGCGGGTTTTAGTTTTGGTACGGACATGAATGATGGCATTAGAACGTATTATTGTCTTATAATTCCGTTCTACTCACTCACTCTACAGCTCTTATGGCAGAGGCAGTCCAGCTGTGGACGTCTATTTGACCCAACACCATGAGAATGGGAATACTCCGTTGAGTAAACTTAGATGTAGGTAACTATATTTTAGTTACATTACGGGTCATCATAATATTTTTTGACGTAAAAAAACAGATGGCGGACAGGATAAAAACCAGCATAAATGACGCGTTTCTTACCAGCGCCGCTTCAGTAGACCGTTGTCTTTAAGTTACTGTTAGTGAAGCCGTGGCTCGGATCAGGTGTTGATAATCAGGTTCATTGCCACAGAACGGTGGTCGAGTCGAATCTGTTATTAACGCGAGGCACGTCCGCGGTCGGCTCACAGCTTTCGAACGGTCGACAACTTGTACTAGGAAATGTTGCAGGTAAACGTAATGTGTATCAAATTATAGATATACTTACCTACCAATTTTTTTTAATATAATTTTGTTGGCAAACAAACTGACGGCCTGCTGATAGGAAGCAGTTACCGTCGCCTATTGACCTCACCAACACCAGAGGTACTGCTGAAGCGTAGGACCTTGTAGGACCTTTTTTTATATTGTTTGAAGCAGTTCATATTGTACGACAGCGGAAAAACATCAGAAGGAAGTTCGTTCCACAACCTGCACGTGTGGGGAAGAAAAGATCTCATGAAGCGAGTAGTGCCAGACATCCACGTGTCGATTAGGTGTGGATGAGCTTTGTTCCGCTTTCGTGAGGCACGATGGTAGAACCTCGATGCGGGTATAAGGTTGAAAAGTTCCTCAGAGCATTCCCCGTTATACAGACGCGAATACACTGAGCGGGCCGATCCATATACATCCATGTGTATATATCCATCATGGCAGCCTTTTAATTGAGGGTGATTGTGTCATCATAATCCACCATGCAGAGCCAATGTAAATTGATGGAGGCTTTCGGGCAGCCTAGCCTCCGTCGTCACTAGAGTGGACGGCCGCTGACTATTACCCTTCTCATATTCCCAATGCAACACTGGCCTACTCTGAAGCGAGAGTGATTGTGTCATAATCCCCCAAGCGCATTGATGGATAGCACATGTCATTCGAATTTTCAGTCCTTGACGTATCGATGCCAGTTTCCTCTCGATGTTTTCCTTCACCGTTCAAAAGCATGGCACCTAAGTTACCTAAGTTAGTCGAATAGAAAAATGTATTGTTGCGACCGGTTTCGAACCCACGACCTTTAACTATATACCCTTTCTCTTGAATCACTCTATTTGATAGTACATAATCTAAAATATCTAAGCGTACATACATACATATACAGACACGCACCGCGGGAAGCGGCTGTTTTGTACCTACTATGCAAAAATAATGCTACCCATTCGCATGGTCAAATGTTTTAAATGCTGATGTTTGATACCGTCGCTCTATTTGGAGGATTGGAGGCTTGTTTTACAGAGCGTGTACCCGCAGGCACAATGATCACTCAGATACTACATGGCATCAATCCTAACAGTAAAGTTTGCCAAAAAACAGCGAAAGGTTTTATGATGAGGGTTATAATTATCATAACTTATCAGATCACGCGCTTCCCGTGGACCAGATACACTGATAGGCTTTTGTCACCGAAATAGAACAGATACGAGGGCATATATATTTTTTTTTATTGTATTAGAGGTCAGATTGGTATAGCCACGTTTGATGGCGTTGCGCTACTAGTGAGTATTATGATAACTGTGGTTGCGCTATCGTTCAAAAAACATGCTATATGAATGTGCTATGTCGCTATGTGTGACTTTGCACACTTAGTTTTATACCAAACGTCATCTCTTTGTTACTGTACCTACTGTATTTTGTGTTGAGCCAAAAAACTCAAGAGTTATTTTTCGGAGGCCACAAATCTCACAGAATTACCTACCTTTACCGTATGCGAAGTTAAATTGGTAGGTAGGTAACCTACGATGTGATGACTTGATGAGTCTCGGCTCTGACGACCTCTGAACTTGAAGCCGTTGTATTTCATCCCATTCGCGGAAGTATTCACTGACAAAGGAATTACATACTTTATGTTTATGAAAACAAAGAACAAAATGTATGCTGATTAATATTTATGATGGATGAGGATGCGTAAACGTTGCATTGTCTGCGCCCCGCGGCTTTCTTTGTGGCTTGCTTTGTTATGCGTATGCGCACTGATTGGGACGAGCGTGTGTGGTCATTTATCATCATCATGGTCTTCTATTTCCCACTGCTACAAGTGACAAGTACAAGTATTAGAAACATAAGAAGAGTAGGCCACTTAGATTATTTATGCAAACAAACACGGGAAAATGTTGGAGAATGGCAATGAAATGAAATAAAAATGTACCTACCTACCTACTGACATACGAACTAACTTACTTTTAGCTGTTGGGATTGGTACAAGACTAATGTAGAGCGAGAGTGATTGGGTTCACAAACAAGTCTTTTTTGAACAACACGAAAAACAAGATTTTCTCTTCAGCATCTACGGCCTAACTTAGTAATCACCATGTCTTTAGAATTTTTCTTTTCAGCGTCTACGGCCTAACTTAGTAATTATCATGTCTTTAGAATTTTTCTCATCAGCGTCTATGGCTTAACTTAGTAATTACTATGTCTTTAGAACTTTTCTCTTCAGCGTCTACGACCTAACTTAGTAATTACCATGTCTTTAGATTTTTTTCGGCTCCTTCGTGATGTTTTTCTTCAGCGGCTACGGCCTAACTTAGTAATTACCTAGGTACCTGGTACAACTTGATATCTAACACAACGTACGTGCGACTGATTATCATAAAGAGGAAATTATAGGGATGTGTCACTGCCACGGGTGCAAGCATTGTATCGATGGCTGGTAAAATTAATCACGAGAATTAATCGATGACAGTCGTCAGCTGATTTATATTTAAGGTTCTTTGTAAGAGTTTTCACTTCCTGCTAGGGTACCTATTTAATTAATCAATTTACTTTAAGTATTAAAATTGTGATGAGCACAAATTACTTACTACTTACCTAGATGAGTTAGTATACAGGGGGCAAAAAGATATAGCTCTTGAAAACTGAAGGCACATATATATGTTTCAGGCTACCCGGGCTACATATTAGACAGTATAGTTTTATTTATTTTTAACTAGCTATTGCCCGCGACTTCGTTCGGAACACGGGAGCCGAACTTTTTTCCGGGATAAAAATTAGCCAATGTCCTATTCCCGGTTATTATCTAATATGTTTTAAATTTAATCAAATCGGTTCAGTGGGAATCGAGTTATAGAGGAACAAACATCCAAACAGCCAAGCTTTCGCATTTATAATATTAGTGTGATTAGTGTGATGTGATATTATCTACTTTGATTCAAAAATTGAAAAAAAACAAATAAATAGTAAAAAAATATATTGTAATAATATTTTGTCACTAAACATAGCAGCAATGATGTACATTGATTGTTAGGGAATTTGAGTGTTTTGGGGGTTATGCCTAGATGACTATGTGGCAACTAACCATTTGGACTTTAGGAAGACACATAGATAAACCACTCAGTCCCGCCATCATGAAAGCCTTCTAATGTTCCCACTGTTGGGACACTGGCCTACTCTCAGGCGAGAGTGATTGGGTCTTAATCCACCACGCGGACCCAATGCGGATTGGTGGATGGCACATGTGTTTCGAATTTTTAGTTCTTGGACATGCCGATTTCCTCACGATGTTTTCCTTCACCGTATGAGAGCACTGGCATTGCGCACATAAATTTTCGGACAGAAAAATCTAGTGGTGCACGACCGAGTTTGAACCCACGACCTTAGGATCGGAAAGCGGGGTCACTACCACTAGTCCACCGGTGCTCACAATTTGGATGCCAGTCCCGCCATCCAATTGATAATTAATTATTTGCTAAGAGCTCTGAATGAAAACTTCTCGAGTCCGTTTTCGGGAGTAACCTAGTAGATATTTTTACACCCGATATCTGCCAAACATGTTTTTAAATTAACAAAAATGGATTTTCCAACCTTCCGAGCAAGGTTGAAGGCTTTTTACTGATGTGATGAGCCTTCTTCGGTGCTAACCACCAAGTGTAGCGTGACTTACTGCATTATTTCGAAGAATCTATGGCTGTATGACCTCAAAGACAATGCCATCAAGACAAGAGTCATTCTCTTACTTATCTACTAAAATGTAATAGGTATGTATCATCTAAAGAGACGAAAAATCTCTAGTACTATTCCGCTTAACCTTTTAACTGATGAGGTCACACAGTTACCACAGTTAACCTCAAAAGAAAAACATCGACACGTGTTTCATCCCTCCACGGGACATCCTCAGGATGTATCATCTACTTGACACTGGCAAAATTGTGGCAAATATGTCAGAGCACAGAGTCCAAAAACGAAGAAGAAGAAGGTATATAGATAGAGTAGGTACTTTGTATGTATGCTTAGTTACTTGTTTTAGTGCTAACGTAAAGTAATCAATTACTAAAGACACGATTAGGCGATTAGGTTTTTGGTTACTGTTTGGATTGAAGTAGAGGCAACAAATTTAGATTTTTTGACTATTAGAAATAGAAATAGAAAAATATTTATTTAACGCCACACAATTAACATAAAAATAAAAATAACAATACAAATTAAAACTTAACTATTGTGACGAAAAAAAGGCAGCCACTCAGCATGTGCTGCAGACATAATGTGTCTGTAGCGCTGGTTTTCAGTGTAGCCTACGAGTAGTAGTAGCAGCAATTAGCTGCGACACGAGTCTCTCACTATCTAACAATTTACTTAGGTACATTTTATAAAGATTTGCTAAGAAGGCCAAAGCAACAACTAAAAACCTATAAGAAACTCTTCCTAACACTTGAAAACTCAAAACTTTTGATTACAAGCTCACGTGCGATCAAAAAAAATAAGTCCATCTAAGAATGATGATAAATCAAGGTTAACTATGTAGGTATTTTTTACCTACCTACCTTATTGCAATCTTCCTGTTTTGTATACGCTCGGTCCAACCACAGAGTATTAACTTTGCATTCAAAAAGAAATGCGTGGAGCCGCGAGCGCGTTGAAATCTTTTGTACCATGTTGTTATTTGTGTGTTACATTGTTGCTATTGCACAAGTCACAACGATTGAACGAGACTATAAAAATTATTATGCGACTCTTCTGTTTATTTATTGAGGATTGATTGATAGTTTCCATATTTTTTTTTTAATTTTACATTTCGTCTAGAATTGGTAGACTCAAACTTCAGACCCCTTGTATACGTGAATGGCAGTGTCGGGAATAATTTTATTACACTTATATCTAGACTAGAGTATAAAATGTAATAAAACATACGAATTGTTTACTTACATAAAATAATATAAATTTAGGTTTTAGATTATTTATTTCTCATAAGATTTACAAAATCGCTTATTGAGAAACATGATAAAGCTTTTACAATATTATGCAGTGAGCAGGAAAACAATAATTACAAATTTACTTACAAATTAATACAACTAAGCTTACAGTCACGAAATATAAAGATTTTTGCATGAAATTGTGGGTAGTTTTTGTAAACGTACGACGTCTTTGCACTAATAACCTAAACAAATTATGTTTTAATTATTTGAAATACTTAAATTTAATTAAATATTGTGCAAAATCTTTTTTATGTAATGTTTTATATCTCATCCTTTTCTCCACTCGTTCTAATTTTTTTGTAATTTTTATATTGTTCATTTGGATCGTCCTCTCGAGCAAGATCAATACCAGAGGTTCGTAATTGCGTCCCTGTGTCATTCCAATGGTGGTTGTGTTATTTTGGGCCGGGTAAAACTGGTACGTTAGGTTCAGGTTTTAATATTCATGGACCAAAGAAGGGTCAATAACATTTTGATTCACAAAATTCGCTTGTACCAAACTTTTCAAATGCAAAAACTGCTCCCAAAATTTAATTTGTATTTTAGGAGTTACTAATTAGCTATTTTTGTTTTGCTCTGTTAGCTCACATAGTAGCCCATATTTATTTATCTAAAACGGTTTTTCATACAGACTTAAGTGGTTTCGGTTTTTTACTGTAGCTAGGTTACCGATAAATACATTAGATAAGTAATCTCAGTCTTCAGACACAATGTATGCTGCGGATAATATTCGCTTAGTATTTAAATTGCATTTGAATAACAATCGTGTTGTTATTATTAGTTTAGCTAATCCTAATGACCCTTGTACACCATTGAAATAGTATAACAGCATAAGTATTTTAGTTGCCAACTGCTCGCTATTTGAGAGTTTTTGTGATGATTGTCGATCCTCAAGTTCGATATTTATCGAAAAAAAAGAACAGCGTCATATTACGGTAAAAACTTCAGTTAGAAACACTTTAACGCTTAGTATCTAAGTTTAATTATTAACCCGCTGATGACAGATGAAGCTATCTTTTAAGATAAGATAATTTATTTATCAAAAAAAGTGGTTTGCCATATACAATAAACTTAGCTTACAATAAAATGATGGTTAGGTATATTTATTATTACTAGGTAACTATTTTTTTATTTTTAATTTCTTAAATAATAGTTTATAAAACAATGAAGGGATATCGTGATATTTACAGGTTACAAGATCAGACCTTTCTTTGCAATGTTATGTCGACTTTCTAGCTAGAACAATAAAATCGCATTGATAAATAGATTGCTGAACCACCTAGAATGTCTTCGGCGTCATGCAAGGGCCATAACTATTGGGTGAGGCACTGAGGCATTCTGTGGTGAGGCTATGATGTTATCATAATAATGGTACAGGTTTATACAACATCACTTTGGTACTTAGCGTAAATCTATTGACGTGCTCATTTTATTATCAAAGTTAGTTGCACAGGTAGTCAGAGGCGATAAGTTAACTGCCTAGTTACGCCATTTCATTAAATCATACGAGAAGTGTGCAGTGCTAACACAGGTAGGTATTATTGATCAAACTATTATATTTAAACCGAACAAATAATAATGATCTTAATAAAAAAAATCGCCCTTTAGTGTGCCTATGGGATAAGGTTCAGTCAGCAATAATGTGGTCTACCACCCTAGGTTGAGATTCATTTGAATGTCATAGGATTTCACAGAAACTTTTGCCAAAAGTTATAGACCACTTTCTTTGCTGACTGTACAATAAAAAAAACAAGTAAGAAGTAATAAATGACATTTCGTTGCGCGCGTACATTTCATCTTTACTCCATTATTCGTGAGAACCTCTAATTGGCTCTCTGTTGCTAAAGGATGTCTAATTAACTGTAATAAAGCTGTTGGTTTTCCAAAAATAAAAATAAATAAATCTTATCACCCACAGAATAATCAGGATATTACTTAAATCAGTGTCCATAGGAAAACCTAACTAGTACCTCTTTCATATCACCGCTAGAGGGAGTAAAGTATACATTCATCGTTATGAGTTGTAAACTTGTAACGCTATCTAGGCAAATAAAAATACTTCCTGCTAAGTATTATTGCGCTGAGCATAACTTGCTGGTCGATTACGATCTAGATCTCAGCCACACGGAAGGCTGCTGTTATCATCAGGCATGCATGCTTGCACGAATGTTTGTCAAAACCTGCAGTTATTGCGTGCTAATTGCCGAAACTACATAATCTCAGGTAACGTGATATAATATTTAGCCCCACTTATAAAAATAATCTTTTTTTTTTTATACAACTGAAGTGGCAACCAAGCGTACGGCCCACAAGATGGTAAGCGGTTACCGCAGCCTATGGACGCTTGCAATACCAGAGGTATCACTCGCGGGTTGCCACCTTGAGGCTAAGATCGAAAGCCTCATGTGCCAGTAATTTCACCGGAAACCATACCCTTCACACCGGAACACAGCAGTGTGAGCATTACTGCTTGGCGGCAGAAACAGGTATGGTGATAGTCCTTCCCCGGACGAGCTCTATCACAGAGAACTAGGATCTTTTTACTATTAAAAATAATCTTTAGTTTGCTGCTGTTAAAAATGAAATTTGTTGCGTCGTTAAAAGTCGCTTAAGAAGGTCATTCATTATCAACCTGCCAAACTTAAGGGATAGGTTCCACACATAAAAAAAATACATTTACTTTTTTTTTAAACATTTTTTTCTTTATTAAAAAAAAATGTATATAAAACTGTATCGCGGAGTACGCTTTCTGTTCCTATTTTGTGAATTAGGGAGTAAGGTCATTGTCCAACGGAATTGAAATAAGACTGATCATGATTTTTCTTTTACCTACTGCAGTTACCAAATCCTATGGTTCAAAAGTAGACTGTTAATGATAAATTTTGTAGGCAATCATACCGCTGCGCCGGCGCCGGCGTAGTCATAGCAGCATAGTTTATATGCTACCTACAGCAAGTGAAATGTCTATCTTTTGATTCTTGCTGAAATATGAAATTGTGAAGTCCATGTTTCAACTCTCGTTTCAAATCGAATGTAACCGCAAGCAAGCGTCACACTTACCTACAAGAACAGGTTTTTGCCATCCCATTGTTTGCGTAATGACAGTTTATTTCTCCCATGACTTGTTTGTGTTAGGATTGTCTCCAGTTAGTATTACTATAGGAATTTCCCAACCGATTGATATAAAAATACTGTTACGAACAGTGTTGTTCTGTAACACGGGTTCGTAATCTCATACAAAGCCACCGACGATGTTTTTAATAAGTATTTTACTTTAGGCCAGTTTTACCACAGTGTTTTCTTTCAGCATTTGAGTTCTTCTAGATTGTTCAGTAATGAAAAAAAAATATTTAATCAGGCCACCTGGACTCCGTTCTTCCTTAGTGAGTCTTTTCTGTTTTTTGTTAGCACGAAAATAAAAAGGTGACGTCAATTTACTAGGAAGTAAACTACGTCATCTTTGCTGTTATAGTAACAGCTTAGCCCCAAGGCGATGTATCATCAATAAAGAGGGCACTTGACACGTATGCCTTCCGTCATTGATGGTTTTTTGTTAATCAATGTTTAAAACATTTTAAGATATCTGCTAATTTATATATTACTTAATAAGTGATGTCGGAGACGATGTTACGGAAGGATAGCCCTGGGGGCTTGGTCCGGAAATCCCCTGCAAAAGGGATTTCCGAACTTTTTGTCCGCAATTCCCCTTATAATCGAATATAACTGCGGCGGGGTCTACTCTTGAAAGCACAGCTTGAAAGCGACAAAACGTTAAATTATTGTGTCAAATATCTTAGTTCAACTTACGTCGATGACAAGTAAGTTATAGGATAAACCATAACAACTGACATTTGTTTTTCCTGTTCTGTGGTCAGGATTATATTAGGTAAGTACCTACTAATATCGCTTTTGTTCGCAAGAGTATATCCTCAGAATTAAATAAAGATCGGAAAGCGGGGTCACTACCACAAGACCACGTCTTATATTGCATATTATACAAAATAATATAGCACTAACCCAATTATCGCAAGAGATGTTGAAAGAGCAGGCGACTTTACACAGTTTGCACCTTCTCTTCCGAATCAACACTAGCAGAGTACTAAAGCATTCTAAATATTGTAATACGGTTAGATACAAATGCAGTGAAGTGACAGGCGGAGAGCAACAAGCACTATTAGTCACTAGATCTTAGTGCATGGGAACGGAGAGCTGGCTTGTGAGAGCACATTGGTGTGCAAAGAGCCTACCTACCTTACCTTCCAAGTAGAAGTAATGCTCGGACGTGTCAAAATATCACTACCCAATGTTACTGACGAGGTGATCAAGTCGTTCGCCTGATTAGTCGTCACGACTCACGCGCCTTACCATACCACAAAACAAATTTTATTGTAAAAAAAGTAAAGTAAAGTTAAAAAAAATATTTCGAGACAGTTGATACATAGTACCTAGGTGGTAATAATATTAAAAGTGTATATCTAATCAGTTAAGCATATACGAGTACATTTAGATCATAAGTCTTCGAAAATGGTCGCCATTCAGCATTTGCTAAAGCAGCATACATAGGAGACTACTTTAGCGCTCTTCCATGGCGCCAACGGCAACTGCGAAACACTAGTCGCATATTACATTATACAACATAACCCATTTCAGTATCACCGAATGATTTCAAATGCGTGGTACCTACGTACAGAACAGCGTTCGTTACATTACCCCAAGCTCAAGTTACACCCAGTAATATCAATCAAATGCTGCAGTGCCCTTTTGTTTTGCGTGCACCACATTACTGCTTGAATATCTGCCACAGCGGCGGTACCCACCAAGACGGAATTATGCTGAAGAGTCCACCAAGTAAAAGAAACAACTCAGAAAGGTCAGAGAACATGATCGTTACAGTACGCGTAGTGCAAGTCATATTCTGTCATTTTTCAACTGGATATTCGCGTAAGGCGATAAGTCCATCTGATCCAAGAAGAGTTGTGTAAAATCAACCTTACGAAGACGACATGAATAGCTTTGCGTTTTTTTGCTCCGTTTGGGTGGATAATAATTCTCCATATACCGATGTATCCAAGAGGATAAACGACTGACGAATGAGTACTAAGTTTTTTTTTTTTATTATGTTAGCAAGTGACAAGACAATCAAGGCGCCCACCTGATGTTAAGCACCACGCCTGACTATTACAGATGAAGTGCCACCCAAAGCTTAAAGTTTTTAAGTGTTTGCGTGGCACTGCACTGCGCCTATCACCTCGAGACATTGTCGCCCAGAATTTAAATTGCTACAGTGCCCTTCAAACCTAAACACAGTAATGCTTGCGCACTACTGCTTGGAGGTAAAATATCTGACACTGCGGTGGTACCCACCAAGACGGGCTCTTGCTGAAGAGTCCTACCACCAGGTAAAAAAAAAGTATATACGTAGTGTAGGACGCCCCCTGTCATGTGTGGATGTTAATTTTTGAGATTGCAGAGCTACGTCAAGCTGACGCACGCAAGCATGTCCAGCTGTGGACTTGTAGGTTCGAGAGTGATGTTGTAATAGTACTTACAGTTTCTCCTCCAAGCTGGCTGCGTCTACCGGCTTGCCTCGCTGGCTCTCCGCGTCCGCGTCCTTGACCTGGTGAGACAACATTCGTTGGTCATGCTATGGTTTCACTTTGTAATCATTTCTCTATGACTTTTTTGTTAACTTCGCATGTTTTTCCAATGACTTGAAGAAATAAGACCAGTTTTCGTAGCTTTTGGAAAGAGAGCATGGATTTGTCGAGAAATAATATCCATGAGTAAGTTCGTACGAGTCAGTGGAAAACTCTCCAACCCATCATCCATGCTTGTTTTAAACCCAAATTCCAAAGAAATTTGCCCCAGGTTTGCTATTATAAAATGTGGGCTCTTCGAGCCGGATTAGGTACATAAGTTACCGAAACTATCTAACGATCTAACGATATTATATTGTTGTTTATTAACTACTGGCGGCTCATCCCGGCTTTGCACGAGTGGACATAAAATATAGCCTATGTTACTCAAGGATATTTAAATAAGGAATTTTTAAATTCAGAGCGTTAGTTTTTGAGTTTGTTAGTTATTAACAAAAATACAAATCGTTCCTCTATAAAATATTAGTATAGATAGATGATGAAGGCTGAAGAGAAAGAACGGGAGAGTTTACGATAGAAGTGATAATTATACAATCGGCTTTGTTGCACCGAAACAATAAACACTAATCGTAAGATAAATCACGTAATTGTGTGTCATACCTACTCGCGTGAGTCGTTGAATGTGTACGCTTCTTTAACAAAGTCCCAAGCGACATACAAAATTTATCAATTGTCAAATTTAAAAACTTAATTAAACAAAATCTGTCTCCATAAGCTTACTATAAAACAACCGATTACCTAGATGATAAAAAACCTTGGGACGAATGTGCTCCCACTCTACTTGGAATCCATAACAATAGCAAGGGTCATGCCAAAAAAGCGATAGGAACCCAGCCGGTGTTGTTGCCAGTTCTTTTACGGCATGGGCGCGTTGGAACTGGTGTAAATTTTCCTAGCTTGTTAGACGTTTCAAAGTGATCCTTGTGATTCTACTGAATAAATAATTTTTGATTTTGATTTTGATTTTGATTTTGCTTGCCCGAGATTTTCTTTTGCCCATCTGTTGTGGATTTGTCTGATTGATGGTTTTGGACTACTTTCCTAAATAACATAGATAATAGATGTAGGTACCTACCTACCTAGACAGACACTTAGGTGGGACCTTATGTTACCTACTGGAATATTTCTTACTAAAGTTACCCACACGGTAAGCCCATGGAGAACAGCTATAACTGTGTTTTAAACTTCATAAGTTACAGTGAGTGATGGGTGATGATAACGCGTGGCGTGTTATGGATACGATAACTATTCAAACGAGTAAACCTACCTTGTGCCACATATTAATTTTCAATACTTAAGTATTAGTCTTTCAGCAAGTAAAAGTATTAGTCTTTGAGCACTGGTGGTCTAGTGGTAGTGACCCCGCCTTCCGATCCTAAGGTCGTTCAAATTTTCTTTTTTAATAGGTTCAAATCCGGTCGTGCACTAATGGATTTTTCGCTACGAAAAATTTATGTGCGCAATGTCAGTGCTCTCATACGGTGAAGGAAAACATCGTGAGGAAACCGGCATGTCCAAGAACTAATAATTCGAAAGACATGTGCCATCCACCAATCCGCATTCGGTCTGAGTGGTGGATTAAGACCCAATCACTCTCGCTGGAGAGTAGGCCAGTTTCCCAGCAGTGGGAACATTAGAAGGCTCTTATGTCAAGTAAAACCATTTATTGCGTATTGTCTATAAACACCTTCGACAGGAAACAAACTTTTGACCTTTGATTTCAGGAAGAGGTGGTAAATCTACAAGATTTATTCAGTGAATCCCTTTCGATTCGACTGAGTCACCTTCTCTTAAGCTTAAACAAATACACAACGTACTCGTACTTTATAATACATAAAAAATATGCAACTTATATAGTTACGAATAGCTGTGAAATAAAAAACTAAATGGTTTATGCAAGATTTCACGCCTTGCAGACATCCATAATTACACTTTGATACTTTTTTTATATTCTGATTCTGGATGGCAGATAAGTACTACTACTAGTACCGAACTACCTACTACATGCTACATTAGCTGCTACCTCTACTTCCTACACCTACACTTCTATTAGATGCTATTCGAGTATCAACACAATAGCGTAAGTAAATAAAATCCAACGTACACTGCACATGGCATATTAGAAGTGGGTCATGTGCCGTAGAGTACAAAGCGAATGCATTGCAATCTAGACCGACAAAAGCATGTGATACCTACCTAAATTGTCATAGGTTCTAACCACGCGTCCGTCACAAATTATGTAACTATGTAGTGTGTCGAGTTTGAACCTCGAAGTGAACCGAAACTAAAAATAAACAATTTTACATTATAAAAAGATATAAGACTAGATTAAACCTTTGGGCTTAGAATAACAATATTCTCTGAGGAGCTCTGAGGTCTAGGACGAACTTAAATAAAGGCCTATGAGTTAGGTTAGGAGAAAGATGATGAGATCCAAGTGGCACCGCATACGTAGGCACTTACATGAATGACTGAAGCTGACATTACTATTAAAGATGCTTATAAAAATAGCTCACTATTTCAATGTTTTGAACATTGAAATAGTGAGTGAAATAGTTTTAAACTGCATAGCACGATTGCCTTCTGATGACTATGATAATAATAGTCAAGCTGCGGAATAGGTAGTATGTAGATATAAAGATGAAGATTTGTATAATATTCAAATAACAAAACCACACAGCCATAACAAACAAATCACAAAGCAACAGACAGAACCTCGCACTTTTGACACGGAATAAATAATAGTGCTTGCTCTTTTAGTCACGGATTCCCTCGTTTATTTCTAAATCGTCTTAATTGGGCTCAAACAAGTGCCTGTCTGAAATTTCAGAACGAGGTCGTAAATCTTGCCAATGCCATTAGTGCATTGAAGCATCCCTAATTTGTTTCGACAGCAATTTTCAAAGTAGGTACAATACCTAAAATACCTGAGGATTTTTAGTAGATATTATAGTGTCGCTGAAAATAAATTACTAAATCCAATCACGGAACCTGCAATGTTCCTTGTTCTTGTTCCTACAAATGTTACAGTACAACACGTTGCGCCTCGCGTCGGAGTCGTATCGTATCGCGGCACACTTGCTTTTCTGATTTTAACAGGTTAGGTAGTACTACCTACTAAGGTCGTATATTTTAGATGCAATTCGTAGGATGTTCCCCAGATCCGGATTCAGATTCCGGAGATGCAAAGAAGTATAATTATAAAGCTATTGGTCTTTCTAAGTACCTAAGTGCCCTAATAATTGTATGAACAGACATGTTTAGTTTGGGTCTTTACCCATTTCATGTCACCCGGCAATAATCAAACTTCCAAACTTGCGCCATGCTGAGTTGAGTGGCTCAAAGCCACTATAATTTTCTACCATGGTTGCGAAACCGATATCATTTTGGCAATTTTCACTTGTCTCTCAATATCTCTAAATTACAACTGATTGTTCGAGGAAAAAACCACAACTTCACCATCGACAACGAAATCAGAAATCTCAAGTTCAAGAGAAACACGAATCAAGTTTGTACCTACCCATTCGGTTGGTTGGGTTGGTCGGGATATCACGTTTCATTGCAAACAAAATGTCTAGTAGTTTGATTGATTTAATATTTCGTAGTCAGAAAAAAACGGATAAGAACCTTGTAGAGGTACAATATATTCATAGTTTATTTCACAGAACGGCACGTAAGTATACTTCAATACTTCAATACTGACGACCGATGTGGCGCAGCGGGCGCAGGTCCGCCTGCGACGCGGAGGTTGCGGGTTCGATTCCCGCCTCGGGTCAAATGTTTGTACGATCTACAAATATTTGTTCCGGGTGTTCTGGGTATTCTCTATATATAATAAAAAATATCTATCTATGTATTGTATTGTATTAAGTATATATCAGTCATCTAGTACCATAACACAGCTCTGTTTAACTGTAGCTTATCTTGGGGCTAGATGATGCTGTGTGGATTGTCCAACATTATTTATTTATTTATTTATTTATTATTTAATACAAGGTAAGAAATATTGTATGAAAATATAACATAAAGAAAGTAAGGTACCTTAGCGGATCTCTCGGCTGTCGTAAAGTTAGCCTTTTGTGATGCGCAAAGACATTTAGTTCGTAAAAGCTCTATTGCGCATCGAAACGGCTAGCTTCACGACGGCCAAGATCCGCTGGCTTTTTTATTATACATACTATTCATCCATAGAGAATCTTAAATCATTTAAAATTTTAAATTTTAACATCAGTTTCAGTTTTAGTGATTAGTATAGACCTTCGATGGATGAGCCAGTAGGTATAACCCGGACGTTAACCACGAAGCCGGCAGATATTGCGCAACAGGTGCCTTGTAGAGCAAATGGATGTAACGTAGACGTAACGTAGACGTGTGTAGAGGTAGGTTTCTTCAACGGAGTAGGTACACCACTGACATTATCTATGGAGGGAAAGCGCTTGCGCACTTCCATTGTTGAGTGAGTCAGATTGATGGATGTCGAGGCTTCTTTAATATAGGATAATAAAGGATTTATTGTGTCAGTAAGTGTCAAAGGGATTTGATATTACTGGGACAACGATATTGATAGAACAGATAACCAAGAGGCAAATTGGAATTTCTTAAAACTTCTTTTGGAACACAGTAAATATCTAACAGACAACACAATAAACATTTTTCCTTTAGAACTTTGTTTTCTAGGTAGGTAAGTACTTAAAAATAAAATTGTTTGTTACTGTTAATTATATATAATTATTTAATATTATATGTTGTAAATCTTAAAAAAAAAAAAACGAAATATATGTTCGACCGAGGTTATCAATAAAGTGAAGTCGTATTAATTGATCTTCACGATACGGGCTCGCCTAGTTTGAAGATCGCTGACAAGTTCTACCTCTGTTAAAATAATAACAGCTATATACATAAGAACCTACCTACTTGTTTACTTAATGTTTTCTGTGTACCTAGTTCTAAGTTTTTGGCTGCAAATAAATATTTTTCATTTCATTTTTTTTCATGTCATTTTGTTAGTCTTATATTTTTTTCACATTTTTTTTATGGTGTTACAAAGACCTAGCCACTATGAAATTGGTCCTTTCTTAAAAATTCTTTTGGAACACAGAAAAAAACCAGGTAACAGATGAAAACATTTGTATGAACTTTGAAAGGTAGCGTTACAGGAATGGATATTATTCAAGCTACCTCTCAGACAAAATATTAGATCATCCTCACCAACATAGAGTTATTTTCCTCACACAGCAAACAAGACAACGTGCGGCAATATTATTCGCCTTTCCTGTAATCGGTGCAATTAAATGACCAACAATGATGCACGCACAAGTCGCGGTACCTACTCGCATTGTCGACATGTTTTATTCAACGCAGCATCTTCAGTCTTAGCTTTATTGTTTATATAGGGATTAGAGCCATTACCACCATCGCTGCATATCTATACTAATATAAACTAATATTATAAAAAGAGTATGTACATACATATTTTATTTTGTTTAATAAAGGCTTTATGATATTTTATAAAAAGAGAAGATTTGTATTTTTTATTTTTGTTTTTTACGAACAAACTCAAAAACTACTTGTCCAATTTCATAATTTTTTTCACTATTAGAAAGATAATTGATAGATTCAGGCGTTACTTTGCGGAAATCCATTACAAGATAAAAAACAGACGAAAAATCTTTAGTACTATTCCGCTTAACCTTTTAACTGATGAGGTCACACAGTTACCACAGTTAACCTCAAAAGAAAAATATCGACACGTGTTTCATCCCTCCACGGGACATCCTCAGGACCATCGACTTGTTCTCCGGCAGACGTGTTGCTCTGTCGAGCGCTGGAGCCAAAGTCATCAGTTAAAAGGTTAAGCGGAATAGTACTAGAGATTTTTCGTCTGTTTTTTAACTATTAGAAAGCTACATTATCCCTGAGTAACATAGGCTATATTTATTACTAGCGACCTGCCCCAGCTTTGCACGGGTGCGGTTTCATTGCACCCGCGCGAAGCTGGGACGGACTGCTAGCTAGTCACACTAACACACTAATTATTTTGATGCGAAAGTTTGTATGTTTGGACGGATGTTTGTTCCTCTATAACTCGACAACCACTGAACCGATTTGGCTGAAATTTAAAATATAAATAGATAGTGACCAGGAATAGAACATAGGCTACTTTTTATTCCGGAAAAAAGTACAGTTCTCGAGTTCCATGCGAACGAAGTCGCAGGCGACAGCTGGTAGGTTTATAATTGTATTCTATCTGCATTAGCTTTGCTTAGTTTGGAGGTAAACTGTGTAAAATGTCCGCGAATTATATATTTATACCCTACTTCCAACTAATAATTATAAAGGTCCCTATATTTACTATCTTATTCAAAACAATACAACATGTATTTTAGGCTTGGTTGCCCTTAGATAATCCCCTGCAAAAGGGTTGTATAAGGATCTTTTTTTAGTCTCTAGCAGCAGTAGCAGCTTTATTAGTTAGTGGACATTGGGCCTAATGCCACCTAATGCTCATTAACACTGTGGGAAACGAACACACAACGTGCGATAACCATAAACGAGATAATTATAAGCCGTTTTGCATATTTATGAAGATTTATTGATTGACAGACTAGAATCGAAAAGAAGTAGGAAGAGCTTGCATCTCGGAGACTTGCTGTGCTTACTGTGACAGAATGTATCGATGACACATTTATAATATGATAAAGTAGGTTAAGTATGTGTCTATTCTTTCTTTGCATTTATACAAAGACCGATAGGTAATAAAAAATATGCTAATAACTTCTTTGATTCCAATTTACCCTACTTTCAAGAAAGTAGGGACTAGGGACAGTTGAGTTTTTAAGAATATGTGGCAAATATGCTTTAGTAGGTGCTCTTGTCTAGGGCATATTTCAGTTGTTATTACTCCTTATTTTTTTGTTAGTCTCGCTAAAACTCGAGAAGAAATGTTTTCTGAGTAACATAGGCTATATTTACTACATCATCTAGTACCTACCCCTAACACAGCTCTGTTTAACAGCAGCTTACCTTGGGGCTAGATGACGCTGTGTGGATTGTCCCAAGCTAAGCAGAGCTTGTGTTATGGGTAAGTACTAGATGACTGATAAACCTAACTAATACAATACAATACAATACATAGAAAGATATTTTTTATTATACATAGAAAATATCCAGAACACCCGGAACAAATATTTGCATATCGTACAATTGTTCCCAGGCGGGAATCGAACCCGCAACCTCCGCGTCGCGCCTCGGTCGTCAAATTATTACGTCGAAATACACGATATATCGTGATGTACACTACATTAACACAGGTAAGTGTCTTGAATTAAACATACTTAGGTACTTACTTATTACAGAAATGTCTCGTAGGTATGCATTGATGCGCAAGCGCATCCGTTATGCAAGGACGAGCTTTTGAACCCAGTTTAACGTTACCCAATCAAAACCAAATCTATAAAATCAATCCACCCACGTAATTTAAAAGCTTACGATGGTAGATAGGCAAGAAAGTCAATTGACTTCCTTGTAGATAGGTTTCAACTTTACCCTATGCCCGGAATCGCTCTAATTTTTAATGAAAGTGGACTACCACTAATATATATAGTACTCTCGACGGATATTGGCCATCGTGAAGCTAGCCGTTTCGATGCGCAATGGAGCTTTTTGAACTTTGTCTTTGCGTTACACAAACGGCTAACTTCACGTGAATAAGTAGGTTAGGTACTGGTAGGTATACCTCGCCCGAATACTATGACGTTTTTGACGTTTCTCAATACGATTTTGAAAACTAACGATCTCCTTTAAAGCTAATAAAATCTTAAATATTTAAATTATGTTAGTTAGAATATCGTAGGGCTTTGTATTATTTATTTAGCAGTCTTATGCCACAGAACAGATACTATTATTTTATTAATAATATTTATTACTAAGTACTACTTATGCGACCCAATTACCTATGTCATCGGTTTCTAAAGTTTATTCAATTCGGCTGTCGTATTCAACATAGGTAGAGAACTTTAGACTTACTTTTATAATGTTGCTAAATTCAAAGCCATGATGATTAATATTATAATGTTGAATCATCATTTTTTGTCATGCTTACAATCTTTTCTTTACAATACAATAGGTGTACAATAAAAAATCAGTCATCGGGCAACAAGATCTAATCATACGATTATTAAGTATAACAGGTTTTTTATTATTGTTGTCACATGGGGTCGATGATCCGATTTTGGTGATGATTCGGAAGGAACAATGACATTGTATGGAGATCAAGTAACGGGCAGTTATTCAGGTGGGCGCAGTAAATAATAAAATTGTCCTTTATATCTTGGGACCAAAAGTAACGGAGCTCGAACTATTGGGGACAGATGAGAAACGTGATATCTTTGAACTTGCTTCGCCATAACCATTATGTGTATATGGGGATTCAGAAACGGGATGTTCGTTGAGAGGAGCTGAGCGTTATTGGATTATAGTATTAGCATTCTCATAGTGTACCTACCTAGTGGCGAACACAATAAAAAAAAAACAATTTTAGCGCGCAGCTTAATATGTGCCCGTTATATTATTTTAAGTACTGATACCGCCTTGATCTCCATACCGCCGCCATGCCGGCCATTTCGATGGGCACAATAATAAAATTGCTAATAGAGCTTTTACGTCTTTGCGCATCACATACGGCTAACTTCACGATGACCGAAATCCGTTGGCAGGTAGATAAGTGTAGGTGCTTTTTTTTTAATGTCTTATGGTGACAAACAAGCAGACGAGCCGCGCCTGATGAAAGCGGTCATCGTCGCCGTACATCTGCAACCTTTCTGCAACACTATTTTAGATGTTACAGAAGCGTTGCTTACTGTTATGAAACCCTTAACTTTTTTCTTAAATATGCCCATGTTGAAACCCAGTGGAATTTTCTAATATATCAGACGGGCGCTCATTCCACATCTTGCAAGTGTGCGGGAGGAACGAAATTTACTTCTAGAGTTCCAGAATTTTCTGCAGGATTTACATTAGAATATTAAGATGTATCTTCGAGTATAATGAGAACGACCATTTAAAATGTAAAATTTATTACATTGTTATGGATCGAACCTAACCCTTGTGAGCTTTTAAGCTTTGATTAAACTGGTTTTGTTCTTTTCAAAGTGTAACCGAGAGGCGAATCAATGATTAATTTAAAATTATTAATGTGTGTGTTATTTGATCAAAGTAAGTGTTAGGTACCAAACAATAACAATTTTTGTTATGTCATTGTTATCTACACAGATGGACGCACCATTGTTAATTCAATGTTATTCGTTACCACGATTTATTTAAAATGGACTTTAAAACAATACGTGGAGATATAGGACAGAGGAACTATCTCATTATGTAGATAGACAAATAATAACTTTTAAAAGAAATAGGAATATTAAAGGTACCTAGGTAATAGGGTTATATGGTATTTATTCTAATTTTATATACAATTTGGTAAATTCACAGACAAAGATAAATTAGTTGACCTACTGTATTCTGCCTCCAATCCAAGTAGTAGTAGTGATTTGCACTGTGTACCTATAGGTAGGTAGGGATGTACCAATCACAGAACTAATATTAGTTCTGTGGTAGGTACCAATATTTCCTAGGCGATTATGTAGTCTCCGATAGATTTTTAGTTTTTTTATGTAAATTACTAGTACGTAGCACTAATACTAAACTAATATCTGTTCTGTGTTACTAGTCTGAATTGAATAAAAAAAATCTAAAATGGTCAAAAAATAATAAATATTAAAAATATCCGAGAAAGCTTCTTCATTCCACTTATTACCCTCGTGATACTACAACTGTATGGTCGTGCTTAACATCAGGCGACCGACTTAACAGACTTGTGATTCTGCCCCTTCTAAGAAAACACGCGAGCGAGAGTCATGTGCACTCCAATGAGGGTAGATTTATGAGGTAAAATCGTTTATTAAATCTATAGGCAAAATAGTGGCTTTTAGTAGATACCTACTTAAACTTGCCTTCAAGTTTTTAGACACAACTTGACGACTAACTAGTAATAACAGTAAAAAAATGTTGGGGGTAGTCGCTCTAATATAAGGTAATAAGTCAAGGAAGTCTACCTAACTTCTTTGTACCTACTTATAAGTATTATTTATAACTATATAGTAATTTACGGAAACAAAAAATAATATATAGTACTCACTTTGTACTTCATTTTACTTCAATGTTTTCCACCCAATGATTTTTCAATTTCACAGCACAAAAACCGAGAAAATAGGTTACAAAAAAAATCTTTGAAAAAAGTTTCCGCGCGGTTCTGCAAGTCCGCGCATGCGTGCTGCGGTCGTGCGACAATGCTGCGCTTCAGCCGAACGCGCCGGTTTTGCTTCCCCGCCAACGTGGTGCAACGACCTAATAATCAGACACAACACAAGCACTAGGTAGGTAGTCAACACAGGCTACCTCAGCGGCTGTAGCCAGCAGCGAACATAATGAAGGTGAAGGTAAAAGTTGAAGTGCGACCAAAACGGTTGCCGAAATCTGCATCTAAGAACCGACCCGCATTGCATACTAGGCAAAGGAACTTAGTAGGTAGGTCTTACAAAACATTTTTTTTTCATAATTTTTGCGGGTGGAATTACGAACTAAGATTTGGTATGTAGGTAGGAGGGTAGGGTAGGTCACAGACAGAAAAGTAGACAGAATTCTGTCTTTCGGTGAACTATCGCCTATCGCACACACAGTAGACACAGTAAGTTAATAATACTACCTAATGTTTAGATATTTTTCAAATGTTTTTTTGAGAATGTTTGGTCGGAACGTTTGAAACTAGGTCAATGTCCCAACAGTGGGAACATTAGAAGGCTGTCATAATGTACAATCATGTATAAATTAATCAACTTCGCAGCGCGGCAACATGTTACGGTACTTGCTTTAGAGTTAAATCACATTTTGTAAGAAAGTTTATAATTTCATAAATGGGAAACTTCGGAATTTCAAAAGTCGTAATAATAGTTAAGTTTTAAGTTTTGTTATTTTTATGTTTATTGTGTGGCGCAAAATAATTATTCCTTGGTTTGGCGCCATTGTTTTTTTTTTTGTTAACTTGCTGGTTTGCTTTGATAAAGGCAACCCAGTGTGCCATCTGAGGCTGCCACTTTACCAACTTTACTCCGAAATAAAAAAATTAACTGTCAGTGTCAAAACTGTAAAGAATGCCGCAATTTCTCAAGCTGCCTACTTCTACACGATGGGCACGGTTTGGGTTCGTACTACAGTAGTAGTATTTGTACTACAATTTCATGCTTCGTACTACTTACTATCCATACCTTAGGGTAGTACGCTAAATACTAGAATACAGTTTCATCACGTAGAAATTAGGTACGTACCAAAAATTAAGAAAAAGTTTAATGGTTTGGTAAGCTTTGCTTCTTTCTTCTTCGTCTTTTTCTTTTGTTTTATGGCCTCTGTGGCTAGTTTGCCACAATTTTGCCAGTGTCAAGTGTATTAGTTTGATTGTCGCTTAGCAACGTAAACAAACGAAATTTGGAAAGAAACGATGACTTTTCTTTCAAAATTCTCCTGGAAAGTCTTTGACTAAATTACCAACCAACATTACCCCTCCATTTCAATTACTTACACTTGTGCTAAGTAAACAAGTTAAATTGTATAAACTGCCACCAAATTTACGCAATAAAACTTAAAATAACACGAGAAAAATAATTAAAACGGGAAGACCCATGTCGTTTTGACAAGATAGCCAAAGACAATCCTTTGCTTCTTTTTCTGTCTGAATAAACTTTGTCATTTGTCAATGTCATTGTGAACTAAAATAACAGATTATTTGTTTTTTTTAGTTTTTTGAACGTTGGAAACTTTTTTAATCATTAAGTAATCAAAAAAAGAAGTAGAGAAAATATTGGTAAGTTAATGTTGGTTTTATTGATTTCATGACTTCATGTACGTTTTAGATGAATTTAGAAAGTGTAGGTACTACAGTTTTCTTAGAAATACTACTATTTTATGGTTTTTGTACTACTGTTTTCATCGAAAGATTATAATATCCCAAAAATTATTTTGCCTCAAGCGGGATTTGAACCCGCAACCACCGCTTGATACGCGGGCGCTCTACCAATTGAGCTATCGAGACATATCTCGCTTGGACGAAACAATCATTGGGATGTCTTCGGCTCGAAGCGCCGATAGCTCCTGTTTTCATCGAGCCTAAATCCGACCCTAGCCATCATACTAGCCCATTATGATGGGCTAGCGTGTAGAGGAAGCAGTTGTGTCGGATGACTTAAGGCGAGGTGGATGGCGACTAAGACGTTAGCGACTTAATCACAACTAAATGTCGCCATCCATCGTGTAGTCATCGCGTTTCAACCATCGCATGACCATCTCGCTGGTCCAGCGCTGGGCTATCATTTAGAAGAAGCATCAGATGCCATGCCATGCTGCCATAGATAAATAAAAAAAGAAGAAGAAGAAAAATTATAGAAGCTAACGCGTCCTTCTTTTCTTTCTTTGAGCAGCGTTGCTATAACTTTATTTTTAAATTTATTCAATGCAAGTTACTCAAGTTATTACTGCCAAGATATTTCACATTGTAATGATCTAAAAATTTATTTGGCTGGAGTGGTAACTGAAAATGTCTCACGATCCCAGGAAAAGCTTCTATGATCGCGATCGCGACCGCCATGGAAACGATCGCCGCCCATGGACTCGTCCCGAAGTCTACAGAGACGGTAGGGATCCTCGCTTAGATCCTCGGGACAGAGGCGATCGCTCAAGAAAGCGGAGTAGAAGCATCAGCCGGAGCGACATCGAAAAACGGCGGCAATCACCAAGAAAAAATGACAAAGATGTGATCGACGACAACATCTTGAGTGAAATCTCAAAACTACCAGATCCGAGCGAGTTGTGGGAGAATCCTAACTCTCAATTCCAAGAAGGCGCATTCACAGGACAGCCGCAGCTGCCTCCGCCAGGCTTCCAGACCGAGGTAACTTTACATAAAAAAAACGAAATTGTCTAAACAATAGGGTCTTTCTTTGTTTTACAACTTTCGAGGTTATTACTGAATACGTGCTAGTATTATTCTTCGTGCTTTTGATGATATTAATGATATTATTATCGTATTTTGTAATATTCAATTACCATCCACCAACCGGCGTCAAAATTGCAGGTAATACCTACCTATTACTTGAGTTTCGAAAGTGAGTTTTTACTTTTATAGAAAACAGTAATGTTATTTTGTACAACATTAGTTTGGTTAGAGCCACTATTTACTTATAATTTCCTTTACAAAGCCACCAAACCCAAGCTACTCAACTAGCTACCAACCTTCATACTCGGGAATCTACGATGACTTCCCACCCACTGCGTCAGGCCCTCCTTCCCTCATGCCGGACATTGCATCATGGAACCAGATGTCTCTGCCCCCTCCTCCCGGGCCTCATGCAACCTACCAGAATGCCGAAGACCAGATGAAAAAAGAAGGTATGTTCTAAATGTTGTTTACAATTTAATTTATTTAATTGTCTTAGCTAACTATTTCAGGCTACAGACGATCTTTTCTAAACTTTATTTTGAACTTTTGTATCATTGAATTTTTATTTGCTTTGTGATAATAATGCAGTTTCAAAGTGCTCAGTTTATTGATCAGCTCAAGCTCAAAATATTTCCAGTGTCTGAGCATATTTCCAGGTATGTAGAATATAGGCCCATGTAGGTGTATCACATAATATGTATGAACTACAACACAATAAAATTGTTAGGTTACTGCATGCTTAGCTGACAGTTTTCTTGTGTGCAGGGTTGAATGGTTTTATGCTTGGGCATTGAATAATTATTCATCTATATCTACATTAACACAACTCTCTGCAATGTTCTGTAATGTTTGATCTTTATTCGACTAAAACTACTTTGGATTAAGAGATAACTATATAACTTATACTTTTTCTATACAAACATTAATTCTGTTAATGTTTTAAGCCTAGTTTGTTTAAAGATAAATTGGCTATAAAATTTTGCTGCTGCTAGAAACATATTAATTTAGTTGCATAAAATTTAACTTAACTGAAAATGAAAATGGTTTTTTTAAGCTTTACAATATTTGGCGGTACAGTATTAATTTTATTATTACCATAAAACAACTTAATATAAGTAGGTAGATGTATTTTGTATATTTTAATATAATTATGTACATATTTTATTTTGCTTAATTGTTATATACTTAATAATAAAGATCTTAGTAGGTAGATAGTTTATGTACCAATTAGAGCTCTATTCCCTACACTAGGTCTCAGCTGAGCCTGTAGTTGTAGGGTCATAGCGACTCACTTCGGACTCTACGCTAAAAACTTTACATATTAAAGCCCTTCCTTGGTTAGTTATCTAGTAGCGTGACATAAATTATGTGCCTGTAGAAAGTAAAGTAATATCAGAATAAAAAATAAAAAGAAAAACAAAAGTAAACTATAGACTAATCCTATCTTTTAAAATTCCTTATTGTGTGTATAGTTCGCACAGCGGATCTAGGCTTCCGTGAAGTTAGCCATTTGTGATGCGCAAAGACATTTTAGTTTGAAAAAGCTCCATTGCGCATCGAAACGGCTAATTTCACGACGGCCGAGATCCGTTGTGAGAACTATACTTGTGAACATGTGGTGTGAGTGTGGGTGAGAGAGAGTGGGTGGGGGTGTGATTGTGTGGGCTTCCATGTTCCTTCCAGTCTCAAGAGTCTGGCTATCACAGCGGGAATCCCACAATGTGAGTGGTGTGTATGTGCGGAAGTTTGGGTGTGTTTTATATAAAAGTGTATTGGTTGGTTCTACTGGATCTATATATAATGATTAAAAAAGAAATTGTGATTCTTTTCAGTAATGCAATAAGACTGCAATTTCTTTAGATTTAAATCTTTAGTATTCCTCTAGTGTGATGGTTAACACTATAAAAAAAACAAAAATATGCAATTTCTTTACTCTACAAATAATGGTATGGTTATTTTTAATGTGTATTTTCTTTTATTGTAAAACATTTCCCATATACATATATTATAGATTTTTAAATATCTAAGATTTCTAAGCTCTTACTATAATGTTAATTATTATTTAACAGTACTACAGTAGATAAAGTGAGTAAACTACAGTGGCTTTATAGGTCTAACACTTACTATTTCTAGGTCTATGACTACTTCCAATCCGAAACGATTATACTCATACCTACTCAGTAAGCATGAGCACCGTGATTAAAAAAAAAAACGAAAAACTTTCAGATTTATGTCATAAAAATAGTTTTTAACTTGGTTTTCACTCATTGGTTCTGCAATGCATGTGCTGTGCTGTCAACATGAGTATAGCAGAACTTGCAAACAGCTAAGCTATGTCTTAATATTTCTACTACTGCTCTAAGTTTACTTAACTATGCATTTTTAAGCACTTCTCACCAACTTTAATACTCACGATTGACATTCACAGCGAGCCTCGAAACAGAAAGGCACCTCCAAAAATCAGCACTGTCTAAGCAGCGGGAGGACTACATAAAGAAAGCGAGCATTCTCAAAAAAGAAATGGACACATTAAAAGATCAGCGCAACGAGCTCCGCGGAGACCCAAAGAGATCTCCCAGCCCCGACACCAAAAGGTTCTTGAAGGAAAACACCAAGCTGCAGGTTTGAAGGAAACCATTACAATATTGAACTTTAATGTGATGATATAAAACATTTTATTGGTTGTGTAGTTTGCTTGAATATTGCGCTTGTTAGCCCTAAGTGTACATGAATGTAATTAATAACTTTTATTTAAATTAGTCTTAGATGAATGTAATTGTTACGGAATCTATTTTACCTAGTTGGAGATCCAGAACAAGTTGAAGACCATCACCAACGTGGTCGACATGCTGAACGGAATCATCGGCGAAGAGGCGGCTGAGGTTCACGAATCAGATGACTCTCCTGATCGCAAGCGGAAGTCCAGGTTAGCTCACCTATGGTTTTATGAATTGACTCCTATTTATAAGAAGCATAAAGTTCACTATCCCTTCAACTCTGATTTCTCTGTTGGACCTTGGTGATTTGCTGTTCTGAAATGAACTTTGTGTTTCGCAATGATATTATACAATAACAATGTGATGTAGCATTGCATTAAGTTTAGTTTTACTTTCCCCCCCAACCACAGGAACGCAACGCTTATTTATTTCGTCGTTTCGCAAAAAGCTATTCGCTTTTCCTGCAATCTTAAAAGTGCTTCGACGTAACGGACTGCGCCATACATCGGAAGAAATGCTTTTTTTTTATTTGAACGCTTGAAACACATTGTTTTATTAAAATGTATGTATCTGTATGTACATGCACTGTATGATTTATTATTATGAAGCCTGTTTAAGTTACACTGTTTGTTTTTTTTTTTTGTTATTTGTTAGTCATAATCACAAAAAAAACACTGTATATGCTTAATTCTTGAATCGCTATTCATAGTTTACTTCACAAAATATTTGAAATAATATTGTGTTAGAATGTTGTTATTTTCAAACAACTACATACCGAATTCTTTTTGTAATAACTGTTATTGTAAAAATATAGTGTACTGTAATTATATTATAAGTACGTAATGTAATAAACAACCCTGCAAGTATTCCTTGAATCAAAATAAATAAATATTCTAATGTAGATGAAGTTTTATTATCCTTGCTTTGGAAATGATTGCTATTTAAGTTTTGTTATGTAAGTAGATTGTGTCAATTAAATATGTGGTGCAGAAGACAACCCAGAGAGCAGTTTCTAAAAGTTTCAGCATCAAACCATGGCACTATACGGCTGTCATCATCATCTATTTAACAAGTAGGTAATAACACTAGCGAAATTCATAGGTATTCAACTCAAAAGTGTTTGATAAACCGAGGTATTTTTATACCTACTTTTAATCTTGTATTAATGTAACTGTATTTAAAATTTAATTAAGTAATTCAAATCAAATCTTACTTTGTTCTTTAATTATAAATGTTTGCTCGGCGGAGGGAATTAGTATGCCATTCCACAGGCTTCCTAGTTTGGGTACTAATGCTGTCCAGGAGAATAATATAATAATATTGTAATTGCAATAATTGATATTATGTTATAACGTTTGTTGTGATTTTCAATAAATTTCATTTCATTTCATTTCAACTGTTACTAGGATTTACTGACAGTACTTTAGGTTTTAACATCGTTTTTACAAGCTAAAATTGAGTACATATTACAATTACACCTATGTGAGGGAATTTATCACTGACGATGATGTCCCGCGTTTTAGTGTATAACATTAAGTTGGTTTGGTAATGTGCCTTTAACTTTCTAATTTTTTAGTTTTACAAGAAAGATGGCCACTATACAGATCGGTAACATCAAATACCGTACTGTACCATTCGTTAATAGCGGTCGGTAAAAAAATAGTTCATAGTTATACCGAGCGGTATTCTTTGCATTTTTTTTATTTTATTTTCATAAACAAAAGTAATGTGTGCGGAAAGGCTGATAAAAAAAATTGCATTACAAAAAACGAATAATCTAAACAGAGCATTCGTCTCGAAAAATGCAGCTCGTAAAGACAACACAAAACGGCAAACATAATACAACGGCTTGTCAGTCCGCCGCGAGCTACTGAGCGAGCGAGACGTACGTTGTTTTATGCTCGAAGTGCATTACAAATAAAATCGACTGATGTTATCTAGAAAAAATAAATATTCAACCCATTTTTAACAAAAATATTCCACCTTATCTGCTAAGCTTCTACAATACCAAGTTAATTTAAATCTAACAGGCAATACCCAACAAGATAAAAACCAAGATAAACTTTCAGATCTCCATCAAACAAGAAGTTCAACTATGTGTACTACGATCCGGAGATGCATTGGTGCCGCGTTTGCAACGAGTTCCCGCCCACGGCTAAGGACTACCTGAACCATCTGCATTCCGCCGCGCATCACAAGTTAGTATTAATAGACGAGTATATCTTTCTCTTTCTAATACATTGGTTTCATGCAACAGTCAAATTACTGGGCGAAAAAAAACATAATAAACTCTTTTTCGTTATTTTCTGAAATAAAAAGATAGATCCTCCCGCCTGCGCCAGTTTTATTCATGAACTGATAATAGCAAGTTGAAAGGCGTGATTGACACAAGGGTTAATTCATTGGTTTCATGCAACAGTCAAATTACTCGATGAAGAAGACTTCAAAAATTCTTGTTATTTGTTATGGAGTAGAGTTCTTTGTGATAGAGCTTGCCTTACAGGCACATGAGATTTTCCATCCAACGTCTTAAGGTGGTAACACGCAAGTGATATTTCTGATGTTGCAAGCGTACATAGGCTACGGTAACTGCTTACCATCAAGTAGGCCGTACGCTTGGTTGCCTCTTTAGTAATATAAAACATAATAAAAAACATGAAAAAACAGATCGTTCCGCGCCGCCAGGGCCAATTTTATCGTAGTAACAGTTGTATTGACACAAGAGCGAGCTTTATCTCGTTTTATAACTAAAGTAAAGCAAAGTAATACAAATATATTTATTCAATAATATCACAAGGATCATTTTGAAACGTCTTAAAGCTAGGTGAATTTACGCCAGTTCCACGCGCCCCAGCCTAGAAGAATCTGGCAACAAACTCGGTTGGGTTAGGCTTTTTTTTGATGATCCCTCTTCATCACAAGGTGCCAATTGAACTAGGTGAAGCTCATGCTAAGTTGAAAAGATAGGAAAATAATACAATTAGGTGTCATAGGGATATAATGTAAATAGTAAAAGTTTTGTGGTTATAAAATATGGTAAGTAAGTAAGTTCGTATGAGTCAGTGGCCAACTCTGGTGACAGAGTTTCTAGGCCGCCGGAAGGCCTCTGTCGTGGCCTAACAACTTTGAAAAAACCGGGACCGACTGCATAACGTGCCCTCCGAAGCACGGGAGCGCTCAGTTGAAATTGCCACTGGCGGTCACCCATTCAAATGATGACTTAACAGTGCATAATTTTGTTGTCTAAGAACAACTAAGCCAGCTACGTAGCTCATAAAATATGGTTATTTTTCAGGATGGCGGCGGCACACATGGAAGCACCCTGGCACACTGTTACTGGAATGAACGAGGGCTATCCTAGTTTCCCCTCGGCGCCAACCAAACGCACTCCCATCAGAGGTAAACATTATTGATAGATTTCAATCCACATAAAACCCTAAGTTTGGAAGACTTAGGAAATTAGACTTTGTTGTGAGTTTGTGACTAGATATTTTTGTTTTTATAGTGTATTAAGGGAATACTAACGATTATAATATCCCAAAAAATATTTCGCCTCAAGCGGGATTTGAGTCCGCAACCACCGCTTGATATGCGGGTGCTCTACCAATTGAGCGGTGGAGCTATCGGCGCTTCGTGCCGAAGACATCCCAATGATTATTTCGTCCAAGCGAGATATTTGTTGTGACTGTCATAAAAGCGAGTTTAGCTTACTCGAAGACTAATTTTTATCCTAATGATAAACAGCACGAACTTCTATGTACCATTTCCTATATGTTCTGACAACTGGGTTACAGAACCTGTAAGCCAATCTAAACCTTGTGCTTCCGACTTTTAGGTCTGCAATTCTTCGTGCCGTCGACCGCCTGGTACTGCAAACTGTGCGACCAGTTTATAGGAGATCTACATTGCGCGTCCGCGCACTTGAAATCTATAACGCATTCCAAAAACTACATTGTAAGTATAAAACAATAGCTTTTGCCTGCAACTTCGCTCGCTCGTGGTTCCTGAATATAGTTGGACTTCCGCCACTTACAATTAGGCCCTGCCCTACCTATACCTAATAGGCACGATGGGAGTAACCAAAAAGCACTAAAGTAGTCTTCACCCTATGAAAAAGGATTCAAGGAATTCTCTTTATGTTAGATGCGAGATTGAAATTATTTTTATAATAAAATAAAACTACAAAATACAGCAATCCGCCTTAAAAGGTTGAACACCTATCAGAGCATCTTGGTTCTTTGATTGGTGGAATTTTGATGGATAAAACATCAAATCATCAAAATTCTGCATTTCCATCTGAGTATCTCACATACATTTGTATAACGACTCGTACTCTTTGCTCCCGGTATCCTACGCGTCGACTGCTAGACGTGCGATACCTGTCATGTCTTCTACGAATCTCGCCAAAATGGCGGTGGAACGTCAGTTCAATATTAGGCTGCGTTTCCACCAGCGATGTGCGAAGATGTGTAGAGAGGGAGGTCTTTGTTAAGAACCAATAAAATCACTTTATTAAAAATGTCAGAGCGAGACCAGGTAAATGAAGTGATTCTATTGGTTCTTAACAAACACATCCCCCACTACACATCTTCGCACATCTCTGGTGGAAACGGCGCCGGCGGCGGCGGTCCCACCTCTTCGTGTCGCCCCGCACTTGCCTGTGACGTCACGAAACCGGCGTTAACACTAAAACATGAGTGTTGTAGAACTTCGTGGAACAGAACCCGCACTGGGAGACGGACTGGATGTCGGACCGGCAGAAGGCGTTCGAGAAGGCGCGCGCCATGCTCAAGAACAAACCGCCCGAGGACAAGCCGCAGTACACCCCGCAGACTATCACATTCAGCAAGGTATGTATATACCACTCACTCACTACTCACAGTACTATCCAAGGCCATATCCAAGAATACTAACATACTTTATGGTATCAAGCCATAATAATCCCTCAATTATAGAATTGAAGCTAAGGACATGGCACAGGATAAATAGTTTACACAGAAGGCGCACTCCGCATAAATATTTTTACAAATGTGGCGACCTCTTTCATCATAGACTATCTCTATGGTTACGACAAGACAAAATAAATAACGAGACTGTCACTTGGCTCTGGACTTACATGTTGTAAAAAAGATATTTTATTTTCTAATTGATTTTCTCTGTAAATATTCTCTTCTACTCCTAATAAACAGCTTGCTACATCTATATAACTTATTACCAACCCCATAACTGTATCACCCAGAAAATCAATTAGTAAATAAAATATCTTTTTACAACATGTAAGTCTAGAGCCAAGTGACAGTCTTGTTATTTTTTTTTCTTATAGTAACCATGGAGATAGTCTTTGATATTGTGAGGTTCCACTCGTATCCTACAGGATAGGGAATGGGGCTTCAATATAAACGATTGTTATTGTTTTAAACACGTGCACGCGACCGTCTCGCTCGCACGCTCTCGACCGAATGAATGCAGGCACGAGCGGAGCAAGTCGATCACGCGTCCTTCGTATTCGTTTTTTCGGCAAACACCACATCTATCATACAAAGAGGCTACGTTTTTATACTATGAAAATATTACATTCCCTTTGCTTGTGTTAAATAATAACTTATTACCAGGACGGCTTCCACACGAAGCGCAAGAAGAGTCAGATTGCATTCCCTTTGCTTGTGTTAAATAATAACTTATAACCTGGACGGCTTCCTCACGAAGCGCAAGAAGAGTCAGATTGCATTCCCTTTGCTTGTGTTAAATAATAACTTATTACCAGGACGGCTTCCACACGAAGCGCAAGAAGAGTCAGATTGCATTCCCTTTGCTTGTGTTAAATAATAACTTATAACCTGGACGGCTTCCTCACGAAGCGCAAGAAGAGTCAGATTGCATTCCCTTTGCTTGTGTTAAATAATAACTTATTACCAGGACGGCTTCCACACGAAGCGCAAGAAGAGTCAGATTGCATTCCCTTTGCTTGTGTTAAATAATAACTTATAACCTGGACGGCTTCCTCACGAAGCGCAAGAAGAGTCAGATTGCATTCCCTTTGCTTGTGTTAAATAATAACTTATAACCTGGACGGCTTCCTCACGAAGCGCAAAAAGAGTCAGATTGCATTCCCTTTGCTTGTGTTAAATAATAACTTATTACCAGGACGGCTTCCACACGAAGCGCAAGAAGAGTCCTACTCCCCCCGCAGAAGACAAGAAGAAGAGGAAGGAGAAGAAGAAGAACAGGAAGAAGAAGCGAGACAGCAGCAGTAGCTCGTCCAGCGACTCCAGCAGTTCCGAGAGCGACTCCAAGAAGAAGATCAAGAAAAGTGAGTTTAATGTGTCTTTATGACCACTGAGGAGTGATTATGTGATTCAATTGCAATCTATTTTACTTGGTTTCATACAAAAACTAACTTATTTTGTATGAATATGACAGTTTGCTGATTGAAATTGGATTGCAAGGTCTAGTGGTAGTGATCCTGCCTGTTGATAAGGTCGTGGATTCGATGGATTTTTCTAATAAATAAAGTTCGCTAAAATTCTTAAATGGTGAAAGAATACATTGTGAAGAAACTAGAATGTTCAAGAACTAATGATTCGATTCAATTACCCGATCACTCTCGCTAGAGAGTAGGCCAGTGGCCCAGCTGTGGGAACATTAAAAGGCTTATTGGTTGAGCCCCAGTATAAATAAGACCTATTTAAGGATAGGCCTCGCACTAACTCAGTTATTTTGTGTTCAGGTAAAAAGTTGAAGAATATCGACATAACAGATGACAAAGCTCTGGAAGAATGGATGTCGACCATCAAAACTGACAAGCTGGCTGACAGTGACAGGAAGCTACTTGATAATCTTAAAAGCAGGTCTGTTCATGTCAAAAATGATTTATTTCAATAAAATCACAAGGATTTTAAAGCTAGGTGAAATTACGCCAGTTCCACGCGCCCCAGCCTAGAAGAATCTAGCAACAAACTCGGCTGGGTTCCTAGTTTTTTTTTTTATGTCTTTCAATTCAACTATGGTTATTCACTTGAAGTTTATTTGATGTTTTTCGCATGCTGTGATGCTCTTAACTTATGGGAACACGGAATACTGTCCCGCGACTGCGTTCGCGTAATATAAGGTCATTCATTATCAACCTGTCAATGACCCGCTACGGGGCGCGCAAAACGTAACCGATTTTTTTTTTTTACTTTAGATTTTTAAGACAAAATAAAAAATAAAAAAAAATTATAGGTACATGTATTTTTTTTTAAATATGAATAATGAATGACCCTGTATACGTACTTATAAACCTTCCTCAATCACTCTATTGTTAAAAACCGTAATAAAATCCTTTGCGTAATTTCAAACATCTAAGCGTATTTTCTTGACTTTTAATTTTAATAAGAGAGATTTTTTTGCAGGATAAAAAAAGAGAGAGATGACAAGAGAAGATCGACGTCCCGCGACACGCAGCGAGTAGCCGAGATGCAGCGGAAGATCAGGTTAGTTCTTGATCCTGAGTTTGCAGTTGTGCAGTTTTTTTTTTAATAAATATTGCTGGACAATCCAACACAGCATCATCTAGTCTAAGCTGAACAGAGCTTGTGTTATGGGTACTAGATGACTGATATACTTAGTACAATACATAGATAGACATTTTTATTTTACATGGAAAATACCCATAACACCAATAAATATTTCAATAATACAAACATTTGTTTCTAAGCGGGAATCGAACCCGCAACCTCCTGAGTCGCAGGCGGACCTTCATCCGGTGCGCCACATCTGTCGTGCGTGGTTTATCTCTACTGCGTTTTGACGGCATTAAAATGGCAGTTCTTTCGCATATATTAAGTCGATACGTGTGAATACAGAACAGTTTTTCAAAATCAGTCATCATGCTTATTATTCTCTACTCTATTAATTTCTACAAACCATTATTTATGCACTCCTTTTTTTACTCTTTTATGTACTTTTGCTCTTAATGAAAATGAAATATAGCTCCTTCACACACAAGTTTTACAAATGTTTCTTGAATGTCTATAGAATCCCGAATTTAATACGACCGGTAATTTATATACGACTTTTGAAATTTCCAAGTTTTTCATTCATGAAATGCGTAAACTTTTCTCCGAGGTGTGAAATCACATTTCGGAGAAGAGTTTAAGACGCATTGCAAACTTCGAAATTTCAAAAGTCGTTGAACAACCATTGTTCGCCGAAACCTGTAAAATACCCCCCATCGGGATTGTATAAACATTATTGTAACACCGTGTATAAAAAATGAATTGGTGGTCGTTTGTCTCGTTAAAATATATAGTAAATGTAAATGGTATACTGTGAGGTAGAGAGAGCGAGGCGCGCGCCTCCACGAAGCGGTCGGAGGCGCGCTGGCGCGACGAGCGGCGCGACGAGCGGCGCGACGAGCGGCGCGACGAGCGGCGCAGCGAGCGGCGCAGCGAGCGACGCACCAACTCACCAGAGAAGGAGACCAAGAAACCTGAGATTAAGAAGATGCCGTTTATCGGTGAGGGAATACGCTACAATTTAATGCTCAGAGGAAAAATATACTATGCTTTTGATTCTGCTATTTTTTCTGAAATCAACAGCTAACTAACTATATTAAATACAAAAGAGTAAACAGAAAGTCAATTGCAATCTTCGCTTATAGAAATATAAAACTATTTGCTAAAAAGGGCCCGTTCCGAAACGAAGACATCGGTCTCGCGTAGCGATATCTTACAATCTAATTGTGTCGTATCAATGTTGAACTTTTATTTCATTCAGCGCGCCGTCAGCGGTGCGGTTCAGTACAAAGGAAAACCAACCTTAATTTGATCAAATAGAATGTATATTGCGCGAGTCAACCACGCGACCGATGTCAGCTTCGCTTTAAAACCTTTGACGCACATTTCCTTTGTTAAATTACATTAAAAAAAAAATATAATAATTTTTTTTTGCTGTTGGTACAGATAAGAACGCACATGTTTGGGAAATCAATCGCGCTTACGAACAGCGCCGGAAGAATTAGCTTATGCGAACGCTTGACTTGGTAATAACTCTGTGAGCTAGTTAGCGTATTATATTAGTATATTTTTCCTCTTATAATTTACTTAGTTGCTGCAAATTACTGTAAATAACACTTACGCTTTACAAATAGTGTCCACTCGATTAGCAACTGTAACTTCTGCTATCATTGGGTTTAGTAGCATTGCCTCCCGCCACAAACGTATACTTAGATTAATTTTGTCTGTTTTTGTTTGAAGTTGCAAATAAATGTCTATCTATCTAGATTCATTCTATTTATTAAACACTGCTAAGAGATGCTATAGTTGTTTGCTAGATTATAAATAATTTATTTTCTTAAAAATAAAAGTAGAAATTAAAATTGTTTAGCAAGCTTACCAGCTCATTTTTTGCTAAGTAGTTAAACAGTAGGGGTAGGCAGAGCCAATGTCATTCTATCTAGCTTAACATCTTCGCATCAAACCATCCTTCGCAACTATTTAACAGGAGCCTTGCACTATATACCCGCTTATGTGATCAAATGGAGCTGATATTTGATTATTCGGTTGCGTCTCACTTTATGAGCGGTCTGAATATTAACCAACAAACAATGCACAGAATTTCAGAACTGATACCAGGGTCAAATATACAGATAGATAGACGAACATACAGACATACAGACAGACAAAGCAATATAAGACAGCCCTTTATATAAATTATCGATCGATCACGGGTAGCGTCTAGAAACTACTCATAAACAGTCTGTTGGAACACAAGCCTACTCTCGTCTCAAGCGACTGTTGTGTAATCCACTACGCGGATTGCGGATTGGTGGATATATACAATCGCTACGTAGATAAAGCAACGTGTAACCGACACTTTGCTGTAAATAGACAAAATACCTCATATACTATATACCTTATACTAATAGTTATAGTCATAGTCATTATATTTGTTGGCCATGGGTACACTAGGTACACCTGCTTTAGCGCCATCTATACTGTAGTATTGTGGAGAAATAAATTCAGTAGTTTCCATCAGTTCACGAAGAATATACCTTTTATATTAGGTTATGGGCCCAGTTATATTATAAAGGCATGTTCAGACCGGTGTTAAAGTGTGTCGCGCCCGTTGACAATGCAATAATCGGATCCCTTTCACCCGACGCGACGCAGCCACTGGGATCCCGTACGACTTATTCCCCGGAACCTGCGACTACTAAGGTTAGAGCATTTCTCGATTGTGTCGACTACCTGGGCCTGGGGAGACTGCAAATCTATGGTTCTTATTCAACATAATGGAAGATAATTAAGATAATAAACGTCTGAATTTTTTTTTGTGTCATCCAATGACGCATAACAACTGCAGTGTCACCCAAAAAATTTTAAGTTTTACCAGATAGAGTAAAAAGTCCCGCTCGAGAAGAAAATTTGAGATTATCACAAACTTAGTATTCCTAAGGTTGGATTCGACCAAACTCGATCGTGCAAATAAATATCTTTTATCGAATAGGCACTATTCTCCGAATAAATCGTAGTTAATTGCGAGTAAACTAAAAGTTTACTTGTATTTGACATTTTCTTATTCCGCAGAGTTTATTGCAAATTTTGGAGCGCTCGTGACGTAGCTGGCTGAGTTCTTAGCAGAACAACGAACTTAAGCACTGTTCCGCCTAGTCATCATTTAGATAGGTGACCTCCAGTGGCAATTTTAACTGAGCGCTCCCGTGCTTCGGAGGCACAGAACTATATTTGAGTAGAATGAGTGAGTGTATGTACCTCGCGTGCCGAAAAAACGGGCTAAGTAAGGGCTGAGGACCTCTTTACTCGCCGCGAAACTCAGTCTGCTCCCAACCGGGGGCGGTGTGGTGGTGTGCCAGTGCCTAGAATCGGTTTGCCGCGTGCTTATCGATGCTTTTAAATCATTTATTTTCGCGCGGCTTATGTTTCCCATCACTAAAATACATTTGTGTGTAAAATACAAATACGCAAAATGTTACACGCTCCGTTTCCATACAAATCGACGAACTCTTTCATTCTACTTAAATATAGTTCTGTGTTCGGAGGGCACGTTAAGCAGTCAGTCCCGGTTTTTTCAAAGTTGTACGGTCGGGTCACGACCGACGGTGGCCTTCGGGCGGCCTAGAAACTCTGTCACCAGAGTTGGCCACTGACTCATACGAGCTTGCTTTTTTATTGAAAATTTTGGTTGAATCCACTCTTATTGCGGTAAACATAAATAAACAAATCAACTGTAGATTTGCAGAGCTTTACAAAAGGAACCCAGCTATTATAATCCAAGACTTTGAGTAACCATGAATCCCCTCTCACAGGTAAGATGCCCGTGTACAAACAGCTAGCCAAGAGCATCAAGTCTGAGGAGGTGAAAAAAGAGGAGGACAAGAAGAAGGAGGAGGAAGGCAGCACGGACAAAAAGAAGGCCGAAATGGACGCTGAGATACAGAGAAAGGTACTTTTTTTTATATACCACTAAAGTGACAACCAAGCGTGCGGCCCGAAAGATGGTAAGCGGTTACCGCAGCCTTGCTATACCAGAGGTATCACTCACGGGTTGCCACCCTGAGACGTAGATCGAAAGTCACCGGAAACCATACCCTTTGGACCGGAACACAGCGTAGCAAACATTACTGCTTGACGGCAGAAATAGGTGTGGTGGTCCACCCCTGGACGAGCTCCATCACAATGAACTCTCTCATACCTACTACATACCCAAATACACAAACAACAATTAAATATTTGAGATCCTACTAAGATACAGTAGTAGAGTTTTTTTGTGATAAAGCTCGTCCGGGGAAGGACTACCACCATACCTATTTCTGCCGCCAAGCAGTAATGCTCGCATTGATGTGTTCCGGTGAAATTACTGGCACACGAAGCTTTCGATCTTAGCCTCAAGGTGGCAACCCGCGAAGGATACCTCTGGTATTGCAAGCGTCCATAGGCTGCGGTAACCGCTTACCATCTTGTGGACCGTACGCTTGGTTGCCACTTCAGTTGTATAAAAAAAAAATACAGATTTAATAGTTCACTCAAGTCACAAACTACAAGGACTATAATATTATCATAGACCTGAAAGACATACTAGCGACCTGCCCCGGCTTCGCACGGGTGCAATGGAAACTTAAGGACTCGTGCGAAGATAATGTAGCATCCTTTGTACTTTGTTAAAGTTTTTTATATCAGTTAATAAGTATTTTTTTGTGTACAATAAAGTGTTCATTCATTCATTCATTCATTCATTCATTCATTCATCCTAATGGTGAAAGATTAAAAAAAATATATATATAAAGATAATATTAGACAAAATTACAAAGAGGAAAGATTTGTATTTTTGTTTGTTACGAATAAACTCAGAACTACTTGTCCGTTTTCAAAAATTATTTTACCATTATAATGCTACATTATCCCTGAGTAACATCGGCTATACTATTCAGCGACTCACCCCGGCTTCGCACGGTTTATTAGGAGAATTAGGAACGGACAGATCGATGAAGGTGTTTGTCGTACAAGCCTATATCTGGTTATTTTTGTTTTTATAGTGTTAACCATCACACTAGGGGAATACTGAAGATTATAATATCCCAAAAATTATTTATCCCGTTTGAGGCAAAATAATTGATGGGATATTATAATCTTTAAGCCTATATCTGTTTGCAGGTGGCGGAGTTCAAGGAGAAGATAGCGAAGGCGCAGCACGAGCGCGAGCAGCAGCTCGAGCTGAGCGTGCTGCCCGCGCACCCGTCCCCGTCAGTACACCTGCCGCATAGCTTTATTATTTACATTATTGGTTTTTTTATTTTTTTTTTATACCACTGAAGTGGCAACCAAGCATACGGCCCACTTGATGGTCAGCGGTTACCGTAGCCTATGTACGCATGCAACATCATAGATATCACTTGCGTGTTACCACCCTGAGACGTTAGATGGGAAGTCTCATGTGCCTGTAATTTCACCGGAAACCATACCCTTCGAACCCTTCGGAACACAGCAATGCGAGCTGCTTGGCGGCAGAAATAGGTATGGTGGTAGTCCTTCCCCGGACGAGCTCTATCACAAAAAACTCTACTACTCTTAACAAAGAACTCTACTACTCTTATTTACTACTATTATTATATTATGTCATCAAGTGACAAGACAATCAAGGCGCCCACCTGATGTTAAGCATCACGCCTGACTATTACAGAAAAAAGCTTTGGGTGGCACTGCACTGCGCTTATCACCCCAAGACGTTGTTAAGTCTCTTTCGCCCAGTAATTTCTCTTGCTACAGTGCCCTTCATACCTAAACACAGTAATGCTTGCATGTAGCATATCTAGCACTGTAGTGGGTACCCACCAAGATGGACTCTTGCTAAAGAGTCCTACCACCAGGTTATCTTGTTCAGTACTAGCTACCCGCCCCGGCTAAGCACCGGTGCTGAAGCTTCCTCTTGAATCACTCTATCTATTAAAAAAACCGCATCAAAATCCGTTGCGTAGTTTTTAAGATCTATGCATACATAGGGACAGACAGCGGGGAACGACTTTGTTTTATACTATGTAGTGATTATAGTGACAGAGGCCTTCGGGCGGCCTATCACCGGAGTTGGCAACTTACTCATACGAACTTACTTAGTGCTGCCAGCGGACCTCTGCTATCGTTAAATTAGTCGTTTGTGATGAGCAATGGAGCTTTTTCCAACTAAATTGTCTGAGCGCATCAGTAACGCCTAACTTCACGACGGCCAAGATCCGCTGGCAGTAGATACTATCAGAAGAAGAGAAGTCTTAAACTTGTTTACATAATTAATTTGTTTAATAAGATTTGACAAGGCCTCTGTACAGCTTCTTTACAAAAAGTGTTAACCAAATCAAGAGTTCCTAAGGTCCACAAGATTTATAAATAAAATGAATATGAAAAGAGCGGTGCTAATAAAGCGAATGTTGCAGGGTCGCCGCCTTGGTCCCCGCGCCCACGCCCACGCCCACGCCCGCCGTCGCGCCCGCTCTCCCGAAGGACTTCCAGGAGGCGCTCGACATCATCTTCCCCACGGACCCGAAGGCCACGGAGAAGCTGCACCAGGACCTGTTCCAGGCGATGCAGCCCGGCATCCTCGGCTGCCCGCCGTTCATGCAGCCGTTCAACCCGGCTCACCTGGGGCCGCTGGGCCTGATGCAGCCGCCCGGGATGCTCGGCTTCGACCTGAACGCGGGTCTGTTCCCGCAGCCGCAGCTCTACGACCAGCACGTCCCGCTGAGCATGCCCGGGAAGCAGTTGAACTTGAATTATAATAAGAAAACGCACGTGCGCCCTCAGAACAAGCAGCAGTTCAAGAATCCAAAGAGTAGCAGTAAGCCGGTCAGCAACGCCAGTGGTGGGAGCAAGCAGGCGCAGAAGCAGCCGTCCAATGGCGACGCGGCGGCTAAGAAGAAGGAGGAAATGGACGATTTAGCTATGCTCGGTATCGACGCGTCTGATGTCGGCTCTGGCATGTAACTACGTTAATACTGCTATTATTGTGATTAGCAAGATATCTACGGCCTCCATTCTGTACAGAAACGACGTTAAAAGTAATGTTCAAGTCGGTACAGCCATTCATTCTCCTTATCGCAAATCCTCATTTTAGTATCCGGCTGCAAGGAACGTCAATGAATGACAGTCATTTATCTATTGCAGAAAGTTCAATGGAATTTCCGTAATTAACACAGTCGTCGAATTGATAATAATATTTTCCTGTTGGCACCGAATATTAAATAGGTTTAGGCTTGGGTATAAAATAAGTGATACTTGATTGGTTTTACAAAAGTCGTATTTTGTTCTACTTGCACTACAAATTGAAAATCAATTTTACTGAAAGTATTTGATATGTTTTTCAAATAGACTAGTTGATGATAAGTAGTAATTAACCGCCTTTTGTGTATAAATCTGACAGCTGGCAATAATAAAATACTTTTTAAATCTGACTAAAGATAAGATTTGAGTAACGTATTGGGTACCTGAAATAAGGTATTCGTAAAGGTACGCGTCCATTGGGCCGCGCCGGGCGCATCACACGCATCACACGCATCACACGCATCACATGCGCTGCACGCAACGGATTTTCATTAACTTTGTGTGTTGTGCCGGCGCCCGCGCACGCCGCGCCTCCGCCGGCATGCCGGGGCCCAATGGATGCGTCCCATTACGATACCACAGAACCGGTTTTACTTACCCCACCCAATCGCAAGTTTGCCGGCACTGAAGCTAAGAGCTAAGGAACTCGTTTATTTTGGTTTTGTGTAGGTCCAAGCGCGCGCATGCCAGAGCGGGCGAAAGTGTGCTTCTCAAATAAGTTAGTTGGGTGGGGACAACCATGACACTTACACATACAACAGCACCGTTTACGTACACAAACTATACGTGTGGTGATTGCGACGTGTTTGTTTCATAAATTTTCCGGGGTGTGACGATACCCCAAAGAAGGGTTACCAAGTCTGAGGGCAGGCGCCGCGCTGACCAGCCATGTCACCAGAGTGGATATTAGAACTTATTCAGACTACCACATCACCGGTGCGATATCCGTCAGCCTTCAGCGAACATAGTGTAAATTACCGCATACCCAGGATGTAAAATATCGCTGATATCTGAATATAATTATAAGTTATTATATTTTTATATCTAGAACTGAACGGTATTTTCTTTAAACAAGATTGCTTGAATTAATATAAAAATATATAATATTCTATTCTGTTTTTAATTTCAGAGTCAGATTACAGATTGAATGATGAGTTTGCAAAAGTTAAAAACTGTAATATTTAATGACGATAGACGATAGGAGGGGGGATATTCCCTTCAATGATAATGAATACAATACTAAGTATTAACGGACCGACTGTATGTATAATTTAAGCAATTCCTGTGACATCATGTTTTCCTTATCTATTTGTGGGAACTGGTAGGTATATCCGTTATGTTTTTTTATAAATGGATCGTTTACAGGCTTATTGTAAGCTTGATTAGAAGTTATAATTTTATAATTAAAACTTTATGTATGTAGGTATTTCATTTACCTAATGTTATCGTGTTTGATATCAATTGATCTTGATAATAAATATCGTGGAATTCAAACATGTATTGTGTTTTATTTATTTTGCATTTCTGGGTTACCTAGGTATTTTGTTGAATAGGTATTGCATTTTTTTAAGTCTTTTATTATATTTAAATAATATGTATATAAACTAATTTTTGATTGTGGGTCATTCCGTGTCAAACGCTACCACGCCAAGTTTTTTAAAGTACTTCTTTTTTACATAAATAGCTGCTCAAGTAAGCCTAATTACATTGAATCATATAAATTGACTGAAAATTTTACATAAAATATTTTGTTACAATTTTTTTCTTGTATTGAAGTATGAGAAAATACTTGCCCGGTGGTAAAGATTTTAGAGCTAAAAATGATAACGCTGTAAAACTATTAAGACGTTACTTGTCTGAGCTAATTTTGCGTCACTTTGAGTAGTGATACACAAACTGCTTGGTAAACGTAAAATTTTCTGTAAATAAGTAAGTTTTCCTTTGTTTAGAGTACTTTAGTATAGGGGAAATAAGGTAAAAGTTTAATCTGTAGCTTTGCTGTTGCACTGACAGCTTCATGGCTTTGGGAGAGTAAGGGTATGTTTGCAAACAAATGGCCAATGTCTTAGATTTTATACTGAACTTTGTAAATAACGATCATTTCGCCAGTCAAATTGCGTTACGCCCGTTACGTAACGGGTGTAACACTGTTTTAAAGAGGCTTTAAAGGTGCAAAAAATAGCTTCTAAGTAACTTTGAAAGCGGATTGGGTCTTTCTTTATAGGCACATTGTTAGTAGACTATTTTGTTTTTTTATGGCAAATATAAGTTTTAGTTGCTATTATTTAACTTTGGTTGCATAATGTGTGTTAATTTTAATAATATTATTTGACAATATTATCAAAATTTTATCGGGTCCAGTGAAAAAAAAAGGGTCCGCACATACCACAATTTTGATCACAACGTTGGTATTATTGAAAGGTAACCCGTAAATTAAACTTTTTATTACATTACGTGACTTCCTACATCATTTGGTTTGTTTTTTGCTTCAATATGTTCTAGAAATTAAAGATTTTTTGTTTCACATTCGTACGCGTTACGCACAAATATTTAAGTAAATTTTAAATTATCGCATAATTTTTTCAATAAATATTGTAGATGGTGGGTTATTAATCTGGCTACAGCACAACGTTAATTTTTATTTATAAAACAAGGTTAATTCGCAGATTTTCGAAAAAATCAAGCGCCATCCGGAAATCAGAGATAAAATCAAGTTACGCCCGTTACGGTACTTGAGGCAGATTTTCTCGAAAACTATGAAACTTATAGAAAACTAAAATTAATATTAAATTAATATAAGCTAAAAGGTGATTGATAAAGTTATAAAATGTGCTTCCCTAATAAAACATTCTTAAATTAGCGGTTGAAAGCGTACGACCTGTTACACCCGTTGACAAGTTGTAGGTAGGTACTTATGCATTTTTTTAGTTAAGTAAGTACAGATTAAAATAGGTACTTATGTTAAATTGCGATGACCAATCAATAAATATCATAACAAAAGTTAAAAGATTAAAAAGTGCAGCAAAGTTAATAAATAAACAATAAAAATCAGCTCGTAAGCACAGAACAGATTATTAACTTTTCTTTCACTTCCTATTTCACGATTTATTTTGTAAGAGCTGATAACAATGCATAGTACGTAATTTATTGACTATAGAAACGTGACCGACTGTGACCTACCGTTCGATAAGAGATCTCACAAGCCATTAGCACACTGTTTTAAAATAATAGTATATATATTTTTGAACTAGCTACCTGCCCAGCTTCCTACGGGTGCAATGAAAACTTAAGCACCGGTGCGAAACCGGGGCGGGTCGCTAGTAATAAATATAGCCTATGGTACTCGAGGATAATGTAATGTGTTACTTTCTTTCTTTCTTTCTCTATGAAATCAGACCAGCTTTTGAGTTTATTCGTAACAAACAAAAATACATTCTTTCCTAAAAAACAGATTATTCCTATTGTCTTTGATAAAACATTAGTAATATTTATGTTATCTGTGGCAATACCTTTAAAGATAAAAAGCAAGTCCCACTTGCATCACGGTTAGTTTCCGATTAAAGCAAATGTTTAATTTGTCTATAGCACTTTCATATGCTTACCACATTGCATAAACCTCTTATAAATAATTGCAAAAGCCCTTTTAAAAGTTATTATTTTTTTTTTACAGCTGACTAGCCGTTTGTAAACGAATGAAATATCTACATTAGTTCGGGGGAAGGCGATTATGCACACTGTTAACCTTGTCACCACTAGCACAGCCTTTGTGCCCTAAATAGGTAGTCAGTAAGAAATCGCTCTCTGCGATATGACCACCTTTTGTAGGACTACATACCTAGTATAGTTTACACTTTGTACTCTTGTGTCCTCAATAAAGTGCTATTATTTATATAATATAAAGTCGTCCCACCCTCCGACCTGTCGGAATGTCAACAGTAACTTGAGAATCTTTGGAAACGCCCATAGGGGCGGACGTTATCATCGTAGCTCGTGAAAGGTAACTTGTTGAAGTATGGGTTTAGGGATGTAAGGATGTTCAAGCTTCTAGGTACTTCAAAAAAGACGGAACGGAAACAACCGGGGTATCTTAAACTATCTAATAGACAGTAGATTAATGGAGACGGGTTAGTGTCAAAATGCCCTTTGAAAATCCACTTTGAATGGGATTTTGGGAGTTTTAGTGTTAAAATCCCCTTTGAAGCCTCAAGCTCAGTCTAAAGGGGATTTTGAAACAAAAAAATCCCTAAATCCCCTTTGAAGGGTAAGTAATTCTTATTTACTATTCTATGAAATCTTTCAATAAAATACCTAAATTATTGAATAGAATAACTGAATAAGTAGAAGAATAAAATTTCCATTTGAAGGGAAAACCATAATTTTGGTACTATTCTGATATTTCAATGAAATACAGATTTATTTAAAAAAATCACAGTATATTTACAACAGGTAATTGACTAGTATACAATCATATATAGTATAAAATCACAGTTTTTACAATAATTGCTTGGCTAAACCTAGATAAATATTTATTACTAATTAAAAATCACAGTTTTTACAATAATTGCTTGGCTAAACCTAAATAAATATTTAGTACTAATTAAAAATCACATTTTTTACAATAATTTCTCAATTGATTCACGGTATGTTCCTCTTTCAGGAAGGAACATACCGTGAAATGATCATGTATGTAATATTACATTAGAGTTTAGTAATTTAGAACTGTACCTACTGTATTGTAATAGGTAGGTAGGTATTGCAGAGTCGATGCAACCAGATTATTTCAGACAGAAATAATTTTCGTTAGGAAAATGTCGCTGCAACAATGGTAATAAACGATTATGAATCTTGAACTTTTAAAATTATTCATATTCTGGATCTGCACATTAACACGACCAACAAATTAAACTGTTTCGACAAATTATTCCTTGTCCCTTCCTTAATTTGGTTCCAGCAACTTGTTGGCCTATTCACAGACACTTGTCACGGAGGCGTTATCCTCCACCCTCATCAAGTTATGACCGCCTGGTATTTTGAGCATCAAACAACCTGTTAGTTACCTATTTGAAAGGATTGCAGAATGAAGAAGCTAAGATTTCTTTTTAGGCCGCCGCGCCGCGCCGGCCGGGGCCGACTGTGGGCGACTTGTGCGTAGAGGGGCGCTATCTACTCCTTTTAGTTATGAGCGCCTAGTATTCTGAGCGTTAAACAACCTGTCGATTTTGTTTGGATTATATTTACTTACACTAATTTTATTATTCTTTGCGCACCCTAACGCTAAAAAGACTGGAACTACGCTTTCACTTTCACAAGCTCGTTTGAAGATTTTCGAGTCTTGAATTTTATATACCTAATAAGCAACTTGGAATAATAACACGATATAACACGTGTTTATTCTAAGCATAGCAAATTTTCTAAGTACCTACCGGTTTTGTGGCAGAGGTAGGTAACGAAGTGTAGGACGCCCCCCTCTCCTCAATAGGCCTACTGTCGCAGTAAATCGGTAGGTGAATGTTAAAGATCGGCCGTCATAGCACTCTTTGCATGGGGGTGGCCTATGTCTAGCTGTGGAATATGTTAACAAGCATATCATACATATTAGACCACTTGTTAGCAGCCGTAGCCGGTGTGCGTAACCACTCATCTTCTATTCTGCTATGAGCCCCTGGTGCTCTGAAAATCAAACAACCTGTTGCCTGGAAGTTAATCTCCAAATAGTCTCTCAAAAACACTTCCTGCGTAACTGTACCACAGAACGTCATTAGAAATACATAGGTAGGGTACCTACATAGAATGGAATGCGATCAACAACTTCATTATTTTATGTGAGCCTGGTGGTTCAGATGTTAAACAACCCGTTATTCCGTGTGATTTCATAATTGATTGTCAGTAACGTCACGAGGCGAGAATGGCAGAAATAAACGAAACGGAAAGTGTTGATCTCCATTTTCTACTCGTTCATGGGATCCTAGTGTTCATCAAGCCTAACAATCTGTTGTTTCATGGAATCCTAGGGAGTCTTGTTGATCATTGCAACTCGTTGTTGCCTACTTGTTGATGCTACTAAATGTTGGCGGGGAGCTTAATCCAACTCGTTTACTGTTATGAGCGCCTAGTATTTTGAGCGTTTAAATCTTAGAATACTTAAACTAAGGTTTAAACTATATCGTTATTTAAATAAAGAGGTGCGTGCGCGATGTTATTGTTCATAATCATGTCGCTGTCGTCACCACTGGCTCTACATATACATACCTCTGTGCATATACTAACTATCAAGTCTATCTTCTTTCATTCCTATGGTCCTAATATTTCGGATTGCAAACTACCTGTTATGAACTGTGGGGGAGGAACCAACCGACATAGTTGGTTGGTAGACCAATGGAAGCCAGCTCAACTACCTACTTGTTGGTTTTAAAATTATTGAACTTGAACCTAATGTTTGTCCTGCTTCTACGACGTGTTGAACTCCTAGTACCTACTATGCAGCGAAATCAACCTGTTACAAACCCAGTAACAGACACATTATTTTATTTCTCCAGCAAAGTGAAATAAGCACTTTTAAGAACGCAGACATATAATTATATATATTTTATAGTTGTTTTGTGGGTATGAAGTAGTATAATGTGCGCTAAGATCTCAAACGGTGAAGGAAAACATCGTAAGCCATTCCATTTCGTCTACCCTCCTATTACCGACAATGTTTTCCTTCACCGTATGAGAGCACTGGCATTGCGCACATATTTTCTTCGAATAGATAAATCCATTGGTGCACGACCGGATTCGAACCCACGACCTTAGGATCGGAAGGCGGGGTCACTACCACTAAACCACCAGTGCTCTCTACGCAGTTTGATTATTGAATAAATCATTTGATTGAAGCCCTATTAGGCTGGGAATCCATTATCCTTCAAACCGGAACCACAGAATAGATATTAGTTGCCGGAACCTAGCAAAGATTTTGTCGGAAAATGGTCTAAGATGGGTAACTATAAGTGTTTTCCCGGACGATGTCTTAGTAGGTACCTACAGAAAACTATCATGTAGGAGATATTGATGAAACGTACTTATGTGATAACATGTTATGCCATGCTACAGATAACGGTCAAGTTATTACGGCGAGGCTTGTTTTGTCGTGAAATTCCCCAGTTGAGTGTTGACCGCGTCAGTTAGTTCATGAGAGTAGTTTAGTCGGAGGCTAGAGGCAAGCGTGAGAGGGATTGCGTCATATATTACGCGGTAAGTCACGGTGTTTATACGTGTTCTGTAAAATGAGATTTATATTGGCAATAAATATTAAAATGCATGTAAAATTAGGTACATACTAGGTAGTCACTAGTTGCTATGGGGTTTTGATATTGTGCTAGTGATTTCGGCGTCCAACCCTGAGCATTATTGGTATAGTTGATCTACGTACATAATTGGTAGTGACCCTGTCTTCCGATATGGTAGTGGGTTCGAACTCGGATCAATGAATTTTTATTTAGAAAAAAAAATCTGCATCACGGCAAGGCAGTGTTGTTGTTTGTCACCCATAATATATAAATAAAAAGGTCCATAAATCTCCTTTCTCCGTTCCAGGATAAGCCATGTCAGCCGATAAAGTATTCCACTCCCGCTCCGAGGGTATCCCCTCGGAGGGAGTGAAGGACCAGTACGCGGACGGGAAGGCAGCTCGAGCCTGGAACAAGTTCATAGGCGACAGCAACCAGCGCACACAGAACTACAAGGACTTTCTGATAGGCCTACTGAAGAAGCATGGTTGCCAGAAGGTTCTGGACACGGCTTGCGGGACTGGGTAAGTTCTAATATTTTATGGATTCAAGTGACAAGACAGAATTCTCTCTTCCTGAAGAATTAGTGTTAAAATTAAATTATTTAAGAAGTCCTACCACCAAGTAAAAAAGATACTTTTTGAAAGTCAGAATAGCCTCCGATTTTAATAATTCGAGGGGGCCTAGGCACCTAGGTACTGTTAATTATGCTCTAATATAACGGGCCTCATTTTATTTTTTTTATTTTTTTTATTTTACATATATGATAAAACATGACAGTTTACACTGATATCCAGATATACAAGGAGTTATATCTAATTACATTTACAGAAAAAACAAACAATTATGTACATAAAATTTACAATACTAAAATAAAATATAACACACATGAAAAATAATATAAAATTAAAATAAAACTAAACAAATTAAACGTGTTGCCAGCAAACAATTAACGGATGTAACTAATGTAACAAGCGCCAGTAATCTATGTAGGTACCTATTTAAAGTAATGCAGGTTTTCACAGTATTTAAGGGATATTTTCTCAATTCTATCCAAGTTGTCAGCGAACATGTAGGTAAGTGAGGGGCCCTTCCGGTAGATTTGCAAGTCATTGTTTTTGTAGGTAGGTTAGGTATCTACATATAGATTAGGTACTGTTACGTACGACGTCATGTAACTCAACGTGTGTGAGAATGAGAAATATATTATTTATGAAAAATTTAAAAACTCAGAATCGACTTACACTATCCTACACATTAAGTATACCTACTTTGGCTGATAAATAAATAATTATTATCATCTCGTAAACTTGTGTAAGTATTACGTAATTAGGTGTCATAATATTTATCTTTTATTGTCAATATCTCTACAAGATAAAGCCCTTTGACCTTACTAAAGTAGGGTAAATACAGATAGATTGAACTAGGTACCGTATAAATGGTAGGTTACCACTAGCACCACTAGGTAGGTAGGTAACTATAAGTAGGTACTGAATGAAGCTAGCAGAAGTGAGAAGATTTTTTTATACCACTAAAGTGGCAACCAAGCGTGAGGCCCACTTGATGGTAAGCGGTTACCGTAGCCTATGTACGCATGCAACATTATAGATGGAAAGTCTCATGTGCCTGTAATTTCACCGGAACACAGCAATGCGAGCATTACTGCTTGGCGGAATGGGAATCACAAGACATACCTAGGTAGGTAGGTACCTACCTATAGTTCGCACGGCGGATCTAGGCTTCCGTGAAGTTAGCCGTTTGTGATGCGCAAAGAGGATTTGGTTTGAAAAAGCTCCACTGCGCATCGAAACGGCTAACTTCACGACGGCCGAGATCCGCCGTGAGAACTATACCCAGCATATACCCAGCAGTAGGTGAAGTCAGGCTGCGGATGAGGATGGACTTATCATCGCCGCCGTCGTAACTAACTGTACCTACTATACTAACTTAATTACTTACTCTGTTTCCAGGATTGACTCCATGATGTTGGTAGACGAAGGCTTCGAGCTGGTGTCGGTGGACGCCTCTGACAAGATGTTGAAGCATGCTCTCAAAGCGAGGTGGGAGAAGAGGAAAAACCCTAAATATGATGAATGGGGTAAGTCTACCTTCACTCTATTCTCTCTCTCTTTCGTTGAAATGGGTTTTGAGCCTGGTCATGCCTCAATGAACTTTTCCATTCGAAAAATATAGGTGGCCTAAGCGCTAAAAGAAAGTATAAAACGAAAAGTTTAAAATGTGTAGGTATCTAAGAATCTTTCTGAAAGCAAACAGTCAGCTTAGCGCTTAGCGTAGCGTGCTGTAGATTCATTTACGTAAGTAGGTACTTATCATTATATCAGTCTTTGTTAATAGGTATTAACAAAGACTGATTACCTTGCAGAACTTATATTGAATGATTTTCCAGAAATTCTCTGTGATGATTCCCCCTAAAGAGGATTTCTGGACAAAAGTTGGACTTATTCCAGAAATCCCCTTTTGCTTATCTCCTTGCCTCATTACTTTTATTTGGATGTGACCACCATAGGCAATTTCAACTGAGCGCTCCCGTGCTTCGGAGCCCGGCTTTTTCAAAGTTGCTAAGCCATGACAGAGGCCTTCGGGCGGCCTAGAAACTCTTTCACCAGAGTTGGCCACTGGCTCATACGAACTTACATACTTTATTACCTACTATTATCTAAAGAGAGGCCTTCGGGCGGCCAATAACTCTGTCACCAGAGTTGGCCACTGACTCATACGAACTTAGGTACTTTATTACTATTATCTAACGTTCCAGTGATAGAAGAATCAAACTGGGAAACACTACCACGAGACATCAACTCATTCCTGCCTGGAACGCTGTTCGACGCGGTCATCTGCCTCGGGAACTCGTTCGCCCATCTACTGGACGAGTACGGCGACCAGAGGGTTCAGAAGATGTGCTTGGAAAACTTCGCAAAGTGCCTGAAACCTGGCGGCCTGCTGTTTATAGACCATAGGAACTACGATGCTATGATTGATAGTGGTGCTACGCCTGGACATTCTATTTACTACAATGTGAGTTCATACTTATATAGGTCATACCTTACCTTTGTGAATGGGGGACTCTCGTTTTTACAATTGGACTCATGAACTGGTGAGTCTATACTTCGTGTATTCCCTATTTCCCCATGTTTTTGACCCCATTAATAAAAAATGGGGACAGTGGGATGTCGAAAAATAACTTCCCGTTGTCCCCATTACTGTTAACCGTGAGACCGTGCCACTATCCCCATTGACATTTCTTGACCTTCTTTTATTAATGGGGGACTCTTGTTTTTGCAATTAGGCTCATATACTGGTCCATACTGATTGTGCGTGGGGTTTTGTCTGGCTACCTCCTCCCAGAAGCTCAGAAGCTTCTTGGGGTCTTCGCAGGCTACGAGTGACCTCGGGTTGCCGAGGATGTGAGTGCGTTACTCCCACGCATCCCAGGACTACGTGGCAGCTGATTCTTCATCGGTTAGACTGCAGAGCGAACTGTCATAGTAGCTCCAATCCAATGTAGAAATATAATAAATCATTATCCAATCAATAAAACTCTCTTATCAATGAAATCGACCAACGCTTATGGATCTTAAGACAAAATTATGTTCTAAAAAACAGAATGTGACGTCTGTGAACAGATAGTTTATCTAACCATAGGTTATTGATCGCTAACCTAACCGGATTTCATCAGTATAAGTTCACTGATACAGAGATAAACCTGCTCATTTACGTGTCCACCTACTTACCAGTGTGCAAGTAGCTATTACCAGCCCGCGGCCTCGCTCGCCTGGTACGTACTTCATAAAAAACCATGCTACAGGTGAACGATTCTTTTACGTTGACGTTCTATTCAGTTCCAAGTCTAAGTACAGTTCATATCAACTTGCTATTTTATTAAACTGAGAGTTACTTGCACTCGATCGTTGGCTTAAGCTGGATCGCACTGGATGGATCGTTGTTCACTAGCAATATACGGAAACACAAAACAAAAATCAAATCAAAATTTAAAAAAACTCGGGCAAATGCAAGGCTAAAAACTTTTGGGTGACCTTGCATCTGTTATGATCAGGGGTGGTGCTTATCATCAGGCTAGCGAATTGAACGTCTCGCTGACTTAGAAAACGCTTCGTTTCAGAACTATTACCTACTATTTCAAGCTTACCTTCTGATATTAAAATCTATCTATTTTGGTTTCAGTGCAAATACCCAGTAGACATCAAGACGTCAGTGCTGGTGGTGCGAGGGAAGCCGGAACTGATTGCACTGGACTACCTCATCGACACCACGGGAGACGGAGAGATCAATGAGACGAGGTAACGAACCAAAGAAAACCTAACTACTGATAGGTAGTGGTCTTCAGAACCATGAGCCTCACCTAGTTCGTTTGGCACCACACTTTTTTTTTATGTCAGCAAGTGACAAGACAATCAAGGCGCCCACCTCACGCCTGTCTATTACAGATGCAGTGCCCCCCAAAGCTTAAAGTTTTTAAGTGTTTGCATGGCACTGCACTGCGCTTATCACCCCGAGACCACTTTCTTTGCTGACTGTACATATATATATAAGGATTTAGTAGGTAGTAGAAACCCACCTACTTATTTCCTTCTCCTCGTTAATCGGTTCCCCATAGTTGAGGTTCGTGACTCCGTGCGTACTTATTTAACTAGGTATTTATTATCTTTTTCAAAGTTGTTAGAACCATGATGAAGGCCATCGGGCGGCCTGGCCTCCGTCCGTAACCAGAGTTGTACATACGAACTTACATAAGTACCTACTTCTTTAGTTGTAATGTGTTTGTTTTTCCAGCGAGTTCCGACTGTGCTACTACCCTCACAAGCTGGAGAGGTTCACCGCGATGCTGGACGAGGCGTTCGGCGGCAGCGCCACGCACAGCATCTACGCGGACTTCAAGCCGCTCAACCAGGTGCCCGTCCCTGGGTTCTACATACATGTTATGCAGAAGGCTAACTGATCTCTACAATGTTTCATCACTTTTATTTTACGAGATGACGTGACACGTGGGGGCCAAAATTTTGAATACTATTCCGCGGATTATGAAATGTCAAATACAAGTAAACAGACAATTTACTCGCGAATAACTACTATTTAATCTTCGAATAGTGCCTATTCGAGTTTGGTCGAATCCAATCTTAGTAAAATAAAAACTAGTAAGCATGTACCTACCTACCTGCGGTCAAATTAAGAGTGTACTATTATATTCACATTGTTCCCAAGCATGTACATTTTACTGCCCACGGCTGTCATGTAGGCATGCTGCATCATTCCGGATAATATGAAAATACTTGTATGTAGGTAGGTACTTCGCAGAGATCGCTCTCACCTCACTTCAATAAATGGCGACGTACAGCGTGCGTCCATTGAATCTTGATTACATTCCAGAAAGTGGAGTTTCTAAATAATCCTCGACAGAAAAGTGCTAGAATTGTTCTAAATAATAATATAAATTTAGTTATGGTAAGTGTTTTTATCTCTCAAGTGTTTGTAATATTAATAGTTTATTTAGCGAACTCATTTAAGTAAGTATATTAGTAGCAGAGTGGAGCCAATTTGTCAAAGTTAAATCACTTTTTCGCGTAATTTTAACACGATTATTAGTTAACCTATAACTGTTTCGCTTTTAGTGGATGTGCCTGACTCATAAATTGTTTACAATTATTTGGCTGTGATAATATCAATTTAATTTGACAACAAATAAATTACTTATCTAGGACACTATGTGAAGAAAGTGATGTCAAATTGTTAATTAAGTTATCTGTAGGTATGTTTTGTTTTAATTCAAAGATTAAACTATTGCAAGTTGCGTTTTATTTCAGGTGTTTTCTTTTAACCTCAATGTTTTTTTTATGTTTACACATCCATTATAATGATGCCTTCAAATGTACCTACCAATTGAAGACACTCATCTACTTTTAGGGGAGTGATTGAGTCCACAACAGAGATATTCTTTAGATCATTAGAATTCTTAAATCATTTCATTCCATTTCTCAGTTTAACTTTTAATCCATTGTGTAGTGATGCCTACAATCAGCAATCATTTAAAACAGAATTATAATTAATTATTATATAATTAATAGTTATGGGCTACTATATAAATAGTTATTATTCATATCAACAAATTATAATGCTTCAAATAAATTAGGTAAAGTTGATGAAAAGAATAATTTATTTTTTAAGAAATTATTATAGTTGCATGGATGTGAGTTAACTTAGAAACAGGCCTTACAGGTAATAATTACATCTAAATCTATTAGCTACGGGGCCTACGAGCCTACAATAATATTGTTGATGGGAATGTGTATCAGCTTGACGAAGAATCCAATGAAGCCCATGATGCAGAAACCAATAGCTGTTGCAATGGCAATCTTTTGGAATTCTGAAACAATACAATCAATTTGCTCAATGTGTTTGCATTCAAAACAGCTACATCTTGGAAGAATAACAAATAATACTGGATTGTAATCTTGCATCTAAGTATCTTATTGACTTGATAGAAAGCAGGTAAGTATAGTACTCTCAGTGGATCTAGGCCTATTTCTGCCGCCAAGCAGTAATGCTTGCATTGCTGTGTTCCGGTGTGAAGGGTATGGTTTCCGGTGAAATTACTGGCACATGATGCTTTCGATATTAGCCCCTGTGAGTGATACCTCTGGTATTGCAAGCGTCCATAGGCTGCGGTAACCGCTTACTATCTTGTGGGCCGTACGCTTGGTTGCCACTTCAGTTGTATAAAAAAAAAGGCATGCTCGATGTTAGCTGTTTTGATGCGCATGTCTAGATCTGCTGAGAGTAGGTACTATACCTTTTCTTCTTCTATTTTTAAGGAATTTTTGTCCTTATGGACCATGTCAGTTCCATCTTATCCTGTAAAATCATCACATTAGGACCTAATATTTCTAGTCTTTTAATAGCTTGTTTATGGACCTACCAACAGTTCTATTGACAGTTAGAAAATTAGTACCAGTGAAATAAGATAGTAATTAGTGGAGTAGAGCTGAATGGTAGGATTGTTTATGTCTGTAACCCATCTTAATATATATAGTTCTAGTAAGTAAGTATATATTGGTTACTTTATTGATGGAACCAAAAAATACAAGTAGGGTAGAGTTAAAGTGAGTGAATTATTATAGGGTTAGTTGCACTGCACACTTTCATTCCACAGTTGGTCAAGAGTTTTACCTTTTCTGTCTGGTTTGGTGCATCTTCGGACTAATCTGATGGAGTCCTTGGCAAACTGCTTGCCAGGCTCGACGAATTTAGCGATTTGATCCATTTATTATCTGAAATTAGGACAAGGTACAGTTATTTATTACGTTCCTGGTGGTTTTGTATACTAGATCTAATTACTAGAGGACAGTACTGAAACTAGACATTAAAGCAGATGAATTACTCTATGAATAGTATAAAACAAAGATAAAATACACTCACAATTTACGATTTTGTTAAAACGTAAGCAGCAAAACGCACAGAAAATACGGCGAACTGCGAAGTTCAACCAAAAACTGACACAAAACTTGACAAAACTCACCAAACGTCAGGCCACGTCTCTACATTATTGGCACGTCATCGGCCGACGTTCGGATACACAGAATGTTGTAAGTTTTTGTCACGCATTAACTTTCATAATATTCGAACGCCTTGTGACAATTTTTCTAACGTCCTATTAAGCATTTTCTAAATTATTTACCGCTTGCAAGCACCTTTGATGTGAGTAAAAATCTTCTAAGAGACTATGGAGTACTTACTTCAAAATCCTTGAAATCTGGTCGACTTGACATTGACAATATTATGGCAACTAACACAGAAGCATTAATTAAAAAAAAGAAGTCCACAAAAAAAACTATCAGCTGTTCTGTTTTTGTTTTCTTTTCTTTCCACTCCACATTTTTTACTAAAAAATCTTGAATCTGGAAAGTTTTATGATTATCATCGTTTTTCTCATGAAGTGTGTGTGTTGTACTTAGCTAAATAAAATTGTAACGAACAAATAATTTATCAAGATGTATGCAGTTGAAAAGAAATTCGAGATAGAAATGAAGCTGCGGAAGGTTTGTGTTCATTCATTTCCTATAATTTACATAGAAATATTTCCTCAAGTTCGGCGCCTATTATTATTATTATACAGAAGGAACTTTTTGATAAAAACATTGTTGAAGTTGTATAATATGTATGTAATAAATATAATATTGTATGTAGTATTGTATAAGTTGAAGACTTCTGATAAAACATTTTGTCAATCATCTATGAATACCTTGGCAGTAGGTAAGTAGGTAGTTCGGTACCTACCTACATACATTTTAAGGTACGGTACGCCCCCTATTTTTAGAAAGCTGATCTATTTTAGATCGGCCTTAGATCGCGAAAAGTGGAAAAAGGGAAGGGAGGCCTTTGCCCTGCAGTGGGACAGCCACGGCTAAACAATAATAATAATAATGATCTACTTTGGTTTAATATTATTCTGAGAGTTTTATGATCTTCATAGTAATGATTATAAATTAGGTACCTACCCATAGCCTAGTCAATTTTAATCAATAAAACAAAGCAATTCTGATCTTGCTTAGTGGTTAAAAAAGTTAAAAAGTTATTATGATTTACTTTTACTAGGTGTAAGCTAAACACTGGTTTTATGTCAATAAACTTTTTTAAATAATTATACAACCATCTGTTTAGGAAATCACGAACATACAAGAGCTAAAAGCAGCCGCAAACCGCAGCTCCGCTCTTGCCGGTGATGTGTGCAACGTGCTGGGGGCATGCGAGCAGCGCCTGCAGCAGCTCGAGACTGCAGTGCTGCCGCTGTACGGAGATACAGCCAGGCTGCAGCATATTCATCAAAGTTAGTAGCCATCTTACTAATATAAAAATAAACTTTGGATGTGTGTGTTTTTGCACATGCCCTTGACTCTTTGAAATCATACAGGCATAAATAATAATCAGGAATAGCAAGGCTATTTTTTATCCCAGAATAATAATTGGTTCCTGTGGGATAAATAACAGATTTGACTGTACCTTACAATAAGAATGTCAAGTTTAAATTAGTCTAAAATAAGTCTTATAAGAATCTGAATAATATTATTATTAATAATGTTGATTGGTAAAACAATATTATGGTACTTACAGACATGGAGCGCACAGTGACAGCCTTAGATCATGTCATAAACTACTACATGGTGACAAGAGATTTAGCTGATCTCATCCAAACCGGACCGCACACATCATCTCCTGACTCCTTGAATATCTATCTTGAAGTAAGTTCTGATTTTGCATTATGTAGTGCATTGTACCATGTTGCATAAGTTGAATGACTTTTGTATCTGAGTGGAATAAATAATTTTGATTTGATTTGATTTGAATAGAGATTGCAACATACACACACTGTACATACAACAGCACATAGTCCTGGTTCTAATATAGAATTCCCTGTCATGGTTATTATTATAAACTATAAGAACTGTGGCATGGTATGGTATAATTGAGTACCTTAGGTAGGTACTCTTTGCAAAAAATCTTCTCAAGCCCCTATGAAAAAACACATTGTTTTACTTCTATGTATAGTTCTCTCGGCGGATCTAGGCTTCCGTGAAGTTAGCTGTAATGCGCAAAGTCAATTTAGTTAGAAAAAGCTCCATTGCGCATCGAAACGGCTAACTTCACGGAACCCTAGATCCGCCGAGAGAACTATACATTTAGAATTATTATTTAATTTAAAGTATAATATAATTAAGTACAACTTTTCAGGCTTTGGACAAGCTAGCTGAAGCACAGAATTACTTCAACAAAAACAACCCACAAAGTGTGGAACTGGAAAACATTGTAAGTTTAATTAGTTACGTCTTCTTTTATTTTATGGCTTCTGTGGCTTAGGTTTCCAAATGCTCACAAGATTAACTCAGTATAATGCAGTCTCTCTTTTGAAAAGGACGAAAGATTTAGTTTTTTCTTATTTGAACGGTTTTTTGTTCTTGATTGGCATATTAACTCAATTTCCATGTCTATCCATGTCTGTTAAGAGCTGAGCACTAGTTTTTCATGTAATTTCAGAACCAACTTTACAACAAAGGAGTTAGTAATCTGGAAAGTGCGTTTGAAGAACTCCTCAATCGCAACACAAGACCGTTGACACCGACTATGCTTATGGATATGATTGCTTTGGAAGATGGTAAGTTGGGTAACCATTTAAGCCGGCCGACTAACAGTTAAGATGTATAAAATCTTATTTTATAATTTTTAAACTTGGTTAGCAACAACTTAGAACTTAGAACGAGGAGTCAAAACTAAGACTGGAATTCAAGGTCTTAAAACATTACTTAGTCTTACTGCTATCATAAATTACAATGAATATGTATAATATTATGTTACCCATTATGGTTTCAGCAGCAAGCCAGGACGATCGCAAGCTATCTCAATGATCACTTTCTACTGGTAGAAATTTATAATGCAGATGGAGTTCCTCAGGGATCTATTTGAGGTGTAACTCTTCTTGTTGTGTATGGTGCAGACTCGAGCGCGGAGAGCGTGAGCATGAGCGGCAGCTGCGTGTCCAGGGGCGCGCTGGAGAGCATGCGCGTGGTGGCCGCCTGGCTCAGCGCGGCCGGACGCGCGCCTGCGCATGCGCTGCTCGCGGCCAGGTCACTCGACTCCACCTCTCCTACAACTCAACAACATAAACATTCATTATTACAGACACACGACGCTTCAGGGGGGTACCCACGAGCTCTTATAGCATTATTTAAATAACATAACACTGTTTTTTTTTTGTGTGCCGAAATGTCAGCCTAACATTGTTCCAATATTGCTTCTGAGCTTGTAACCCCCCAGATCTATGTCTCAGGGTGGTATGGCAACCCGCGAGTGATACCTCTTGTATGGTATTGCAAGCGTCCTCCTGCAATAAAGCTGTGGTAACCGCTTTCCATCAGGTGGGCCGTACGCTTGGTTGCCAGTTATCCCTGATAGTTGTATAAAATAATTTATAATACAATACTTAAGCTAGAAGATAAACACAACAACTAAAATGTGTCATATTAGCTCCTGAGCTTAGTCATATAAGCGTAATAAAACGTTTATATGCCTTAAAAAAATAAATTTAACTGCTTGCTAAGTACTATTTTTGAATGATGAACGAAGACAATGAGAATATGACAGATTTGAAAAGTGGTTATATTATGATATGATTAGTAAAATTAATATAACTGCATGCAATGTCTATGCTATTGTATCCTTGTCTTTGTTTATTATTCGATTATTTAAAATCACTTAATAATATCATCAAGCGTAGTGTGTTGCTAAAGATATTGGGTCCTAATTATTATTTTTTCCCTTTTTTTTTTTTACATACCTACTTTTAATCTTGGCATGAGCCTTACCCAGTTCGATTGGCACAACACTAAAGCTTTATGAACAAGAGGGATCATCAAATAAAAGTAGCCGAGTTTGTTGCCAGATTCTTCTAGGCTGGGGAGCGTGGAACTGGCGTAAATTCACCTAGCTTTAAGACGTTTCAAAATGATCCTTGTGATATGATTGAATAAATATATTTATACTTTACTTTTAACGTTACCGTAGGGCGCCGCCGGCCAAGCAGTCTCTCCAGGCCTTCAAAGACTATCTGCGCTCGCGCTCCATGCAGGCCTCGCCGCTCATGGTAAGAGGAACTTCAACATTCTAAATACAACAGTGTTTAGATATTATTCATTAATTCATTGCTAACATGCATTACAAAGTTCGTATGGATCTTAATTAATACATTGCCAGTAGATACGTGAACCCCGTCAGGGCGCTGAAATATGAAGTTTTATGTAATTTAAAGCTATTATATTAATTACAGAAAGCAAAGCACATACTGAACCGGTCGGACAGCACCAACAAAAGAACTAGCAAATTGCAAAAAGTGTAAGTTAAATCAATAAGCAAATTTATTTATTTTAAGAGCCAACTAAAAGTTTTCACGACACTTCTTTGGTTATAGCATCTGTGGCTTCTTAAAGAAAAAATTGTTTCTTGGACTTAAGCCGGACTTGAACTAATATTTTTCCATTTTTTTTTTATTTTTTTTTACTTTTGCAACATTTGTGGTTCTATCCATAAAAACTGTACTAAACTTATTTCAGTATCGAGAAACGTGCGAATAAGATAATGCTAAAAGCATCACAGACACTGGAGCAGTCGACTGGTCTGGCGATCGGACCGCGGAGGTCTGCCGTTGAGTCTTGTAAGTCTAGTGAGATTAACATTATAATGTACTAGCAGTCCGTCCCAGCTTCGCGCGGGTGCAATGAAACCGCACCCGTGCGAAGCCGGGGCGAGCCTATGTTACTCAGGGATAATGTAGCATTCTAATAGCGAAAGAATTTTTGAAAGGAAGTTGAGAGAACCATATTATTACACAAAACGTATTACACCGTAAATGAATTTTTAAATGATAAAAACTTTTTTAATTAATTAGATAATGATTATTTTGATCTTGTATAATTCTATTAATTTGTTGTAAGGATATCATTTTATTCTCTTACTAGAAGCTCGACTATTTTTAATTATTTTATTTATTTTTTACATCAATTCTCTTTTGACATTTACCTATTGATTATTTTATTTTTTATTTAATTTGTTATGTTTTATTCTATATTGCATGCTTTGATAGAGGCAGAATACATTGTTTCCATTTATTATCTTTCCCACCATCTGATCTGTACATGTATTTCTGGCAATAAATATACTTTGACTTTGACTTTGACTTTGACTTTGACTTTGACTTTGAAATCGGACCAGTAGTTTTTGAGTTTATTCGTAACAAACAAAAATAAAAAATACAAATCTTTCTTCATCATAATATTAGTATAGATTATTTCATACTTATCATATCATACTTTCATGTTTTTTAAGCACAAAACTAGCATATTTATCAGAGTAACAAAAGACCCAATTAGTAAACACTGGTGATACTGCGATATGCATTAGAAATGAAGTTTACACTTCCGAGTTTGAAAACAACGGTTTCCATACTCAAATCATAAACTTAACCAAAATCTAGCCACTCGTAGTAAAAATATAGTTTTTGGCCTAGATCAAAAGTGTATCAAAAAAAAAAAATGTATATAAAATAAGTGTATATTTTGATACTTTACGAAATCTTCAAATGCCAAAATATACCTATCTTCTTTTTGTTAAAGACATTAAAGTTTATTCTAGCATTACCACATTGAATGGCATTAAGCCAGATAATAACCAGCTTTCCCGATTGAATAGAATCATATATACAGATTCGGAGGATGCGACGGAAGCTATGGACGAATGGGAATGCGAGGTAGCAGGCACGTTGGCGCATGCGCTGTGCCGCATCGCGCGACACGAGCAGAGACAGCTGCTGGGACTAGTGCCGCTGCAGAGGCTCCCCGCTTTACTATCAGCTGTTATGAAAGACTGCTTTGCACTGTTGGCTGCTGATGTCGAGGTAACATTCTCGTCTATTTATGTGTTCCTTGTTTACCTTGCTACTCTGTTTTTTTCTGTTTGACCTTTATATAAAAAAAAATATCTGATCTACTAGCACGTTGTTTTAAGTTTATAACTATAAATATTCCAAGTTTAGTTTAAATTAGTTCAGCCGGTACGGAAAGATCGAGTAAAAATATATCTAAACATCCTTGTTTTCGTAAACATTCTTACTTTCTTCAGTAATAGGTAGCAAAAAAGTAGGCGCAGTCGGGAGGGATCATCCCTCCCGACTGCGCCAACATGAGTGCCATGTTGTGTGTGATGTGTAGCGCGCGTGTGCGGCGTCACGGCGCGCTGCCATGCGGTGCGGCGGCGCGGCGGGGTGCTGGGGCCTGCGCGCGCGCCTGCTGCGCCTGCAGCCCGAGCTGGAGCGCGCGCTCGCGCCTGCGCCGCACAAGCCCTACGCCGACATACTCGCCGCCTGCCAGAGAGAGGTACTGGCGTCTTGCGTCCGGCGCCTCGTGCGATTTATACAGGGTCTTTGATTATTAGTGCTCAATATTCACGAAATATGTTTCACGCTGAGTCGAATGTCAGTGCTCTCATACAGTGAAGGATGGTGGAGGTGAACATAGTGAGGAAACCGGCATTTCCAAGAACTAATAATTCGAAAGACATGTGCCATCCACCAATCCGCATTGGGTCCGTTTGGTGGATTAAGATCCAATCACTCTCGCTTGAGAGTAGGCCAGTGTCCCAGCAGTGGGAACATTAGAAGGCTGTCATGATGATGTTTTACACACAAAAAAAATACTGTATTACTATATTTTTTTGTGTGTGAAACATATTCCTTGAATATTGCGCATTAATAATCGAAGAGCCTATAGATAGTGAGTGATGTGATGGTTGGTTGGTTGGTTGGTTGGTTGCAGTGCGTGCGCGCGCTGGAGGAGTGGGTGGATGGCATCCGGTGCGACGTGGCGTGCGGCGCGGTGGACGGCACCGTGCACCAGCTGGCAGCTGCCGCGCTCGCGCACACGCACGCGCTCATACCACACATGCACACCATAGGTACTGCCCACTACACACTACACACTACACCTTATCCATATACACCATACCCAACATACAGCCTCTTTCATTATTAGCGCATTCATATTCAAATAATAACTTCCATACATAAAATAAACCTGCACGTATTTTTTTTAAACGTAAAGTTCGATAAAGTTTATCTTGTCAATAATTAGTTATCATAGTTAGAAATCGAGACGGGCGGCGTAATAACAAAATTAACTACCGAACGTGCCCCGTAACAGTTAAGGTTGCCGCTGATGCGTGGGTCATTGACACGCCCCTCGCGCGGCCCTCTCGATTTCCAACAAGAATAACTAATAATTGAACAGATAAACTTATCGATTTTCTCAATACAAACAAGAGTAGTCTTGGGAAGTACTACTATCATACCTATTTCTGCCGCTAAGCAGTAATGCTCGCATTGCTGTGTTTCGGTGTGACAGGTATGGTTTCCGTTGAAATTACTGGCACACGAGGCCGCAACGGGCGCAGGTTCGGCTGCGACGCGGAGGTTGCGGATTCGATTCCCGCCTCGGGTCAAATGTTTGTACGATCTACAAATATTTGTTCCGGGTGTTCTGGGTATTTTCTATATAATAATAAAAAAATATCTATGTATTGTATTGTATTAAATATATAGCAGTCATCTAGTACCCATAACACAGCTCTGTTTAACAGCAGCTTACCTTGGGGCTAGATGATGATGTGTAGATTGTCCAGCATTATTTATTATTTATATAATAAAGCTATTGATTTGTGTTAATGTCAGGTCCAGCGCTCGCGACAGAGCCTATGTACGCGCGCGCCGTGAGCCAGCTGTCGGGCGCGCACGACCGGGACGCGCTCATGCTGGCTGTGTACATGCGTTAGTGTACATTATATACTACATACACTGTACTGTACACACACATACATATCACACTGGCGATTTGAAAGCGACGCGTGTTGCGGGGTGGAAGTGGGGTGGGGCGGGGTGAGCTCGCTGTTGGCACAAGTATAGTTCGCACGGCGGATCTGCGCTTCCGTGAAGTTAGCGGTTTGTGATGCGCAAAGACAATTTAGTTAGAAAAGGCTCCATTGCGCATCGAAACGGCTAACTTCACGGAAGCCTAGATCCGCCGAGAGAACTATACACACACAAGTAAAGGATTTTCAAAATAATTATATACATAAGGGGTAAACTGACATACTTTTTAAAAAGCGGTACGATTTGCTTGGAGCTGGGGCTTGGATATTTAAAATACAAAATAATTGGACACGTTTTATTTTTTACGATTCAAATTTAGTTTTAATTATTAACGGCTCGATTTTGTCATATAAGCTGACGTTTCGACCTACTTAGAAGCTCTTCTTAAAAATCTTTTTTTTTTAATCAAAATTCACTGCACTTTAAACTCTTGCATTCATAATATTAGTGTGATGTGATGTGATCAGATTATGTATTATAGTATCGCAGAATATATGCTTATCTTCCAGGCAAGGTGTTAGCTCAGCTAAACTTCGCGCTGCGTAACAAGAGCGAGCAGTACCCAGAGGCGCTGAAGGCGATATTCCTACTCAACAACACGCTCTACTTACTGCAGGTAACTCGGTAGAATCCGACCGAGAGGTGGCTTTGTCAAGTGCGGATGCAGCGTCGAATCACATCGTCTGGTTTTTTTTTTATACAACTGAAGTGGCAACCAAGCGTAGTAGAGTTCTCTGTGATAGAGCTCGTCCGGGGAAGGACTACCACCATACCTATTTCTGTAAGCGGTCACCGCAGCCTATAGACGCTTGCAATACCAGAGGTATCACTCGCGGGTTGCCACCTTGAGGCTAAGATCGAAAGCCTCATGTGCCAGTAATATCACCGGAAACCATACCCTTCACACCGGAACACAGCAATGCGAGCATTACTGCTTGGCGGCAGAAATAGGTATGGTGGTAGTCCTTCCCCGGACGAGCTCTATCACAGAGAACTCTACTACTCTTCTCTCTACTAGTGATAAGTGGTTCGATGATGCTGTTAATGCTTTGCCTTACTAACTGTAGTAATGGGGCATTAAACTTAGCAAGTGAAAAACTGAGTTATGAGGCACGAAATCAACGCATTTATTCTTCGATTATTACACAAATGTGGATAGTGGACACTAGAGGCCCCTGCCTCACCCCGCAGGTGATGTGCATCAGTTTACAATTTTGCTGACCACACTAAGATAATTGATAGATTCAGGCGTTACTTTGCGGAAATCCATTACAAAATAAAAAACAGACGAAAAATCTCTAGTACTACTACTTTGGCTCCAGCACTCGACGGAGCAACACGTCTGCCGGAGAACAAGTCGATGGTCCTGAGGATGTCCCGTGGGGGGATGAAACACGTGTTGATATTTTTCTTTTGAGGTTAACTGTGGTAACTGTGTGACCTCATCAGTTAAAAGGTTAAGCGGAATAGTACTAGAGATTTTTCGTCTGTTTTTTATTCTGACCACACTATAAATTGTGTCACTACAATGCATTGGCACTAAGGTGAGCGCAGAAGATTCGGTGGGTTTTTAGTCGGTATACCGTCAGTTGCTAATGTCTCATTAGTAGCGGACGGAGAGCCCGACACACCCCCCTCCGTTCTCCCCGAACTAAGGGGGTGGCGTAATGCAAAATGCATTACGCAACCCCCTCAATTCCCCCACCGTAAAAAAAAGGTAAAACAGATCTCAGATTTTCCGATATTTTTTTTTTAATATCAGCAACTGACAAGACGATCATGTCGCCCACCTGATGTTAAGCACCACGCCTGACCATAACAGCTGCAGTGCCACCCAAAGCTTAGTGTCTAACCTAGCCTCGCTCTGACAGCTTTAATGAAGTGATTCTATTGGTTCCTGAAAAAACTTTCCTCGCAACACATCCTCGCACGTCTCTGGTGGAAATGCAGCCTAAGAAGGCCGCGTTTCCACCGTGACAGCGATGTTGATTTATTTACTTGCAGGGTCTTCAACGCAGCAGCTTGCTAGATGTACTGACGCTCGCGGAGCCCGACTGCGAGAAGAATTACCGCGATATGATACAGGAACACAAGAACGCATATTTACAAAGGCAGGTTAATAGAAATAATTACATATTACAAAGGCAAGAATAGAAATAGAAATATCTTTATTGAAACACAAACAAAGAGCAATAGAGTTATTTGTGATAGAGCTTGTCCGGGGAGGACTACCATCTAACCTATTTCTGCCGTCAAGCAGTAATGTTTGCATTGCTGTGTTCTGGTATGGGTATGGTTTCCTGTGAATTCCTTAGATCAAGTTCTCAGGATGGTAACGCGCAAGTAATATCTCTGATCTTGCAAGCTTACATAGGCTACGGTAACCGCTTACCATCAAGTAGACCGTACGCTTCCGTAATGCTCCTCCGAGGGCTTATCCGAATAATGCTTTTGACAATCGTAAACGTTACTTCGACTAAACAAATGATTTGTTTCAGTTGGAACAAAATACTAGCGTACCTCGTATTGGACGAACCCCTCCCAGCCAAGCTGAGAGATAAAGACAGGCAAATGCTCAAAGACAAGTTCGCGGTAAGTCATCATCGTCACATAGATGTTATTCTTAACAAGTCAACGAAGTTAAGCACACCGCGAAGTCATCATGTGGATGGGTGACCGCCAGTGGCAATTTCAATTGAGCGCTCCCGTGCTTCGGAGGGCACGGTCGGATTTTTCGAAGTTGTTAGGCCATGACAGAGGCTATTCGGGCGGCCTAGAAACTCTGTCACCTTAGTTGGCCACTGACTCATACGAACTTACTTAACACCTAAGTTTAAATGTAAATAACTAGTTTCCGTCCAAGGTGTCGCTCGCGTACCCACATTAAAATAAGTCAATTATGCTACTTTTCAAGTAATGAGAGGTTTTCGATTCGAGATAAAAAAAAAAAGTAGTTCCGATTGCTTTGACAGATGGCGCTATCTGCCCTACTGCCATACTGGGAAAGGTTATCAAAACAAGAAATAATTGTTGATAACTCCGTTTTTGTTTCGTCTCGTGTCAAGCGGAAGGTTGTGGGTTCATGTCCTGCTTGAGACAAAATAATTTAACTCCAGTACGACCAAAGTTAATGTACTACGTAGTACGTACTATGACTTTGACACCAGCCAGAGGTATGACAGACAGTGACAGCAGGAGCAACCAATGTTGAATTTCCTACATATTCACCATAGCTCGCCAGTTGAGCTACCGCCATCTAAATAGACAGCTTTTTTTTTTTAATAACTTGAGACGAAAACCCCTAATTCCTTGCTGCAGTGCTCTTCAAACCTAAATTCAGTCATCAAAATCAAAAGTGCTCTATTCATTTGAATTACAAAGGATCACTTTGAAACGTCTTAAAAGCTAAGATTTGCGCCAGTTCCAACGTGCCCATGCCTTAAAACTGGCATCAACACCGGCTGGATTCCTATCGCTTTTTTGGCATGAACCTTGCTGTTGTTATCGATGCAGAGTAGAGTTGGAGTACATTCGTTCCAATAATGCTTGCAAATTACTGCTTGGAGGCAGAATATCTGGTTCTGCGGTGGTACCCACCAAGACATACTCATGATTATAATATCCCAAAAATTATTTTGCCTCAAGCGGGATTTGAACCCGCAACCACCGCTTGATTTTCCCCTGTAGGTGGAGCTATCGGCGCTTCGAGCCGAAGACATCCCAATGATTATTTCGTCCAAGCGAGATATGTCTCGATAGCTCAATTGGTAGAGCGCCCGCGTATCAAGCGGTGGTTGCGGGTTCAAATCCCGCTTGAGGCAAAATAATTTTTGGGATATTATAATCTTTAGTATTCCCCTAGTGTGATGGTTAACACTATAAAAACAAAAATAGCCAAGACATACTCATGCTGAAGAGTTATACCACCAGGTAAAATACAAATATTTTTCTTTCAAACAGTAAGTTTACAGCAATTTCCTATCCAAAGTAAGTACAGAAGTAGGCAAGTCGTCAATGTAAGATGAAATATTATATTGACAAATGGTAGGATAGGATTCACCCTACCATCCGAACTAGCTCTAAACAGTATCTCGGCGTATAGTTTTTATCCCCCTCACGCATGCCATTATTTTTTTTTTTTTTTTTTTATTAAATTGGTGCGGCTAATATGACACTGCGGCCATGCAGGCCTATTGTGTTCGCCACTCATTTTGTCGCCCCAAGGGGGGCGTTTACAGTTCACCTCCAAGCCCTGCCGATACCAAGAACTGGAGGATTTGCTTGGGGGTGATGTCTCTTACCTCATCTGGGCTGAGGATGTGCCTACCCAGATGTATGCTACGTTTTTGCATTAGTGGTCCACACTCTCCTAGCAGATGCGCAGGCGTTTCGTCCGCCTCATTGCACAGTCTGCAGGTTTGTGTGTCACTCAGCCTTAGCTTAAACATGTACGCATGCCATTATAGCCATGTTACATTTCTTGTAAAAAGGTTTATAGATCATGAATCCAAACTAAATCCTAGCGCTAAACAAGAATAACCTACGCATTGTGGTCAGGGCCTTGACAGGACATTGTCGCGACACATTGCAGTGAGGCGGACGAAACGTCTGCACATCTGCTAAGAGAGTGTTGACAGATAAAATGCAACGTAGCATTGTTCTGGAGAATAATCAGATGAGGTAACAGACATCACCTCCCAATCCTCCAGCTCTTACTATTGGCAGGACATGGATGTGAAACGTATACTAAGGGCGGCAACACAATGTTATTTTAGCTAATTAATAGATTCAGGCGTTACTTTGCGGAAATCCATTAAAATATAAAAAACACGAAAAATCCCTAGTACTAATCCTCTAACATTTAACTAATGAGGTAACACAGTTAACCTCAAAAGAAAAATATCGACACGTGTTACATCCCTCCACGGGACATCATCAGGACCATCGACTTTTCTTCGGCAGACGTGTTGCTCCGTCGAGCGCTGCTCCATCCCTTTTTTATCTTGTTATTTTAGCCACCAATGTAATAAAAAAAAAGATCATGACTACCTATTGTACTGTCATCAGTCGTTCAACCGCGAGTGGGAGGAGTGCACGCGCCTGCAGCGGCGCTACAGCGTGCCCGACGCGGAGCTGCGCGAGGCGTTGAAGCGAGACAACAAGCAGACCCTCCTGCCGCGCTACACCGCCTTCTACGAGCTGGCAGCGCCGCATCCCTTCTCCAAGAACATGGACAAGTACCTCAAGTACACGCCCGTGCAGGTTAGTGCAGCGAGCTGGCAACCTCGCTCACACGAGACAAAGAGTTGACAGCGCGGCACCCCTTCTTCAAGAACATTATACCACACTTTTAGATACTTATTCCTTATCTTCCAACCTAGCTTTTCACCCTAGGTTGGAAGATGGAACTTAAAATTCCGAACTTTCAACCTAGGGTGGAAAGTTAGGTTGGAAGATGGGAATAAATCCTTTCCTGATGAATTATTTTATTAGTAAACTGATTACTAATAAAATAATCCACTGGTAGTGATTTGGATCAGTTGAGCTATCTATAGGTCGTTTGTAACGGTCTTTAGATGGCTCAACTGTTTCATATGTATTTTGTATATTTTGTAATGTAATGTAATTATGTACATATTTTATATTGTTTAATAAATTTTTATTGAGAACATAATTAGTAAACTGTATTTGCGCAATGCCATGCTTACGATGAAGGAAAATATCGCGAGGAAACCGGCATGTCCAAAAACGAACGAAAAACTAAAGTGCCAGTGTCCCAGCAGTGGGAACATTAGAAGGCTGCCATGATGATGGCCTAATACTTAATAATTGTTTTTGTTTTCAGATTGCTGCACAATTAGACGGATATTTCGACGAGGCTGCTTAGAACAATTATATTTGTAAGGAAAGTAATTATTATATCATACGGTATTTATATTTGAATAGCATTCCCAATGAGTTGTATCCCCTTAAATAAAACATTATAGAGATCAGAATTTGTTTTATTCTTAGATTATATTATATGAAATGTATAAACAACAGCTTATAGCTAAATTTTGAAAATAGATTTTTCATTAGTCCAAATCATTTTTTTTCTTACAATACAAAACCAGCTGAAACAGCGATCACCTCGTTCCTAAATACAAACATACTTCGTTAGAACGAGGAGCTCAACGTATCCTCCGGTAGCGGGTCATTTCTTACACACAGTAATACATTACTTGTATTGTATAATAATAACTTAACTGCACCTTACGCATTGTTAATATGTTTTATTCGTGTACTATGACCATTTTGAAATAAACATTTATCTTATCTTATCTTAAAAATTACAAGTCTTGTCAGACAGACTACATCCAGTCTGTCAGACAATAACATTTTTTAGTATGAGTCGGGTTGTCGATTATCCGGTTGAAGCGCGAGAGATGCGGGTTTAATTCCCGCAGCAGGTAATTTTTCCTTAAATATTCGTTGTGTTGAAGCGGTACTCGTAGTTTCTGATACAGTAAGACGAAGTTCTGTGCCGCGAAGTCGCCATTTGGATGGGTGACCTCCAGTGGCACTATCAACTGATCGCTTCCGTGCTTAGAAAGGCCATTAAGCTATCGATACCAGCTTTTGTTATTACTCATACGAACTTATATCTTATTTCAGACGTTAAACTAGTATTTTGCATAGACGAGTTGTCGACTGAAACGCGTAGTTTAGTTTCAATTTTTTTTTTTTTTATACAACTGAAGTGGCAACCAAGCGTACGGCCCACAAGATGGTAAGTGGTTACCGCAGCCTATGGACGCTTGCAATACCAGAGGTATCACTCGCGGGTTACCTTGAGGCTAAGATCGAAAGCCTCACGTGCCAGTAATTTCACCGGAAACCATACCCTTCACACCGGAACACAGCAATGCGAGCATTACTGCTTGACGGTAGAAATAGGTATGGTGGTAGTCCTTCTCCGGACGAGCTCTATCACAAAGAACTCAAATATCTGCGTAATTCGTAAACAAACGGTTACAAAGACTAGAAGTTCCGTTATCGTTAACTTTAACTTAAAATAGAGCATAGATCTTTACAGTTACAACATCGACACAATAGATCAACATCAAAATGTTTTTTTTTTTTTTTTGACAAACCACAGCATCATCTAGCCTCAAGATAAGCTGCTGTTAAACAGAGCTGTATTATGGGTACTAGATGACTGATATATACTTAATATAATACAATACATAGATATATATTTTTTATTATATATAGAAAATACCCAGAACACCCGGAACAAATATTTGTAGATCGTGCAAACATTTGACCCGAGGCGGGAATCGAACCCGCAACCTCCGCGTCGCAGGCGGACCTGCGCCCGCTGCGCCACATCGGTCGTCAATTCAATTCTATTTAAAAATACTTTTCAACGTCAAGGATAAAAGTACAACGGTAAGTCAGACACCAATCTAAAACTAAATATGATTTTAGGTAGTATACCTAATGCGCTAAAACTAACTTTTTTTTTTTAAGCGTTTTCACACTACACACAATGTCATGACACTGGAAAAATAAAGTTAAAGTGTGAAAACGCTTGCAATACAATGTCTTCTATTCAAAACGTGGCGGTGAAAAGGTAAACGATTGTTTCAATTAGACACTTAGATAAAATGTACTACGGCGCGTTTGTTCGATGGACCGATGACACTAAAGCGGTCGTAGGAAGTCTGTATAGTGAAGACTCAAATCGTCATGGCGCTCTTTGAGGCGTATGTCCAGCAGGTCGTCTATTATATTAAACTTAGCTCGTATTGTTTTCTAAACTTATGTTTTGTATTTTCTGTCTTATTGGGTGATGTGATGTTGCGTGTTCGTTTTAAATATAAGGTCCTTCATTATTAACCTGACAAACTTAAGGGGTAGGTTCCACACTTTTTTTTTGGTTTAAAAAAAAATTACGTAATTCTGCTTAATAATTAGTTATCCTTGTTAGAAATCGAAAAGGCAGCTCTCGATACGTGTCAGTGACCCGCGGGTCAATAACCCGCGCGTCCTTAACCTGCGCGTGTCCTTGACCCGCTACGGGGCGCGCACACTCGAATATTTCATTATTACGTCGCTTAACTTGATTCCCAACAATGATAAATAATAATTGAGCGGAAAAACGAAATCGATTTTTTTGTTTACTTGGGATTTTTAAGACAAAATATACTTAAAAAAAAAATTATAGGTACATATTTTTTTTAAGTGTGGAACCTATACCTTAAGTTTGTCAGGTTGATAATGAATGACCCTGTATATATGTACGTGTGATAGTAACCATGCAAGTGAGCATAACAGTAGCTCGCATGACATTATTCATATGATTGTGCGTGACTAGCGTTAGCTGCGCGGTTCTGGCGAGCCTTTTTCGATTTCTTCTTTTTCTTCGCGTACTGAAACAAACAACATGATAAACCACACACTATGACAACCTACGAAACCATATAACATCTGTGATTGCATGCTATAACCAATTCGCGAGCGTTCCTTCTAAAATTATGCATTTTATATTACTAAAATTTTGCAAAAATATGACATTACTTATTCCGCGGAATTGAATTCCAAAAGTTGGTCGAATCTAGCCTAAGTAAATTAAAATCGGACATCAAAATCTCTGAACCCAATGCACCTATGCTATTACAACTCGAATTAAAGTTGCATTGTTGAATTTTGACACATGCAATACTTGTTCGATTGGCACCACATTATGTAAGGTCCGTATTATGTAAGTCTACTATCGTTTGCATGGTGCTGTCTCTTTTATACCTACAGTGCGTACCTTACGTGTGTAAGGGACAGCATGACGGGATGACAGACGGACAGCGATACGCTTACACAATAACATCACGAAAAAGATCATCGAATAGAAAAAAGTTAGGAACCCAGCTATTTTTGTTGCTACATTTTTTTTTACAAGATGGTAAGCAGTTACCGCAGCCTATGGACGCTTGCAATACCAGAGGTATCACTCGCGGGTTGCCACCTTGAGGCTAAGATCGAAAGCCTCATGTGCCAGTAATTTCACCGGAAACCATACCCTTCACACCGGAGCACAGCAATGCGAGCATTACTGCTTGGCGGCAGAAATAAGTATGGTGGTAGTCCTTCCCCGGACTCCACCCGTCAGTTCTTCTAGGCTGGGGCACGCGGTACTGGCATAAATTCACCTACTTTGTAAGGGTTTCAAAGTGATTCTTGTGATTTTATTACATACATTTTTGAGTTTGAATATATCAGTCGTTGTATTAGGAGCATTGGGCTTCAGGAAGCAAACAGTCAAATAGAAAAGACATTCGCCGTCAAATAGGTATTTTTGGAAATAAATATATGTTTTTTCAGTCTAATAATTTAGCTTTACATACTTATTCCTATTATATTCCTCTCTAGTGGGTTGTAGAGATAGAGTAAGCAGGATTTAAACAATATTTTGATAAATGCTTCGCTCGCTTTAATTGACGTATGGTAATAACCCTTATCATACGTCATCCATCATACTTAACTTGCCCCTTTATTCATAAAAACTGTCATTTTAGCGGCATTAAGTCTTTCCTTGTCATTCATATATCAATGAATGACGATGATAATGATGATGATATCAGATTTGAAAAACACTAACAGATTTTATTTTCTGATATGTTTTTTTTTTTTTTTTATACCACCAAGGTGGCAAACAAGCATACGGCCCACCTGATAAAGCTTTGATACTATAACTTTTTATTTTCTGTAAAATCTTGATTGAACTGATGTTTTTTTTTCTATGCATGGTATAGATATGCATCTTTAGGTACCCTAAGGTGCCAAAAAAGGAATAGTCTGAGGGAAATCACACATAATCACAATATAATTCGCAAATACTTTCCATGTTATGTCCTATTTGATGCAGGCATTGAACCCGCGACTCTACACTCAAATGGCGGTTAAATCTTTAAAAAACAGCCAGACATACAAACAAACTCAAGTATAGGTCATTTCAAAACTTCAGAATGCAATCAACATGAATAGTAGCAAAACTAATTTATTAAGTCACCTACGTAGTCCCGGAGTAACCACAAGCTTCTATAGCAATATTGAAATAATTGACGAACGATGTGACGCAGCGGGCGCAGGTCCGCCTGCAACGCAGAGGTTGCGGGTTCGATTCCCGCCTCGGGTCAAATGTTTGTACGATCTACAAATATTTGTTCCGGGTGTTCTGGGTATTTTCTATATAATAAAAAATATCTATCTATGTATTGTATTGTATTAAGTATATATCAGTCATCTAATACCCATAACACAGCTCTGTTTAACAGCAGCTTAACTTTGGGCTAGATGATGCTGTGTGGATTGTTCAGCATTATTTATTATATATCTAGTATTGTGGTTATCAGAAACTACTAGTACAGAACAAATATTTGCAAATCATACAAATATTTGCTGTGGGAATCGAACTCTCGCTCTACCAGGCACTCCCCCCCGCACCACAAAGCTTTGCCTCGAGGGGTGTTAGTGAAAACGCGCCCGATTCGGTCAGTGAGGACTTAAGGCACGGTGATGACCAACAAGAGATCTTCAACTATTGCGAAGCTCTTGTGCAGTCGAAGGGCCATTTACAGCCATTCGTCACTCTAAAAAGTAAGTAAGTTCGTATGATTCAGTGGCCAACTCTGAGTGACAGAGTTTTTAGGCCGCCCGAAGGCCTCTGCATGGCCTAACAACTTTGAAAAAGCTGGGACCGACTGCTTAACGTGCCCTCCGAAGAACGGGAGCGCTCGCTCAGTTGAAAATGCCACTGGCGGTCACCCATCCAAATGGTGACTACGCGGAACAGTGCCTTATCTGTTAGGAACAACTTAGCCAGAGTCACGAGCGCTCTGAGAAATAATTTTTCAAATTTCAACTGTTTATTGCATTCTGATATACTTGTTTCTTTCTACATTTAAACTACATTCACAGTTATACCACAAGGATATCTGTGTATGAAATGGTCTTCAAACACCAAGGAACAACTGCAGATCATACAATAAATTGTACGAGTGCGGGAATCGAACCCACTCTCCGCGGAATACGGCGGAGACAGCATCTCTACTGAGGCTAGTTTCAAACATGTTCCCAGTATTTAAACCATGATAAAGCAAGGACGGTTCCAACGGGTATTTTAATTTTATGTAACAATTTATTAATTGCAGTAATTCAATGTACAATTTCTAGAATATATTGATACGAACGCATCATTGAAAAAAAATCCTAATGTGCCGATTTTCCTGCTTTAAATACACGAGAATCAACTGAAAATCTTATGATTGCTCATACCTTCAGGTTATGAGCACAGCGAGCTTCCAATAAGAAAAACGGATAGTATGTTCACTTAAAATTGGTTAAAAGCACTATAAGGATATCCAAAATTTGACTGGAATTGTATCTCGCGTAACCCTGGATCCGCCCTTGCCGGCAATACCATCAGATAGTAGTCTACGTCACCGCTTGTCAGACGGCTATACAACTGCAGCCGGTTGGTATAACTCAAGGAGCGGAAAGCCACTCTACCTGTCTCGTGTCACGTTGCGTCGCGCCGTCCGACTAATGAAACAACAAAATAATACACAAACGTCAAATCGAGTACACAATCATAGCAGAGACAATATTACCTCATGTTTAAACTGGTGTCCTTCTGCGTCAGCGAATACAAGTTTACAGATGCACGCCTTACCGCAAAACATTGTCTTACATATTCTAAGAGGATTCCTCAAGAATTCCTCGACTCGACTCAACCTAACTCAAATAAATCCGTGTTCTTAGTTGCAAAAATTCTCCTCCACATACTTCCACTCGAAAGTTTTCCTTACCGGAGGTGAGGAAATGATTGTCAAACTCAAGGTACGTCTAAACCTACCTTGAGTCGAGTGGAGGAAGATTCGAGGAAACTTCTTAGAATATGGGTGTTAGGCTGGATTCAGAGCGATGATGACGTCGTACGATGTTGCCGTACGACGAATAGAATGTCACGCGTAGCATTATTAAAGTGTGTAAGTCCTTTGTGGTAGGATTATTGGACAGCGGAACTGGTTGTAGTAAAACCTTTGTTACGTTTTTTATTTTACTATAATGAGGTCAGTAGTTTAAAAATTTGACTGTTCTTCAAGTATTGTATTTCCTTGTCATTCTTATGTAATTAACAAATATGATAATAAATTTAAAAGTCTAATTAACTAACATAACTTTAGAGTACGTTAATGAGTAAGGCTCTAGGTACTTATATAATTAGCTGATGTAATGTAAATATGCAACGCACTATGTTATTCTTGTTTTTAATTTTATGCTCGTAAATCAATGTTATCGGTTTATCCGTATTAATTAAAGTAAATAAATAAATAAAAATACTTGTTCGGTTATTACACCGACAGTACTGCAGCATTCGATTTTAATAAAACGTCAATCGACGTCAACGTCGCAGTGAAACCAGCCTAAAGTTTTTTTTTTTTTTTTATACAACTAAAGTGGCAACCAAGCGTACGGCCCACAAGATGGTAAGCGATTACCGCAGCCTATGGACGCTTGCAATACCACGCTTGCAATACCAGAGGTATCACTCGCGGGTTGCCATCTTGAGACGTAGATCGAAAGTCTCATGTGCCTGCAATTTCACCGGAAACCATACCCTTCGAACCGGAACACAGCAATGCAAACATTACTGCTTGGCGGCTGAAATAAGTATGGTGGTAGTCCTTCCCCGGACGTGCTCTATCACAAAGAACTCTACTACTCTTACTACTACTTAAGTTAAAAATTACACAAAAAACTTTATAATTACTAAAGTTTTTATGCAATTTAATTTGACATCGTTATGGGGTAAGGCGTTGGTTAAACGATGAACGGACTTTCGCAATTTATTCATTTAGGGACAACAAACTGTTAAAATATACGTTACTCTCATTGGCTGCCCTAACGAAAGACCAAGTAAGCGACATTTGTAGCACTATTTTTTACCTCAGAAGGCGATTATCACTGTTTGCACCTACTCTGGTCTCATTTCAACAGTGCCTCATACCATTAAAACATATGACTTTGCGTTGTCTAACTCATGTTTGAACTTTACCAATACTTCGTTACCAATTCATAAATTGTAATTTAAATAAACTTGGTAGAGGTTTTAATCTTTCGCCTTTTTGATCTAAAGAGTTTCTTACCTGTCTGTGTACTTTGTTTTTCACTAGAACAGCCTTATGTTTAGGGACTGGATTTAAATGAAGGTGGCATCTATGTAGACTGAAAATTTACCTAATAAAATGTTTTCTTTATTTGGCGGGAAAATATAGTTAGTAGCACACAATATATACATGCATACTAATAATAAAAAGTAACATTTGTATTATTGTTAGTTACGAATAAACTTAAGAGCCCTATCCTTGACAATCCTTAAATTTTCTTGTAGCCCGTGAAGTTTCGAACACTATTGTGGCTAGTGTGTTGAAGATATTTTAACGAAAATAAAAACAAATAAAAGCTTTATCCCTTAAAATTCAAGCCAACAGAGCATAATATTAATTAACTCAAGACATAACTGATTAAAAAATAATTAGTAACGCACGTTTCGTAAAATGAGCAATTCCAGTAAACTTTCGATCATTTTTTCTATGAAATAACAAAGTCTAACATATTTCCAAAAATGCAATTATAATAATCACAGTTTTAAAATTTAAGTGAATAGAGAAAAATACAACATGTTAGTTCAATATTTTTGAAAAAAGACGGTCTAAAAAACGCGTACTTTTCCCAATTTTACGCTTGTTATTTCTGCTAAAGTAAGGAGTTTACAATAAAAATACACCTACTTAATTAAAGTTTAAGTTTTTATTAAATAAATACAACAAAGAAAATAGTCTAATAGCATTGACTTTTTTTAATACGAATTTTTTAAAATCACACCTTAGCGCACATAAAATCATATCGATCGAAGCAGCGACTCTCAAACCGCGCTGAGCGCTTATGGAGGGAGGACTTATAGCTCCTCGTCGCGCGCGCTATTACTTATACTATATAAAGACACATTCACGCGAACTTCATGAATTATATCGCTAAATCTTGGAAAGGCCTCTTAAAATCTACTGGTCTGATTTCTAAAAATATTTCTCCATTAGAATGCTACACCATAACTGAGTAACATAGGTTATATCTATTACTAGCGACCCGCCCCGGCTTCGCACGGGTGCGGTTTCATTACACCCGTGCGACGCTGGGACGGACTTCTAGTAAAATATAATATGTTAGTACAAGTGGTACAAGTTTGAGTCTTGTTAAACTATCACTGGCTTACTTGAGTTATTACAGTATAGACATCTAACAGTCTATTTACAGGATAAAAAGAGCTGAAAATCAGCGTGGCTGAGTTTCAACATTTTCATCTCCACCACCCAAAATTGTTATGTTAGAAATTACCTAAATTACATAGTGTAAGATAAAAACCAACTCACGTAATAGGTAATTTATTTTTTAATGTAATTGAATGAATATAAATGCTGCCGTTATCAGAGTGTGAGGGCAATACATTTGTGCGAGAGTGATAGAGACGTATATAGACTGTGCGGGATTTTTACGGCTCCGCGACAGTTGATGTACTATAATGTAGAAACAGAAAATCAAGCTCTACTATATTTCCCCGCCAAGATAAAAACAACTCTATAGTTGTTTTATTAAAGACTAGTATCTGCCCGCAGCTTCGCTCGCATGTGTCCAAACGTATCCTTCCATGCCCAGAACTAAACATATTCCGTTTTATCAAAGTTCAAACATTCAAACTGTAATACTTTTTATATTTATGTCATGCCATTATAAAGTGCCGAGTAGCCTAATTTCAGTTTAGTGACAATTTATTCTTGCCTTTAAGCCACAGTAAAAAAAAACTCAAAAACTACTGGTTGGTTCTGGTTTTAATCTCTATCTTTAATCTTTAATAAAGGAGCGGAGGTTGCGGTTTCGATTCCCGCCTCGGGTCAAATGTTTGTACGATCTACAAATATTTGTTCCGGGTGTTCTGGGTATTTTCTATATATAATAAAAATATCTATCTATGTATTGTATTGTATTAAGTATATATCAGTCATCTAGTACACATAACACAGCTCTGTTTAACAGCAGCTTACCTTGGAGCTAGATGATGCTGTGTGGATTGTCCAGCATTATTATTATTATTATTTTTTAATGTAATTGGTTTATAACCGTTTTAATTAAAGTAAAATAAATAAATACAATCTCCGAGTAACATACGCTATATTTATTACTAGTGACCCGCCCCGGCTTCGCACGGGTGCTTAAATTTTTATTGCACCCGTGCAAAGCTGGGGCAGATCGGCTAGCTATACAAATAAACACCCAGTTGTTAATCATACAAATATTTACCGTGTGTGGGAATCGAACCCACATCTTATGGCGCAAAGGCATAGCTGTAGTAGAAATGCCTTCTACGTTGTTGGATGTTTAGATGAATGGATATATTATGTGTATCACTCAATCAAGCACGACTGAACGGATCTAGATGAAATTTGGCACAGAGATAAATAAAATAAAATAAATAAATAATGCTGGACAATCCACACAGCATCATCTAGCCCCAAGATAAGCTACTGTTAAACAGAGCTGTGTTATGGTACTAGATGACTGATATATACTTAATACAATACAATACATAGATAGATATTTTTTATTATATATAGAAAATACCCAGAACACCCGGAACCAATATTTGTAGATCGTACAAACATTTGACCCGAGGCGGGAATCGAACCCGCAACCTCCGCGTCGCAGGCGGACCTGCGCCCGCTGCGCCACATCGGTCGTCAAATAGATAGCACATAGACTTTTTATCCCGAAAAACTGACAGTTCTTGTGGGATACCTTAAAAACTTAAAAACCAAGGTGTACCGCTAATAAATAAAATATGGATTAAAAATATTAACTAATCTACAATTAGGCTACTCGACACTTACCTGTATTTTTTACACTTATTACTAAGTGGCAACTAAGTATCCGCTTACTCGAAAGTAAGCGGTTACCGTAGCCTGTACGCTTGCAACATCAAATATATCACTAACGTGTTACCACCCTGAGACGTAGATCTAAAGTCTCATGTGCCTGTAATTTCACCGGAAACCATACCCTTCGCCGGAATACGAGTATTAGCAGCATTTCTACCCCGAGCTTTACTCATTTTTTACTCGTGGAATAGGTACACAGCAATCGCATTACTGTTTCGCGGCTTATATAGGGTCTTTGATTATTAGTGCGAGATATTCAAGGAATATGTTCCACACACAAAAAAAAATACATGTACTTTTTTTTTAAAACTTTTTTTTTTAATAAAAATAAATTACTTAATTCTGCTTAATAATTAGTTATCCTTGTTAGAAATCGAAAGGGCAGTGCTCGGCACGTGTCAGTGACCCGCGCGTCAATGAACCGCGGGTCAATAACCCACGCGTCTTTGACCTGCGCGTGTCAATGACCCGCTACGGGGCGCGCACACTCGATTATTTCATTATTACGCCGCTTATCTCGATTCCCAACAATGATAAATAATAATTGAGCAGAAAAACGTTTTCTTTGTTACTTGGAATTATTAAGACAACTATACATAAAAAAAAAACATAGGTACATTCTTTTTTTTATTGATGTTTGGAACCTGTTCCTTGAATATCGCGCACTAATAATCAAAGATCCTGTATAGGTATGGTGGTAGTACTTCCCCGGACGAGTTCTATCACAAAGAACTGTCTAGTCGTGGCAGATGGGTACCTGGATGGATCGCGGTGGATGCTTCGTCTTGCAGAGCGCGGGCGGCGCCTTCCTGTCCTCGCGGACCAGCCTCGGGACGGGAGTGAAGGCTAGCGGCAGTATCGATTTGTGTCTGCACATAATATAAGTTTGTTCAGTTATGTATAGGTTTTTTTATACAACTGAAGTGGCAACCAAGCGTACGGCCCACAAGATGGTACGCGGTTAGCGCAGCCTATGGACGCTTGCAATACCAGAGGTATCACTCGCGGGTTGCCACCTTGAGGCTAAGATCGAAAGCCTCATGTGCCAGTAATTTCGCCGGAAACCATACCCTTCACATCGGAACACAGCAAAGCGAGCATTACTGCGGCAGAAATAGGTATGGTGGTAGTCCTTCCCCGGACGAGCTCTATCACAAAAAACTCTACTACTCTTGAAACTAATATATTTACGATATATTTATTACTAGCGACCCGCCCCGGCTTCGCACGGGTGTCTAGTTCTAGTTCTAGTCTAGTATAAAACGCTTAGTCGCTTTCCGCTGCCTGTCTATGCATGCTTAGATCTTTAAACTATGCAAAGGATTTAAATGCGTTTTTTTTAATAGTGATTCAAGAAGGTTCACACCCGTGCGAAGCGAGGGCGTGTCCGCTAGTAAATAAATAAAATTAGTTTATTTCCAATCCGTCCGTTTACCCTACCATTGTGGCGCGAGGGGCGAAGGTCCGTTTCGATGCAGGAGGTTGCGGGTTTAATTCCCGGAACAAACATTTGTTCTGAGTGTTCTAGGTATTTTCTATGTATAATAAAAAAAATCCATCTATGTATTGTATTAAGTCATCTAGTACGCATAACACAAGCTCTGCTTAGCTTGGGGCTAGATGATGCTGCGTGGATTGTCCAGCATTTTTTTTTAATGTCAGCAAGTGACAAGACGGCCAAGTCGCCCGCCTGATGTTAAGCACCACGCCTGACTATAACAGATGCAGTGCCACTCAAAGCTTAATTTTTTAAGTTCAGCGTGGCACTGCATTGCGCTCATCACCCCGAGACATTGTTGTTACGTCTCTTTCGTCCAGTAATTTCACTACAGTGCCCTTCAAACCAAACACAGTGCAGCTTGCACACTACCGCTTGGAGGTAGAATATCTGACACTGCGGTGGTACCCACACCAAGACGGACGGACGGAACCAAAAATATTTTGATTTTTATTGGAACACTAAACGGGATTCTGCAAAAAACGGGATGTTGTCGGAAACAGGTGTAAAGATGTATTACTTATGGTAGGGCAGCAGCGCCGCGCTGAGGGCGGGCGGGAGGCGCGCGTGCAGCGCGTCCTCCGCGTCCGGCATGTTCGTGTTGTCTGCGCGCAGCTGCAGCGCACCCGCACCACCCGCGCCTGCGCCTGCGCCCCGCCGCGTGTACAGCATCGCGTGAGTGCCGTGCGACATCTGCAAATCATTACTTATACTTACAACGTGACAAAACACATATAAAATACTATTGTTATTGGTATTTTTTAAAAATTATTCTTTAAAGTTTTATTTATTAATGAGTGCACCCCGACCAATCTTCTGTTTATTGAGGCTCCTCTCCATCCAAAGGTTGTCTGGAAGAGATCGCTCACTTAGCGATAAGACCGCCAATTGTACATTGTGGTTATTCTCTGTTATTACATTTTAATTGTTTTATAGTTTGTAAGGTGTACACTGTACAATAAAGAATATTCATTCATTCATAATACAAATACAATTTTTTTTTTTTTTTTATACAACTGAAGTGGCAACCAAGCGTACGGCCCACAAGATGGTAAGTGGTTACCGCAGCCTATGGACGCTTGCAATACCAGAGGTATCACTCGCGGGTTGCCACCTTGAGGCTAAGATCGAAAGCCTCACGTGCCAGTAATTTCACCGGAAACCATACCCTTCATACCGGAACACAACAATGCGAGCATTACTGCTTGGCGGCAGAAATAGGTATGGTGGTAGTCCTTCCCCGGACGAATTATTTTCCAAAAACATTACAACTCAAGTAACAGAGCCAGCAATAGGCTCCGCACTAGGCATCCTGGATCGCGGGTACCCACCACCCACCCGGACATAGAAAAACAAAATAAAGAACCAATTTCATAGTGGCCTAGGTCTTTGTAACACCATAGAAAAAATAGAAAAAAATATATGACTAACAGTAACAAACAATTTTATTTTTAAGTAGACAAACAATGTCCTAAAGGAAAAATGTTTGTTGTGTTGAGTTTCCTAAAACGGGAACACTGGAGGTCCGCCATGACAGCTATTAGCATTGGCTAATAGCTGTCATGGCGGACCTCCAGTGTTCCCAGTGTCCTCCAGTGTTTGTGTATCATTGGATCGTGACGCATCTTGACTTTGACAGTACCTAATAACCCAGTTGTTCGTTAAACCCGCCATGTTGTTTTGCATATAAACTTACATAAGATTGTGAAAGAAGCTAAAATAAATTAAATAAACAGCTTAGAATGGTTTCTTTATTGAATATCTAAATATCTAGACCCCTAAAGGACCTAGGCCCGGCTCCATACATCGAGAAACACCTCCTTTTCCATGAAGAAACTCAGGGACGACAGTAAACCTTTCTCCTGTCTGGGTATTTTCTAAGTATAATAAAAATATCTATCTATGTTTTGTATTGTATTGAAAATTAAATAAGCTCTTAAGAGTCAGTGGCCAACGCTGCTGACACAGTTTGTAGGCCGCCCGAAGGCCTGCGACCAACTGCTTAACGTGCCCTCGAAGAGCATCATCTAGCCCCAAGCTAAGCAGAGCTTGTGTTATGGGTATTAGATGACTGATATACTTAATACAATACAATACATCATAGATAGATAGATATGTTTTATTATACATAGAAAATACCCAGAAAAAATATTTGCTACAAACGATTTCGAAAATTAACTTAAACATTTCACATATTCTTAATATTTAAATAGTGTTTGTGTATTCAGGCGTTAGCCTTATCTACTGTAAGGAGTACTGGAGTCGCTAGATGGCGGTGTGCTGTGAAGATGTCAGGGAGTGTGATCGTTGACTCCGAATAATTGTGGTCTTAGAAAATATATCTTGTGTAACACAGAACTATATTTGAGTAGAATGAGTGTGTATGTACCTCGCGTGCCGAAAAAACGGGCTAACTAAGGGCTGAGAACCTCTTTACTCGCCGCGAAGCTCAGTCTGCTCCCAACCGGGGGCGGTGTGGTGGTGTGCCAGTGCCTAGAATCGGTTTGCCGCGTGCTTATCGATGCTTTTAAATAATTTATTTTCGCGCCGCTTATGTTTCCCATCACTAAAATACATTTGTGTGTAAAATACAAATACGCAAAATGTTACACGCTCGGTTTCCATACAAATCGACGAACTCTTTCATTCTACTTAAATATAGTTCTGTGTTGTGTAATATTAACCTATAGACTTCTATAAAACCCCCTCTAATACTAGATACTTACATCATGAGCCAAGACATATTGGCCCGGCATCAGGAAACGTAGCTGGTTCAGTGATGTGTGCAAGGTATCCGCGATGTCACTTTTTTGGTCGCCATGTCGCTCCATGAAATCGCCATAAGTCAAGTTGTCTATCACTATTACGTTTCCGTTATCGTGGTCAACGCGGACTGAAAACAAAAAGTTAATTTGTATATGAGTAGGTTAAATAAAGGACCAATTTCATAGTGGCCTAGGTCTTTGTAACACCATAGAAAAATTGAAAAATCGCGCTAGTCCTTCGCTTGCAATTTTCAAGCGAAAAGTCAAAGAGCACTATCTTTCCCTGTAAGTATGTATGGTATTGTATAGTATTATATTGTTTGAATTTATTATAAGAATTTTTATGTAGGTATATAATAAGTATGTTTATGTATTATTCGTATGTATATATTTTAAGCTTAAGTAGTTAGATATTTAGTTGTTATTTTTTTTTGTATTGATGTAATTCCAGTTTATAATAACTATGTATACACCTACCCACTTCTATAAAATATCATCTTTCACCACTTGGGTTTGCTGGAAGAGAACTCTTTTTAGGGTTAAGCTCGCCTGTGTACATGTCCTTTTTTTATTTTTTATAAATGTTATCATGTGTGTGTACAATAAAGAATAAAGAACAAAGTTCTAAAATAAAAATGTTTGCTGTGTTGAGTTTAAAACAGGAACACTAGAGGTCCGCCATGACAGCTATTAGCCAATGATCGTGACGCATCTTGACTTTGACAGTACCTAATAACCCAGTTGTTCGTTAAACCCACCATGTTGTTTTGCAATGTGTTGCGCTCCTTCACAGAGATAAATCTACTTTAGATGATGAAAGAAGTCAAAATAAAATAAATAAACAGTGATAAATGGTTTCTTAAATGATTATCTAATTATCTAGACCCCTACAAAAGACCAAGGCCCGGCTCCATACTGCGTGAAACAACTCCTTTGTTTATTTATACTATAACTCATATTGGTACATGTGTACATAGTACACTATTATCACTAAATACATAGATACTAGTATTGAGTAAGCAGCTTAGCGCCTAGCATAGGTAGCCTACATAAAATTTGCAATGCCTAAGAAGGGCAAATAAGTTCTAAGTGCCATATTACTTTAAGACCTCTTTAAGAGTAGTAGAGTTCTTTGTGATAGAACCTGATAGAACACATCCGGGGAAGTGCTACCACCATACTTATTTCTGCCGCAAAGCAGTAATGCTTGTATTACTGTATTCCGGTGTGAAGGGTATGGTTTCCCGTGAAATTATTGGCACAGCCCTTCTGTCTATGCCTCAATGTGGCAACCTGCGAGTGTTACCAATGGTATTGCAAACATCCATAGGCTGCGGTAACCGCTTACCATATTGTGGGCCGTACGCTTGGTTACCACTTCAGTTGTATAAAAAAAACTCACTGCTAGATATACATATATAGGAATAGTTTTGAGTATAGTTCGCACAGCGGATCTAGGCTTCCGTGAAGTCAGCCGTTTGTGGTGCGCAAAGACAATTTAGTTAGAAAAAGCTCCATTGCGCATCGAAACGGCTAATTTGACGACGGGCGAGATCCGCCGTGAGAAGTATACCGTTGATAAGTTGTGCGTAGTGTCGCAGCAGCAGCGAGAGCGCCAGAGAGCGCACACGGCCGGGCGGCTGCGCGCTCGCGCCCAGCTCCGGCTGGTACTCCACTATCGGCTCCAACACCACCTCGCCCTCACCGTTCTGCTCAAGCAAACACACATCATATTATATCTCTCTGTAATACTGCGTTTCCACCAGAGATGTGCGAGGATGTCATCGGATCGGGTGGTGGCTAACCACTTTTACCGGCCGCGACATGGCTTTTATACGAATATTCCCGTCGAAAAATGTTGTTGGCTTAAACAATAAAAAATACTAGATGTTGGTGCTATATTCAACCTATAAAAAAAAAGTAAATACCAACCAATTAAATAACAGTGTTGCCAACTTACTCTAGTTTTATGAGAAGAGTGCACAATAAGGTCGATAGCGACGTGCGAACTCTTGTTCCGCACTCGCAATTTCTTGTACGACCTTGGGGGAGGCGTTTCGAACTGAGTACCTGAAATATATCATATTTCATTTCAGTTTCTAATTAAATTCATATTTTTTTGTCAGAATTGGCCCTTATTCATATTAATCTTACACCTCTGATAGCTAACTGTTGTCATGATTTTATTGACAGGAAAATGACATGACAAAACTGTGCGAGCCCCAAAAATGACAATGTTTTTATGAATAAGGGCGTTAACAAATACACAAATTAAAAATAACATTACAAACCATTTATGGATAACTAACTGATTAAATAAACCAATATTATAATAAACTAGCCAATCTGCCCCAGCTTCGCCGGGACGGGTCGTAGTAATAAATATAGCCTATGTTACTCAGGGATTACGTAGTTCCAATGGTGAAAGAATTTTTTAAATCAGACCAGTAGTTTTTGAGTTTATTCGTAACAAAAAAAAATACAATTCTTCTCTCTATATAATATTAGTATATAGAGTTACTAAACCAGTAAAGACAAGTAAGGACCACTTTAGTTTTTTGTAACAATACCAATTCTTGATACTTTATTTGATAATCATTTTATTGGTCTACAGAAATAAATGTGTGTGATCACCAAGCTCAAGTAATGAATAAAATAAAATGTTAGAGGCAGAAATTTGTATTAAGTTATTTAAAAATCGGTACCTTTGCAACGGCAGTTGTACACTCCAATAATGTTGTTGATAGCATCTTTCGTCAAACTATTTATATCTGGTAACTTATATTGACTCTCTAAATGCAAGCCGGTCAAACACGAATCACGTTTTACACCCCGGTTTGATTCTTTGACTGCGTTTTCTGTTTCAGTCAGCATTTCTGTTTCGCTAACTGTATATTTGAGCCGTTTCGTTTGGTTTATTTCACTCTTATTGTCATCTGTATTTAGTTCTTCCACAGTCGAATTCTTTGTTATTCCTGAAGCATTGCTATTTAAAATATCTGGTTGAGAATTATCTACAGTTCGAGCATCTGTTCCGGTATCTTCTATTTCAGATTCTTCCGTGTTTGTTTCGTTAGTTGCTGTGAAATGGAAGATATTCATTTCTTCTGTATCATCCATGTCGAAATAGTCAGAGCTGTCAGTGTCAGAAACTGACTTGTTCCTTGGTTTTACTGCTTGATTACTTGTAATTTTTTTTTGGTATTCTTGATTTTCTTTTTGAGTCTGATCTATTAGTGTTTTGATAGTATTATTTGAATTCGTGTGATCTACCCTGTTAGATTCATTTACATCACACATATTGCTTTTAATATCATAAAATTCTGTATCAGAATCAGATACTTCCATTTCAGTTGCTAACTTTTCGCATACGTCTATTTCAGCTTTATTATTAATACTATCATTGATTTCTTCACGTAATACTATTTCAACTTCGATTGTTTCTATTCCATTATTTTTTGATGTTGGTTCTGATGATGACCGACTCGTATCCATCGCTCCTGCTTTTAACTGAATGGTTTCGGATTGGTTCAAGTCTTTTGTTGCTGTTGTTGGTGATAAATCTATTTTATTAGCTGTGTGTTCCATAGCTTGAGGCTGTCTTGTTTTTCCCTTTTTGATTATGTTAAGTTGGTCCGGTTCATCACAGCTTGATTGAGCTGAAATAACTGAACGGCGTAAGTGTCTTCTGGTTCTTTCTGATAATGCAGCATCACTTGTTCCACCATTTAAACAGGCCCTTCTCTTTGAGTTATTTGCTACTCTAGGAGAGTTGGAGTTAGAACGTAAGCTGCATCTTCTAACTCTTTGTAATTCAGTGTCTGAAGTTTTTGTTGAAACTGAGGGTATTGAAGGGCGATTGTTTTTCTTAGTACGTTCTGGCATCTCTGATTCGTCAGTATCTGAACATGACCCATTCATATTAAATTTACGACGTAAATAACGTTTTGTTCGCTCTGATAATTGTAAAGATTGCTTCGTGATTTTATTTGAAGGTTTTGAAGATTTTTTCGCTTTCTCAGATTTTGCGATTTCGTTCACATTCATTAGGGAGTGTGAATGGTTAACCTGATTTGTTGTATCTGATTTTAGAAATATGCTTGCTGGAAGAGATATTCTTCTAACTTTGTCTTGTTTGGTGATTTTATTGGTTTCAGGTTTTGATTGTGGTTGCTTTTCATTTATGCTGGCGCGAACTGAGATGCATCGTGATCGCCTGACGCACCCAGTTTTTTCCGAGATGTCTTTAAAATTCGTTTTAGCAGTTTTATTTACTATTTCATGTGGAACATCTTCTTTTTCTTCGTCATGTTTGCGCGTAATTCTTCGACTTCTTCTAAGGCTTTTTTCAGTTTTGTTTTGTACATTTACTTTCAAATTCGTAGAAAAGTTGCTAACTTGTGAATTATCAGAGTCCTCAGTTTCATCTGTGTCTGAGTGTATAAACCTACGTAGAGAGGGTAATTTAAACTTTTTATTTGCTTTCTGGTTATGTTTATTTGATTTTGGTGCGGTTTTATTAACAACTCTACTGGTTTCTGTGGTATCTTCGGTTGTCTTATTTTTACTGGCATTTGTGGTCTGTTTTGGTTTGTTTCTCGGACGCAGGCCATACTTGCCACTGGCGATTTCTTTCATCTTCTTCGGATCTTTGGCTAGGTTTGTGCAAGGTACAGCGACGCCATTATGAAATCCTGCAATAGCTTCTTCACTGTCCGGATCAGTGAAACCCGTGCTTAGTTCAGGATCGCTAAAACTGAGCTTTCTTTTGTTATTTCTGGGCGATACGTTTATGCTAGCGGATCTTAGACCAGATTTTACAGGGCTTGTTTTAATGTTACCTAGATTGTCATTATCCAAGCTTACAATTTTATTATAAGGCTTAGTTATAGTATCTATTGAGTCTAGATTGCTGTAATTTCGCCCAAGTTCAAGTTGAGGCGTACCAAGCATGCTGTTATCATTATTTGCATTAACTTCACTTTGAGTAGTGTTGCCGATAGGCTCGTCCGTGTCAGAATCCTCACCAAAAAGTTCTTCAAGGTTTATCTTTCTTGGTTTACTTTTAGCAGCAGCTGTAGATGTAACTTTATTGTCAGTACCTTCGTCAAAGCATACATTCATGAACTCAGAATCAGGAGTTACATAGATTTCTGATTGGAACTGGCCAGACTCGTGCTCATTGTTTATCTGATCACTCAGTTTCCTGGCTTTTTTGTCAGTGCTAAGCTGAGCGTCAGGCTCTTTACCGTTGTCGCTTGTTTTGCTCATAGTTTCAGTTTCAAAGCATTTTAATATACTATTTTGGTCAGTTTTCGCTTTGCTTTTCGATGGGCGGAATTCAGAGCTATTTTTAAAACTCAGTTTTTGAGGACTCTTGTTCGGATGAGTAGTAGTCTCTCCAGTATGTTCGTTTTCCTCAGCAGCATCAGAAGTGTATGTTCTTTTAGTTTTCCTTGCGTTTGATTTTGAGTTATTATTATTGGCATGGTCAATGGATTCAATGATCTTAGTTGCTTTGTTTTCGATTCTACTGATTCTTCGTTTCCTTGTGAGTGTGTTGACAATGCCTTTCACTTCACTGGATTTAGCAGTGTTTTCATCCGTGTTGGTAAAGTTAAAGCTTAGCCTTCTTACGTATGGTTCAATGTTTATCGGCTCCACGGTTATTGAGCATGGTTTAGTGGGACTGAGAGGACTAGTGTTAGTAGTATGCATACTGGTACATTCATTGATATTATATTTGGTCTTAGTTCCACTAATACTTCGCTTTCTTGTTACTATTTGTCCGAGAATATTTTTACACGCCTCAGAAGTTACATGATCGTTGGCTCTTAGCTTTTTTGCTTGGTTTGAAGAACTAACAGCAGTAACGTTGATTTTTTCTAATGTCATTGGTTTTTTAACTATATTAATAGGTTTATTAGTGGCTCGATTTTTTGTAATTACTCCCGATATTCCAAGCCTGGTAAGAGGATTTTTGTTAGAATTTTGAATATCATTGACCTCAAAAACGTCAACGCTTTGTTTTATAGCTGGCTCGTCGGTATTTGTAGTATTTGGTTTGTTAAAAAGTCCGATGAGATTGTAAGCTTCGGCTTCCGAAATGCTTAGATTTCTAACCCGTATTGAGCACGGTTTGATAGGACTAGTCTTAAGACTAACGCCACAGGTATCTTGATTGTTAACTTCACATGTCATTTGGTTATTGGCATTGAGTGTAAGTTCGCTAATCCTTGCTTGAGGTGCGTTTCGTTCGACTATACATGAAGCAGCATTTATATTCGTCTCAAACAAGCTCGGAACAGCGACTTTATTCGTCTCAAACTGGTTTGTAGCGTTCTCATGCGCTTCGAATACACTTGGATCAGCATCTTTAGCATTGTCTTTAGTTGTCTCAAACACGCTTGGACCAGCGGTTTCATTTGTCTCAAACTGGTTTATATCATCATCATGCGTCTCGAGCAAACTTGGAGCAATATCATTATTTGTTTCGAGTAAACTTGTAGCATCCTTATTTGTTTCGAATGAGCTCAGATCAGCGTTGTTGTTAGTCTCGAATAATTGTGAAGCAGCTATTTCATTTTGCTCTGACAATTTTGAAACAAGGTCTTCGTTTGTGTTCATCTTGCATGAAGCATTGTATTCATAAGTCTCTAATATTCTCACACATGGTTTGCTTGTGTCGCTTTTGCCAAGCTCACTAATGCCTGGGTCACTCTCAGGTTCACTTTCGTTGGCATTATTGCTATGGTTAGACTCGTAGACCATCGGTTGATCAGGTTCACTGTCAGATACTGGTTTGCTAGAGTTAAGCTCAATGTTGTTGCTTAATTTATTATTGACAGTTTTAGGTTCACTATCACTGGCGTCGTTGCTATAGTTTGGTTCATAGATCATCAGATGATCAGGTTCACTGTTAGATTCTGGTTTCTCAAGGATAAGCTCATTAAAGTTGTTGCTTGATTGATTCGTGACATTTTCAGGTTCACTATCACTGGTGTCATTGCTATAGTCTGGTTCATAAATCATCAATTGATCAGATTCACTATTAGAAACTGGTTTGCTAGAGTTAAGCTCAATGTTGTTGCTTAATTTATTAGTGTCTGTTTTAGGTTTACTATCACTGGCGTCGTTGCTATAGTTTGGTTTATAGATCATCAATTGATCAAGTTCACCGTTAGATTCTGGTTTCCGAAGGATAAGCTCACTAATGTTGCTGCTTGATTTATTAGTGACATTTTCAGGTTCACTATCACTGGTGTCATTGCTATAGTTTGGTTCATAGATCATCAATTGATTAAGATCAGATTCTGGTGGCCCAAGAATTAGCTCACTAATGTTGTTGCTTGATTTATTAGTGACATTTTCAGGTTCACTATCACTGGTGTTTTTGCTATAGCTTGGTTCATAGATGATCAATTGATCAAGCGCACTGTTAGATCCTGGTTTGCTAGTGTCAGGTTTGCTATAACTAAGCTCACGTAAATTGTCGACTGATATTTTAGTAACATTTTCAGGTTCACTATCACTGGTGTCATTGCTATAGTCTGATTCATAGGTCATCAATTGATCAAGTTCCCTGTTAGATTCTGGTTTGCTAAGCTCACGTAAGTTGTCGACTGATATTTTAGTGACATTTATATTTTCACTGGTGTCATAAAAGGTTGGAGGACAGTGATAGCAACCTACAGAGTTTTCTTCATCGATCCTTAGTTGATCAGGTTCACTGTTAGGTTCATCGCTAGGGTTTGGCTTGGCTTTGTAAGCGTCACATTTATAGTTGTAGCAACCCTGACTATAGCTAGGTTCTGGGTTAGCTTTAATAGCGTGTTCATTGATCATTAAGCGATCAGATTTTCTGAAAGGCTCATTATTGCTATAGCTTGACATAGCAGGTTTATAATTGTCATAGATTGGTTCACATGAGTTAAGACCATAGTTTGTTGCTATGTCAAATTCAGTATTATCATCGATCAAAAGTAGATCTGGTTCACTGCTAGGTTCGCCGTTGAAATCAATGAATTCGGGTTCATTGTTAGGTTCGAGATTATCAATGTTAGGTTCTATCAGTAGTTTGCCTCTTAAAGGGGGGCAATACACTTCTTTGGGTTCGCTGTTAGGTTCTTTGTCATCTATAAGCAGTTTGTTTATGTCTTCTTCATCACTATAGACTACGCCATCATCTAGCGGGAGAAGTTCCTGAATGTTAGAAACGATTGGATTTTCTATTGCTGTAGGCTTTGAAATAGCTTGTTCTGAAGTTGTTGGTTGTTTGGAAGTTTTCAACTTAGAGTAGCCGCTGTAAGATCTGAAAGAAAATAGCTATTACAAGAATTGGAAAAAATCGTTACATTATTGTCGTATACCGTCGCTACAGGGAGGCGCGACCGGCTCAGAAAATTCCTTGACTTTTATGGTGTTACCGTGTTACTTAATTTTTTTAAATATGTATGTTAGTTTTAAGGTATGTATAAATATGGGCCTGTCATCATTTATGTACTAAGTTGCCTGAAATAAAGATTATATTACTATTATTATTATAATACATTACCATTTTTTTTTTTTTATACCACTGGAGTGGCAACCAAGCGTACGGCCCACAAGATGGTAAGCGGTTACCGCAGCCTATGGACGCTTGCAATACCAGAGGTATCACTCGCGGGTTGCCACCTTGAGGCTAAGATCGAAAGCCTCATGTGCCAGTAATTTCACCGGAAACCATACCCTTCACACCGGAACACAGCAATGCGAGCATTACTGCTTGGCGGCAGAAATAGGTATGGTGGTAGTCCTTCCCCGGACGAGCTCTATCATAGAGAACTCTACTACTCTTAAAACCATCCTGGGGCGTTATTCGCTATGACATAGGAGATTCCTTACCAATAACGTGTAACTTAGTAACGTGTTCTGTAAGCGCCATGGTGTGGAATTGTAAAATGGTTTTGCGTATCTGTGTTGTTTCAATAGCGATAGTTTCGCCATCCATAGTTGGCCTTGAAAAAACAGTCAGACGAGCACTAAAACATGGCTCGTCGTCGACGATTCCACGCAGATATCGTAACGAGCCCGCGTTTGATCATAGCGAATAAGGCCCCTAATGGTGAGAATCGGCGCGCGTCGAAACATAATATATCAGTTTAAGAAATAAGATTCGTTTTCAAATAAAGTAAATCAACATTTTTATACTATAAAAGGCTTGGTAAAGGTGACATACTGATCTACAACGCAGCGCCTAAACAGCTGGACACAGAAACTTGAAACTTGGAGGGTATGTACCTTTTATAGTGTAAGGGTGCCCTATGAAAGGAATTTCCGAAACTAAACTCCTAGAGGACGCAGCAAGTTCGTATGAATCAGTGGCCAACTCTGGTGACGGAGTTAATAGGCCACCCGAAGGCCTCCGTCATAGCCTAACAACTTTGAAAAAGTCAGGACCGGCTGCTTATTATGCCCACCGAAGCACGGAAGCACTCATCTGAAATTGCCACTGGTGGTCGACCACTGCGAAGCCGGGAAGGGCCGCTAGTAAATATAATACTTACGGTACAAAAGTGTGTCGCAGCAAATGTTTGTAAGCTTTGTATGAGCGTTGCGTCGAACATTCCTTTTGCACGCTGAACTCACTGCCCAGCACTACCACAGTCTGTATATCACCATTCCCTGTTAGAAAGTAACATGACACATTATAGAAACCATCTCTACCTAAAGTCAAAGTCAAAAATGATTTATTTCAATATAATCACAAGGATCATTTTGAAACGTCAATTGTCTTTGGCTATCTTGTCAAAACGACATGGGTCTTCCCATTTTAATTATTTTTCTCGTGTTATTTTAAGTTTTATTGCGTAAATTTGGTGGCAGTTTATCCAATTTAACTTGTTTACTTAGCACAAGAGTAAGTAATTTAAATGGAGGAGTAATGTTGGTTGGTAATTTAGTCAAAGACTTTCCAGGAGAATTTTGAAAGAAAAGTCATCGTTTCTTTCCAAATTTCGTTTGTTTACGTTGCTAATCAATCAAACTAATACACTTGACACTGGCAAAATTATGGCAAACTAGCCACAGAGGCCATAAAACAAAAGAAGAATAAGAAACGTCTTAAAGCTAGGTGAATTTACGCCAGTTCCACGCGCTCCAACCTAAAACACTGTAACTAACACCCATATTCTAAGAAGTCTCTTCGAATCTTCCTCCACTCGACTCAAGGTAGGTTTAGACGTACCTTGAGTTTGACAATCATTTCCTCACCTCCGGTAAGGAAAACTTTCGAGTGGAAGTAAGTGGAGGAGAATTTTTGCAAGTAAGAATACGGATTTATTTGAGTAAGGTTGAGTCGAGTCGAGGAATTCTTGAGGAATCGTCTTAGAATATGGGTGTTAGTGTTTCAACTAAACCGGGCTCATCTGTGAGGAGTTTTACATGACACATTACAGAAATCGTCACTACCGTGTAAATGTAAAACACTGTAACACAACTAACAGTGTTTTTAAGATTTTCAACTGAACAGGGACTCTTGTGAGGTGTTTGATTGAGCTGAAATTTAAAACATATTGACATATAAAAAATACGATTCCCCAGTTCCACGCGAGCGAAGTCACGAGCAATAGCTAGTTTTGTACAGGGTCTTCCATTATTAGCTCATAATATCCAAGGAATAGATTCCGGAAATAAAAATAATACATAACATCATGACAGTCTTCTAATGCTCCCACTGGCGGGACACTGGCCTACTCTCCAGCGAGAGTGATTGGGTCTTAATCTACCACGCGGACCCAATTCGGATTGGTGGATGGCACATGTCTTTCGAATTTTTAGTTCTTGGACATGCCTGTTTCCTCACGATGTTTTCCTTCACCGTATGAGAGCACTGGCATTGCGCACATAAATTTTTCGAACGGAAAAATTCATTGGTGCACGACCGGGTTTGAACCCACGACCTTAGGATCGGAAGGCGGGGTCACTACCACTAGACCACCGGTGTTCTTATTATTTATGTATATCTATTGATATTCATATTCTCGTATACTAACTTGGGCATTTGACTTCGACCACCGAGACAGTCAGCTTCCAGTTCCGTTCTGTCTCCAGCAGGCAGTGCAGTGCATTCTCACTCGCCACTATATTAACACCATTCTCGATTGCGTACTCGGCAAGTTCCCGGTTGATTTCCGTCAGGGGTAGAACTGATACTGAGTCTTCATCTGAAACGTTATAACAATTATTATAGTGTTATGATGATATATCTGATACTAGCGATCCGCCCTGACTTCGCACAGATTCTCGTGCATAGATAAATGGTTAAATGTGATATATATCGTCAAAACTGTCAAACTTTCTATACATTTTTGACAGTTTTGACGATGATATATATTAAATGTGACCATTTATCTATGGCACGAGAATCGCCCCCAGGTGCTTATGTTTCCTATTAAAAAGTAAGTTCATATGAGTCAGTGGCCAACTCTGGTGAATGAGTTTCTAGGCCGCCCGAAGGCCTCTGTTTTCCTATTGAATCACTCACTGCAAGACTTACTCGGCAGCACAAAATTGCAGGGATGTTCGTCACAGGGCTCCGGTACCGGACAGGACTTCAGTAGTATGCTGAAGTCACTTTCTATCTCCACCGGGTATTCTACAAATGGCAGCTCATCTATATTCACCTGGAATAACACTCCAGCATCATCAGTAGGCACATGAGACTTATCTACCACAACCATACCTATTTCAGCCGCCAAGCAGTAATTGCTGTGTTCCAATTCGAAGGGTATGGTTTCTGGTGAAATAACAGGCACATGATACTGTAGATCTATGTCTCAGGCTGGCAACGCGCAAGTTATATCTCTGTTGCAAGTATATTTGCTACGGTAACTGCTTAACATCAAGAGGTTATTTTTTCTTTGAATTCAAAATTGTTTATTAAGAACCAAAAACCTTAGAATGATAATTTCATTTATAAGTTCACAAATCAATTGATATTTGTGTCCATACCTACTTTTTGATTTGTGGTGTTACAGTAGCTTTTCACCACACAATACATCATTTTTTATTTTTAAATCGTGTTAGACGTGCGCACGATCACTTGACATTGACGATGACGACTCTGACGAACCGATTGGACCTCAGAAGACAGTTTTGTCCCCTTTTGAATTAGAGGTTTTCGAGATAAAAAAAAAAGTAGTTCCTTCCGATTGCTTGGACAGATGGCGATATCTGCTCTACTGCCATAATGGAAAGGTTATAAAAACAAAAAAAAAGTTGGTAACTCCGTTTTTGTTTCGTCTCGTTTCAAGCGGAAGGTTGTGGGTTCATGTCTTGCTTGAGACAAAATAATTTAATTCCAGTACGACCAAAGTTAATGTACTACGTAGTACGTACTATGACTTTGACACCAGCCAGAGGTATGACAGACAGTGACAGCAGGAGCAAACAATGTTGAATTCCCCACACATTCACCATAGCTCGCCAAACGTAGTGCTTACATTCTCTTGGGCTCGCCAGTTGAGCTATCGCCATCTAAATAGACAGCTTTTTTTCTAAATAACTTGAGACGAAAACCTCCAAAAACGGAGTTACCAACTTTTTTTCTTGTTTTGTTACACTTGTTCCCAGTATGGCAGTAGGGCAGACAGCGCCATCTGTCAATCGGAACTACTTTTTTTTAAAATCTTGAATCGATTAACTCTCATTGTGGCAACTATGCCAGAGTCCAAAAGAAGAAGAAGAAGAAGAATTATTTTAATTTGCGTGCGCGTACTTCGTGTTATTTTCCTAAGGCAAAAACGATGTGTGAACGATACTTACATCAATCAGATCACCATTATACTCCAACTCAAAGTCAACCTCATTGTTCTTCGTCCCGAGCGGTATCTGCGCCGCCATTGCGTACTTCTGAGGAAGTGACTGTATTCTGTGTGCTTTCATCTTGAACTCTGCTTCATAAACTCTCTCAATGGTCGGCTTGGGACGCAGAGCTCGGACGCAGTCACCATTGATCCACAATCGCTTTGCCCATTTTTGGTATTCCTTTTTCTCTGCTTCATATAAGTTTACCATTTCCTGGTCCTGGAAAACAAGGAATCTTTACTAAAGATAAAACTTTATTAATAATTGTCCATAAACAGCTAAGAAATATGGGTTAGTGTCAAAATTTATGTCCTGATGTGACTTGTAGAGGGTAAAATGAAACTGGCATGTTTTATGGGGACAAAAGTTCTTTAAAAAATGGAAAAAAATACACTACAGCAGGAGTAGCCATTAATCATCATGAATTATTCTAAGTCCTGCTATTAGCCATAACAGCCATAATATTATAGCAGTGTAGCCACTGGGGCAATGTTAACGAGGGTAAAATGCATACCCCAGGGAATGTTTGAGCAAGTATATTGTTAATATGATGGAAAAACGCCGCACATGAAGTCATAATTATGACAAAGGATCTCTACCAAAACAGCAACTTTTTCTTTAATGAATTATCTTACAATAATTTTAGTAGTCTATTTTTCATACTCAAACCTCCATTGTTGTACAGTTCACTTGACTTCTTTGTTTAAGGTGTCTGTGGCTTAGTTGTCACAATTCTGCCAGTGTCTAAGTCATGCTAGATTCATAAAACCAGTCTTTTTCTTCTTTTAATTTGTGGCGTCTGTGGCCGGGTTTGTCACAATTTTGCCAATGTCAATAAAACCAGTCTCAGATCCTCTATTGTCTTACTTCACTTCTTACTACTTTCAACTCTGTCAACATTGACATTGGCAAAATTGTGGCAAACTCAGCCACAGACACCATAAGTAAAAAAAAAAGAAAGTTAGATAATTTCCACATATACAAAAACTCACTTCAAATGCTAGGTAATCCTGTTGTTTAGGCTGACGATAGTCTGTTGGTTGAACATTCTTGTATTTAGCGCTCAACACTCTCACACCTTGTTGGTGTTGCTGTTTAGTCAATGTGGACAGCTGTGGGTATAGCGGCGTTCTATGAAGGCCAGGTATAAACTTGTTGAACTTGAAGGTATTCTAAAATTCACAAAATAAATAAAAAACTGTGGCAGCACTAGCATCATCTCTTTGTCTCAGTGAGTCTCTTGTGCCTAACATTTCATACTAAAGAAACAATAATAACTAAAAACAAAATATAACAAGAGATCCACTAAGTCTAAAAAGTTATAGGTTATCAATCTTCTGGTTTCCTGTAACACAAAATCAAAAAATCAAAATCAAAAATTATTTATTTCAATAGAATCACAAGGATCACTTTGAAACGTCTTACAAGCTAGGAAAATTTACACCAGTTTCAACGCGCCCATGCCGTAAAAGAACTGGCAACAACACTGGCTGGGTTCCTATCGCTTTTTTGGCATGACCCTTGCTATTGTTATGGATGCCAAGTAGTGCAAACTAACATAGAAACCAGTGTATTACTACTGTGTCAACATAATTATTGTATTTTGTCTCGAGCATAGATGGAACATGATGACTACTGAATGAATGGGTTATGTTCACAGGAGCAAATCTTCAACAAGCCAGACTGTTTACACTAAATCTGCTCATCTGTCTGAAGACTGATTGTAATGCAAATGAACACAGAACTAGGGATCTGGAAAAAATATTTATCCAAAGCCAGTGCTCTAAGTAAATAAAAAGGTCTCGAGAATTGGCATGTCCAAGAGCATTTGAGAGCAGGCCAGTATCGAAGCTAAGGGATCATAAGCTTAATGATTTAATTTAAGGGATCATAAGCCTAGGGATTTAGTTAAAAGCATTGTTTCACAGCTTAATGATTTATGATATTTTTAGAGTAGTAGAGTTCTTTGTGATAGAGCTCATCCGGGAAAGAACTACCACCATACCTATTTCTGCCATCAAGTAGTAATGTTTGCATTGCTATGTTCCAGTTCGTAGGGTATGGTTTCTGGTGAAATTACAGGCACATGAGACTTTCGAACTACATCTCAGTGTGGCAACCCGTGAGTGATACGTCTGGTATTGCATGCATCCATAGGCTAAGGTAACCGCTTACCATCTTGTGGGCTGTACACTTCGTTGCCACTTTAGTCATATGAAATAAAAATATCCAAAGAATACCATCTTTGGTAATTTTAGCACAAAGTTAAAATTAATGAGAATGTAATACATACATTTGCAAAGTTATTTCCGAATGGATCTGGAGGGTTCCACCATGGCTTCACAGGGTTGCGCTCCCTCTCACAGTACGGTCCATAATACTGGTTGCGGAGGATTCTCTTTATCACCGAGTTCTTAATGTCATCTTCTGATATAAGAGGCCCCCTTCTGCCACTCCTAATGAAATATGAAAAAATATTTTGTTCAGAGTAACATCTACATAATTAAGGGGCAATTATTGTATAAATATAGAGTAGATACATTTTGTGTTTTCTGTTATGTTATTTTATTAGTGTTTGTGCAGTATTGGTTTGTAATATCCAGTCAATGTTTTTATGTTTAAAACCACTTTAAAACAAAGACATTAAAATGTTCGAAGTGTTAAGTGTTTCGAAGGTTTAAAACAAAACCCATGTAAAGTAAAGTAAGTAAAAAATATATTTATTCAATAATATCACAAGGATCATTTTGAAACTTTGCATGCTTGATCTCATTCTTGTATTACCAAGACTTAAAATATTTTTTTGTAAATTATTAGAAATTGCAAAAATTGTACTTACCAATCAATCACCAAAGGGTTTGGCCAATCAAAATTCATTTTAAGGTTTGATAGAGGTTTTTTGTAATGGTTTTGTAATATAAATTACACTTTTGTTAGTTCTTCGATAAGTTTTGCTAACCTTTACATTTTACATGTTTTTTTTATTTTTATCGTATCGCTACACAAAATAACACACACGGGACACATATCTACTACATTAAATCAGAATGTCAATAGATTTTCCCATTAATGTAATTTTTGTTACTTTAACCGTAGAACTGAATTTTCACAAGTGCTTTTCTTCTTCTTCTTTTACTTACGCTTCTGTGGCTTCTTCTTCTTCTTCTTCTTTTAATTTGTGGCGTCTGTGGCCGGGTTTGCCACAATTTTGCCAATGTCAATTCTGTGGCTTCATAAAATGAATTGTGTCTGACGAGTTTACGACAATGACAAATACAATGACAAACAACTGTGAACTAAACGTAGTGCATAAATTCTCTTAGCTGTGAACTGACAACTAACTTGACAATTTTGACATTATTGCCATGCTTTTAAAATCGTCGTCGGTGCCATCTAGAAGGTAGCTATAGAAATTTTAAAAAGTAGCTGAAATCCCCAAATCCGCTGCAAAGGGGATTTCATAATTTTTTGTCCGCAAATCCCCTTACAATCGAATTTACTTGCGGCAGGGGATTTCCGAACAAAAAATTCAGAAATATCCTCAGGTACCTACTAGGGTAAAAGCACCAGTTATTGGCTACCTAAGCACCTTGGTCAATTTAAATTGCTATAGTTTCTTTAGGCGTCATCCAAATGATGTTTTTATGGTGTTAGTGGAGACGGAAAAAGTTCTAATATCATTTTAATAACAATAAAAATAATTAACATTGTTTATAAAGTTTTTATATTCATTCAAATAAAAATTCTGTTACTGGCACCCCAGAATTAGTTACTGGCATGTTTGGTTTCAGTTATTGGCTGTAGCATTTTTTACAAAACACAGCAGATTATAGTCATTTTTTTTAAGAAATACAAGGAACATAATTATCGAGTTCTTAGCTCTGGTATAAACGAACTTTTCGAAGCCCTTGTATAAATAATTACAGTATAAAGTTCACCAGACAAAATGAATTAGTATCGGTTTCGGCACAAGTTAATTTCAGGCCATCGGATCTTGAACTGATCTCTGCATGCGGTGGTTACTCAACTGGCCATCTATGCTGTGCTCTTCAGCAAACGTCAGATTGGCGGAAGAAGGCCATTTTCGCCAAATTTGACAAATTATAAATTGAATTCGTAGGTGACTGGCGGTGATGTACATGTATGGTCAGTAACTTAAAACTTAGTTTTTTTCGTTTCTGTTATTGGCTATACCATAATTTAATGTTTTAAAGTAAAAAAATAATAAAATACATTTAAATTAAGATAAAATAACTTAAATAGTAACGAAATATGGATCAACTACAGAGATATGAGGTATGAGACAAGTTTCATTCGAATTGTAGTCAAACGCAATCCTTACCGTTTTCACAACAAAACCCCACCATAGTAGCCGGATTGCCGATTGTCAATAATTTATGATTTTTTTTATACGAAATTATTCGAAAGGTGGTTCAAATCGGCACAAATATTAAAGCTAAATATGTAAACTATTCTCTAGAATGAAGGGAGATATTGTACTTAGCATCAGTAGCTTTTAAGAAGTGTTTGAGTATGAAGTACGTATTATCTTATTATATATTTTAGATAGGTACTTATTAAATCAAATAAAGTAAGCTCGTTTAAGCCGAGTGACTTGACTTAGCCTTATCTAGCCTACAAAAGGCGGCTTAGTGCATAACTGTCTCGGGCCAGGGTCTTTATGCGGCTGACTTCCCCAGGCCAACCGCCCCCCTGGCTACCTACTGTCATGGAGGTAGTGACGCACGTGGGCCTCTGTACGTCAACACAGCAAACCTAGCGCCAAACTCAACCTTGTTTTCAAGAGTACCTACAAAAATTTGACAGCAGTAAAATAGAAGTTGGGTTGAAATTGGGATTGGATCGGAATTGTCATTGGATTCAAGAATAAGGCACCTGGGACCTGTTGTCAAAAGTACGCAATGTCATATTCCAATAATTGTCCAATACCGATAGCGTTCAAGATGATGTGCGCCGCGTTGACTACCTAACTTCCAGCAGTAACAGTTCACCGGCTGATGATAATGATAACAACGAGGTTCTACAGTTTGATTGTAATGGAACCGGTCACATGATCACACAACATTATACAGCCAACACATTTCACGGGCCAGTTAGCTGCGTAATGTAAACCCGAAACTTATTGAATAGGAAATCAGGGATCCAATAAAAAGCTGTCAAACCCATAATACGGGACACCCCGCACGGCACGACAGGTGACTCGGATACGTGTAGGTAGGTGCCTACTACAACCTAATCTTTACTCTCCCATTCTGCCTCGTGACATGGGACTTGGAAATAATGTAACGGGATCTGAAAAAGGTACGTAGGTACACACATCAATTTCAATCTAATTTATTTATGGAAAGTAGAGATGAATAGGCTGGGCGAAAGGCGACATTCACAGTAGGTATCTACCTTACCTACATTTCATTTTTTATGTAGGTAGGTAGGTAGCACTTCATAAAAATCGGTCGTCATGGTGCTCTTTGGAGGAGGCCTGTGGCTAGCAACGAACTGGATATGTACTCCCAAACATAAAAAGGAAAAGAGGAAAACCATGTAAAAGGTGGAACGATAAAATAATCCAATATGGCCGGAAAACTATGGTCAAGAAGTGCAAGAGAAAGGGACGTTTGGCGATATTCAAAGGGGTATAAATACCGCCAGAGCGGGTCCATTTTAATTTAACTCTAGCTAGGTAGGTATGTAAGTACTTTTAAATTTATAAAATATAAATTAACCTTTTTTTTTTTTTTTTTGGTACTATGGACTTGGACTAGGACTCATTTCATCTAACAATGGTTGGCTTCCTTTTCAACTACTAGCAGACGTAGATATAGCGTCGCTTTGTCTCCAAAACTAAATCAATTATCTAGAACATTAATCAAGAGGTCTTTCTTATAAACGTGAAATCTTTTCGAGAACCCCACAATGTGAGACAGTAACGAGTAGCGACTAGCAACCTCCAAAATACGAAACCACCGTTTCCAATAGAATTTGGTAAGATTTAAGTTATCAATTTTATTAGACATACCTACTTATCATGTGTCATTGCAGGCAATTCATAGGTCTATTATCTCATAAAAACGCGGCCAGGCTGGCTGATCAAAAAAGTTTTTATCATCATCATCATCATATCAGATAGTGAACGTCCATTGCTGGACAATCATGGACATAGGCATCCCCCAAAGACCATCCATCCACTAACTACCTGCGATCGCTTCAAAGTCATCGGTCCATCGAGTGGGGGCCGTTTTACACTTCGTTATGTCGTAGTTCACGATCGCCATTCGAGAACATTTATTTCCTAACAGTTATCAGTTCTACGGGCTATTATGGCATGCCCCCAACTTCTAAATTAATAATTAAGGAAATATTATAAAACATTAGTAAGTAGGTAGATACTACTAATTCCCTTAGTGTGGTGGTTAACAGTATAAAACAAAAGCTGATTCTTATTACGCCACCAGTCTAGAGCCATTGACTCTTATGGACTTACTTTTCAGACCTCTTTTTCGGACGTGTTCATACTAATAATAATAAATTAAGAATTGGGTCTACACTAATATCTGAACTAATTTCTTGAATGTTTTGTTCTGTCGAGTGAACATTTGGTCGTAGGTTGTGGTGACCCGGAAAGAGGTTTTGTTGAGCAATCACCCGGATAAAGTGTAGAGTGTCGAGCGGTTGGGCAGAACAATTAATTTATTTTGCAGAATTTCCAGTTTCTCCCACACAAATGCAAGATTGCATTATGTAGGCTTAGAATAATGTAGGTGTGTGGGAAGCAAATGCGCTCGCATCTAACGTCTTCGCATTGAGTTTCAACAGAGGAAAGCTAAGGTCCAGGTAGCTTAGGGAAAGCTTCTGTAACAACTAATATAGTGTTGCATGTTATAGGGTGTAGATATTTAGGTGAAATACTTGAAATAGATGAATAGAAGAGTAATAGAGTTCTCTAAGAGTAGTAGAGTTCTCTGTGATAGAGCTCGTCCGGGGAAGGACTACCGCCATACCTATTTCTGCCGCCAAGCATCATTGCTCGCATTGCTGTGTTCCGGTTCGAAGGGTATGGTTTTCGGTGAAATTACAGGCACATGAGACTTTTCATCTAACGTCTCAGGGTGGTAACACGCAAGTGATATCTATGATGTTGCATGCGTACATAGGCTACGATAACCGCTGACCATCAAGTGGGCCGTACGCTTGGTTGCCACTTCAGTTGTATAAAAAAAAAAAAAAAAAAAATAGGCTGCAAATGTAGTACCTATACAGGGTCTTTGATTATTATTGCGCAATATTCAAGGAATATGTTCCACACACAAAAAAATACATGTTTTTATTTCATTTTGTCTGAAAAATCTCGAGTAAACCGATTACGTTTTTCTAGTAGGTAGTACATTATTTTTTTATTGATGTGTGGAACCTGTTCCTTGAATATTGCGCACTAACAATCAAAGACCCTGTATAGGTACTTACAACCTCTCGGTGGCATGCGCAAGAGCCATTATACCTACTTAGGTAAGTTAAGTTCCTACCTATGTCAGATTAAAACATACTAATTATTATTCAATAAAAATAAGTGATTCTAGTTTTCAGAGAGTAGGAACAAAAATCCGCTTGAACCTTTGATGGGAGATACCTACAATACGCATGAGGCTCAAAGACCAAAGACATCTCGTTAACCACTTTCTGATAGTCACGAGTAGGTAAATATTAACCTACCAAGATAAAATAAAAAGTATTTAACCATCAAGATCTCTGGAGAACAAAGAGTTACATAGCTACAAAAGAGCTGACAAAATACTCACTTTACGTGAACGTCGAATAAACGCCCACAGAAATTAGTACGATTCGCAGAACAGAAACACAATTTCCAATGGAACTATTCACGCCAGCCCCAGTTCTAGTTTTCTTTACCTTTTGTCTGTCCATACAAAGCAGAAAATAGGCTACATTCATGCAGAAAGCAGGTTGTCGGTGCCTGTTTGCCCGCGTTTATGGAACCGGAACAAACTCATGTGCTATAAACAAAGGTAAAGATTCTGAATCATAAAGTATGTTTGTAAGTGTGCATATTAATATTGTTTTGTTTGGGATATCTGCAAACTTTACTCCTTATTTTTTTCAATAGTTTATTATCGGATGATGCATAGTGCCAAGCAAAGATTTCAAGGTGCCAATACTCTGTGGCCAAGACGAACCTTTTTTTTTTTTCTCGATGAGGAAATTCCTCATGGATACCTTTGCGATCAGGGGCTCGCAAAGGTTATGCCGGACTCTTACCGGCTAAAACCCCACCGGTGCTTCCTTCGCACACTTGTTAATAGGGTCACGGGAATTCGGTGAGTGATACTTCCGGAACGGCCAAGACGAACCTAGCTTGAGTCGTTTATGACATTCTAATTAGTACACCTTGAACCTTGAAGTTTTCTTGTCGCTAGGCGTTCGCTGGTCGTCAACCTGCTTTCAATGTGATTTCAGTTCTACAGGGAACCCAATCAGGGAGCTGTCGAAATGTCCGTCGGACGGACAGACGGACCGGACGGACGCTGCGTAAGAACGCCTTTCTTTTTCGCGTTTCAGCGTCAATTGGCAACTTTCGACGTCTGAATTGTACCGAGGCTATGCTAATGGAAGCACGTGTCGATGCCACGTTCAGCTGACTCATAGGTGGGGTTCAAAAGTGACTGCGGAATGATAAGGTGTATCCGAACTTTGCGTAGTAAATTGAACTTTATTGAACTTTATAAAGAATACTTAATTCAATTCAATTCTTCCATTTATTTCTTGGCATAATAAATGCCCAATAACATTATCTATTAATTTTAGATTTGCACCATCATCGCACTAAAAAACTAGGTGCTAGGCAAAGACATTGATATGCTTGAAGTGCTAGGTATTTTAAAAACTAGATAACTACTTACAAATATAAAAAAAGTTGCAGAGTGAAGTTTCGTAAAGTAAAATACATATTTAAGAACAGCATTTTTTCTATCTTCAAAGTTTATGTAGATCTAGATATTGTCTAGGCTAGATTAATGGACTTAAAAATATAAGCGCTTATTTTAGCTTAGTTTTATAAAAATTCTTACAATGTTTCTCTTTAGCACTCATCAAACTTTTATAGAAAAACTTTAAACGAAACTTAGCGAGTTAATAGGTGAGCTTAGTCACTAGTTAGGTCGGGGCAAAGTTTGAACTCTCTGCGGCAAGTAATAAAGCCTTTTTCAATTTTTAGCCCAACACTTCTAGCCTTTAAAAATGCAAGCAAACTGCAGGCTATTTGCAGCTAAGCACAAGATTAAAATTCTTGCAGAGTCACGGTACGTAATTAATTGTTGAATAATTGAAACTAATTTTGAGGTCAATTTTAGAATTACCTACTCCACATGCCGCTGCAGCAGAGGTCACTATACAACCTGAACCAATCCCTCACTCCAAAGCGGTTCGCCCATCTAAGATGCATTATGTGACGTGACAGCCATCAAATGAATATCTAAATACTTCGGTACTAACACGTCGTCACTCTACACACTTGCGAATTAAGCATTTGATAAAATCAATAAATAAATAATGCTGGATAATCCACACAGCATCATCTATCCCCAAGCTAAGCAGAGCTTGTATCATGAGTACTAGATAATTGACATACTACAATATTTAGATATATATTTTTTATGATACATAAAAAATACTTAGAATACCCGGAACAAGTAAAATAGAATAGAACTAACACTATATCGATTAAAAGTGAGGTATTTGTATGTCGGTTGACAATTCACGTAACTTGGTGCTTCAGATGCGTCCACCATATGATAAAAACATCCGTCACTCGTCTAAAACACCCGTCATGAATAGCTCGTATATTTTATTCCACCTTTATTCCAATCGTATCCCCAGCGTGAAGCAGTGACATGACACGCCAATACTTTTATTGCTTGTAGAAGTTTGCCATATCGTCCCTGAAGACGGCTATGGTCGATAATGTTGGAAGGATTCTCCGTTCTGACACTTCAGCAGTACTTGTGGAACTGTGTGGAACTGTGATGGTAAAATCCTTTTTGCGCAAATGTGTATGAATTTGTTGTTTTTACGATATTTTGTTGGAGTTATTTTACTCGCAATATTGTTTGTATCTGTTTTGTACTGGCAGGTAAAGATAAAATTAATTGTTTTTTGGTATGCTCCTCTATTGCAGGTTCTGTTTTTCATCTGATTATTATAGTTCTCTCGGCGGATCTAGGCTTCCGTGAAGTTAGCCGTTTCGATGCGCAATGGAGCTTTTTCTAACTAAATTGTCATTGCGCATCACAAACGGCTAACTTTCACGGAAGCCTAGATCCGGCGAGAGAACTATACATAGTACGTACCCCTTGTACCGGGTTTGCGTTTTGTGGTAAGATAACACACGTTTATAACGTTCGCGACTTAACACAGAGAAGTCTACTGTGAGATCAAAACTATCTATGAAAATAGTTGTCAAATGTTTATGACGATTGTTACTAAGTACTTAGCTATGACATAACATAGACAGTAGCAGTTCTAATGGCCCATTTACACCATACCATAATTGCATGCAAGAAATGCCTTGTCAAATTGATTTTAGAACAAAAATGTTCTGAAATGAAATTGACAAGTGGTGTAAATGGGTTATAATGCTCAGCATTTTGCAATACTTTGCATGCAAGTAACTAAAATGACCTGATTGCTTTTCTGTTCATCATTTTGCTATGTCTATGCTATTAACTAAAATCAACATGTCTCTAGACAACAACCTAAAGACATGTCAAATAAATGTAGTTACATAGTCGCCATGTCCTCAGCTGAATTCCGACACAGTATTGAGTGTCACCATTTAATTTCTCAAGAGGACGGTCTGGCGCTGACAAATTTGTCCCCCTGTCGTGTACCAGGGACCTTTGGGAGCCATCGGTGCAGTTCTGCTGATTGACTGGATATGTAATGACACTCTGAGGATGTGTGTACTTAAGTCAGAAGTACTGTGTGTTTAGTGTATACCTCATCATCATCATTGGCCTATAAGTCTATTTCAGACGGTTCAAACAGTGTCTGTATTAAGATTACACTTTTTCTGGTGGCTTAAACTATCGCAGGTGAAGTGACCTCTCCACAGACACAGCCTCGCCTGGGACGCGACTCGTCGTTCCTGTAAGTAAGTTCGTATGAGTCAGTAGCCAACTCTGGTGACAGAGTTTCTAGGCCGCCCGAAGGCCTCTGTCATGGCCTTAAAACTTTGAAAAAGCCGGGACCGACTGCTTAACTTGCCCTCCGAAGCACGGGAGCGCTCAGTTGAAATGCCACTGCCAATGTCGTTCCTGTAGTGTATATATATATACCTACTGTAGTTTTTATTAAGTAGGCACTTAGCTATCCACAGATTCGCAAAAGTATATTATTAAACTGATTTAAACCCAGATTTCGCTATTAGGTACTCAATCACGTCAGTAAAAAAAAAGTCTATGCCCTTGTTTGTGAAAAAACTGTAATTTTAGCGGCTCGAAAATTATCGTCTTTCACACATTAGTTAAAAAAGGTGTACTACTCCTCTAATATGGTCTTTAGAATTTATAACTTTCAATGTGATAATGTCCATAAAACGCACATAAATGGTCTTGTTTTGAAGACAGCAAAAACGTTTATTCTATAGGGAAAACGGTATTTTTCAAGTATCCGTGAAACAGTATTCGAAAGTCTTCAAGCCTCTTTAGATGATTCAAAATAAAACGCAGCAATGGAATTTCAGCTGTTCCGCTTCGTAAGTTCCTACTCTCGTAATGTAAGTACTACTAAAGGTAAGGGTTCGTGTGGCCTCTTTAAAAATCCCCATAGGGGATTTTGAGAATTTTAGTGTCAAAATCCCCTTTGGAGCTTTAAGCTTTTAAGAGTAGTAGAGTTCTCTGTGATAGAGCTCGTCCGGGGAAGGACTACCACCATACCTATTTCTGCCGCCAAGCAGTAATGCTCGCATTACTGTGTTTCGGTGTGAAGGGTATGGTTTCCGGTGAATTTACTGGCACATGAGGCTTTCGATCTTAGCATTAAGGTGGCAACCCGCGAGTGATACCTCTGGTATTGCAAGCGTATGGCTGCGGTAACCGCTTACCATCTTGTGGGCCGTACGCTTGGTTGCCACTTCAGTTGTTAAAAAAAAAGCTCAGTCTAATGGTGATTTAAAGGTAAGAGCAGACGTATCTTGCATGTGGGTACAATATTATACATCAAGCTTAGGTACACATAGTCGCATCGCAAATGTTAAATTCACATGAAAAATGGATTAAAAAACTAGTCACTTTAAATAAAAAAAATGACTGTACACTATCAAAAAAATAGTTACTAGTGTATACAGTCAGCTTTTTCAGTCTTCGCTATGGTTTAGCGAGTGTATTGCCGAGACGTGCCTTCTAAAGCTCTGAAGTGCTTAGTTGTACACGCTTGTGCATTATCAAGCACATGCAACGCGGTAAACATTTGAAAGAATATAATATATTTCTGTGAAAACAATGCATTTGATAAGCTAAAAAGACTAAGTTAGTTTACCACAAGCATCAGGCCACGATTTTAGTGGAAGCTTTTAAAAATTCAAGACACTTAAAACCTTACTTGAAAATGCCATTTATACAAAGATTTTCGTTTCTAGACATCAGGAAATGGCAGGAAGGACACGTCATCGGTATTGAAGAACACGGAAGAGGCGGGTCGTTAGGTGATGTAGCAACCTGTACCTGCACATTTATGAACTGAGATTTCCGGTAAATCCTATGTTCTACTGTGACAAATCTGTTTAGATCTATTGTAACAAAAGGCAAGTTTGAAAAGATAACGTAATTTTAAATTCAATTCAGGCACATAGACCTACTAGATGTTTCGTATGACTAATTGTTTTCTGTCATAACTCACAGCACAAGGTAGAATAATTTCACAGCAAGAGTGAGCTTAAATGATGGGTAGTATCAGATAATCTGCCTCCTAGTTGTTGAGCAAACATTACTGTGTTTATGCCGGTTTGCAAGTAAAATTATTGGGCAGAAAAATATGTAAATAAAAATACTTTGACTTTGTATTGGGTTGACGAGTGCAGTGAAGTGTTATACAGAACATCAAAGTTTATCCTCCTTATTCATAAAATAAACTGACATTTTAAACGGTTAGCAAAGTATTGTCTGAATATAAATGATGATAGATTTGAAAGACACACATCTAACAGAGGTATATAGTACAATCATGAATACCCTATATCATTAGGTACCTGTATTACAAAGGTGGATGGTAAAAAATAATCCTGGACATGTCTCATTCTGTAAAATTTATTTATATTCCCATTGAGTGGGTGTATCGCTAGGCACGTCACATCGATAAGTACGGCTCGCCGGCTATCTGTCACGTGGCGGTAGTAACTGCTGGCAAGCTGCGGCGCAGTGCAATGTGCCGTGCCTGAGCGATGGCTCGATCGAATAACGAAATAGTGCCCTATATCAAACGCCAGGTTATTGAGTGCTGCGTATCGGAGACATCGTGGTGGGAGTACGCCGTTTTGTCACATCAACGGGTTAGGGGTGAGGTGGAGAGAGTTGAAAACGTCTCACGCGTTTCTCAATTGAGTAGATGGAGCTGTTTATGTTGTGACAAACGATGGAGCTTTTTTGAACTTAATTGTTATGGCTCATCACAAACGCTTGACTTCACGACAGCCGAGATCCGCTGGCAATACTATGCAAAACCCATTCTGTCTACGTAGTCCAACTGATCGAACCATAAGCTAAAAAAGGATTTAATGGCTGCATTTACAGCGTATTGTAAACATATCTAATAATAGCACATTTAGTTATCAGAACCAAAAGTGCTACGTGTTATGGGAGCGCTACGGTGCGCTATGGCGTAGCTGAGTGACTAAACAGCTACGCTTTCAAAATTGTTTATTCCTGGAATCCTTGAATTCTCACTGTAGGACTGTCTATCCAAGACTACGTTTGAAATTATGATTTGTGAAAGACAGAGACGCAGAACGCGTTTTACAACTATGCCAATCGCCGTAGCGGCACCGTAGCACTCTTTTAGCACATTTAGTTCTGATAACAGAAATGTTCGTTAAAAAATAGTCTAACCCTTTTGAAGTAATGTTTTTACAGATCTTTACTACCACGAGCAAATATCAGGAACACAACCAAACATTGTGATTTCACCCCTGGCGGCTGTATTTTTGCTGAGATCGACATTAATATGGCAACTCTCGATCACAGGCTGGCACCGTGATACATCAGGGACGCGAAACAGAATATGTTGTCTTTAGACAGAATGTTCTACGGAACTACTTACGACTGACTGATAGAATTGAATCTACACGTGAGCGTTTTTATTTCCCAAGTTTGTTTGTTTTTTTTAGGTTTATATCTTTATTTGATTACAAATCACTTACGAGAAAAATAGGTAGGTACTTATTCTAATATCGTAACAAAATAACGTAACTTTTTTATGTTAGCAATACGATTAATACGTTTGACTAATACACAGAACACACAGACACAGACACTCCACAGAACAGGGAATCCTAGTGTGGAGCTCAAGGAAAGATTCTACATTCTACCTACTCATTGAATATTAAGTGTATCTACTGTGTCTCTCAATTTAAAATTAACCTTTACCTTATTTATAATTTTAAGCTTAGTACTAAGAGCCTAATCACGGCTACTTGATTTGTTTGCTAATGATAATTTAGGAATAAGTACTTACTGTGTGTTTCTAAATTAGATACATAACTAAACTAACTACTATTCTGAATGTATTCAATTTTTTGGTTGCAAATAAACAAATTATCAAATTAAATTATCTTATAATGATATGTTAAACTAATGAATGATAAGATAAAAAACAGACGAAAAATCTCAATGAGGTCACACAGTTAACACCGTTAACCTCAAAAAAAAAGATTGACACGGGTTCCATCCCTCCACGGGACACCATCGACTGTATCGACTGTTCTCCGGCAGACGTGTGTTATTTACGTAATTTTTTTTTTAAATCTTGTAATGGGTTTCCGCAAAGTAACGATGTCACAGAAATGGAAAATGGCTTTCGGTGAAATAACAGGCACATGAGAGTTTAGAACTACGTCTCAGGGTGGCAACGCGTGTATGTGTGATAGTGTAGATAAGATATGTCTGATGTCGCAAGCGTGCATAGGCTAAGGCACGGCTTAGTAGTAAAAAAACAATGACTATATTTATTTGTTAGTCTAGTAGTAGTGAACCCGATCGATCCCTTCTGCTCCTAAATACAGAACGATATTAGTACTACGTATCCAAAGGTCGATCTTACATCGCATTTATAACCCGCTGTTTCAGATATAATTGAACAGAGGTAACTGCTCACCAACAGAGACCTGTCAGCTTTGACATTGATAACAAATATCAGTAAACCGAAAGTAGGCTGCGTTTCCACCAGAGATGTTGTGAGAGGCAGCTGAGCGGTGCGAGGATGAGGCTGTGAAGGGGTGAGTGTTTCTACCGGAGATGTGCTAGGCCGCTGAGCAGTGTGAGGATGTGTAGCGATCTCGTTTCTGATGCGCGCAGGGTGAGGTGTAATGAGAGCGAGCACACATCTCTCGCACACATCCCTAGCTCACATTTTTCCCTTGTTTTACACAAAACCTCGCTGCGCTGAGCAGTTTCCACTAGAGCTGGACAGAGGGGGGCAAGGTAAATTAAGTGATTGGTTCGTAACAAACACATCCCTCGCTACTCATCCTCGGACATCGCTGGTAGAAACGCAGCCTAAACCTCCAACAAAGCTTATCTCCAAACCATGCCTCCCAATAACAACAATTACTAAATCACTTATCATCCTATTTAGTTCGGTCCAGCAACAAAGGCGGTCCCCTGGCTCCATCAATCTCCGCGGACTGTCCGAGCTGTCATAACTCTCGACTATTTGATTAATTTCGAGACCCCACGAAACTAGCAAGGCAGCCTTCCATTGGGAGAAGCGCGATGTTAATTAAGGCTAGCGACATGGAACGTCCGCGCGTTAAATTTTCACGCTATTATAACAAATTAGCTGTTGCCCGCACTTCGTTCGCTTGGAACTCGGAAACAGCCCCCCTACTCAAATTAGGACCTAAACTGAATTGTCAAAAAATTTTGTACCATGACTTCAATAATTATTAATTTCACGGTACTAATTTTTTTGACAATTCAGTTTAGATCCTAATTTGAATCGCTCTAAGAGTTCATGGTATGGGGGCAGTACTTTTTTCCAACATAAAAAATTATATTCTCGGTCATTATCTCAAAATAAAATAAAATCAAAATAGTTTATTACGGAACAGTGTACCAGGTTCATTAGTAACAATACACGAAAATGATGGAAGCTGCAGTAGTTAAAAATTGCCGTAGCTAACAACAAAGCTATCTAGCTATCTGTGTTTTTTGTTTGTGCTGTCGAATAAATACTTTTCTTTCTTTCTTTCTATCTATCTTAATTTTAAATTTCAGCGAGGAACAAATATCTATCTAACCATCCAAATCAAAGACTTTTTGATATAAAAAGTCCTGATCTAACACACATCCTTACTTTTGCATTTATAAATATTAAGTAGTGTGATAACAAATAAGAAATACAAAATAATATGTTCTGTAATTTTCGCTAGTTCCACGCGTCCCAGAATCTGGCAACAAACAAAGCTTTGCTTATTATGGCTAGATGGGGCTAGATGACGCTGATAAAAATGTCCGCCAATATACAGGGTCATTCATTATCAACCTGACAAACTTAAGGGATAGGTTCCGCACATAAAAAAAAATATATGTACCTATAATTTTTTTGTCTTAAAAATCCTAAGTAACAAAAAAAAAATCGATTACGTTTTTCTGCTCAATTATTATTTATCATAGTTGGGAATCGAATTAACCGGCGTAATAATGAAATATTCGAGTGTGCGCGCCCCGTAGCGGGTCATTGACACGTGCAGGTCAAGGACGCGCGGGTTATTGACCCGCGGTTCATTGACGCGCGGGTTATTGACCCGCGGTTCATTGACGCGCGGGTCACTGACACGTGCCGAGCGTTGCCTTTTCGATTTCTAACAAGGATAGCTAATTATTAAGCAGAATTACGTAATTTTTTTTTAAATATAAAAAAAATGTTAAAAAAAAAAATTACAAGCTTTTTTTTATAGTGTGGAACCTATCCCTTAAGTTTGTCAGGTTGATAATGAATGATCTTATATACATAATGAATAGACAGTCGGTTTTTAACTTATGTCTCTGTCATCGCAGACACTGGACTACAGCAGTTACGAAGCAGCAAACTAAGGGGACTTATTGTTTTCGCAAACTGATTTATCATTCCATTCGTTGACAAGACGCTCCTTGGACATGATCAACCAACAAGATAAAAAGCCAACCAGATACCGCAGCTATTATACCTTGAAGAGGCACAAAACATAATGACACTTCATTAGCTAAAAAACCATAAGTAGATCGTTGTTTTGATAGAAATATGATTAATCACACCAATTATTATAACTGGTCAAGTGGTAGTGACCCCGCCTTCCGATCCTAAGGTCGTGGGTTTAAATCAGGTCGTGCACCAATGGATTTTTCGCTACGTAAAATTTATGTGCGCAATGTAAGTGCTTATACGGTGAAGGAAAACATCGTGAGAAAACCGGCGGCATATCCAAGAATTTAAAATTCGATAGACAAATATAAATTAAAACAACCGACCACATAATATGTGTGAAATACCCGATTCACAATGTTGAAAGTAAAACTAAAACAAGCTTAACCAAATAGTTTACTCATTCAACCACACAGCCAAATTTCGAAAGCGCCTTCTGTTTATGGTGTGGTGAAATGAAATAATAACTAACCACTTTTGATTAACTAACCGCACTACGCAGTAGAGAGCATAGAACAGCTAACGACAAAAGCTTTACTTTTTAGTTTCCATCCATAAATTAAACTTTTTTGGACGTCAGCAAGTAAACAAAACGAGCAAGACGGGCGTCTTGCTGCCTGAAAATAACAGATGTTTTTTTTTATACAACTACTGTGGCAACCATGCGTACGGCTCACAAGATGGTAAGCGATTACCGCAGCCTATAAGCGCTTGCATGCCAGAGGTATCACTCACGGGTTGCCACCTTGAGACGTAGATCGAAAGTCTCATGTGCCTGTAATGCAGCAAAGCAAACATTACTGCTTGGCGGCAGAAATAGGTATGGTGGTAGTCCTCCCCCGGACGAGCTCTATCACAAAGAACTCTACTACTCCTAGGTAGATGTAGTGCCATATTTTATGGTACTTTCAGCAAAGTTCGTCTTGGTATTACTGATATTTTGCCTTTAAGTAGTGTTGTGCAAGTGTGTGTTTAGTTTTGAAGGGCACGGTAGGAAGCTTTAAAACTTTAAACTTTGTATGACATTGTCATAGTGTACACACACACAAAAGTCAGGCGTGGCGTTTAACATCGGGCAAACGAACGCGCCTAATAAGTATTGGCTTACAAGTTACAAGCTTAATAAGTATTGGCGGATGGCACATAAATAAATATAAATAAATAATGCTGGACAATCCACACAGCATCATCTAGCCCAAGGTAAGCTGCTGTTAAACAGAGCTGTATTATGGGTCCTAGATGACTGATATATATTTAATACAATACAATACATATATAGATATTTTTTATTATATATAGAAAATACCCAGAACACCCGGAACAAATATTTGTAGATCGTACAAACATTTGTCCCGAGGCGGGAATCGAACCCGCAACCTCTGCGTCGCAGGCGGACCTGCACCCGCTGCGCCACATCGGTCGTCACATGTCCTTCAAATGCATAGTTCTAGGACATACTGTTTTCTCACGATGTTTTCCTTCACCGTTTGAGAGCACTGGAATTCTGCGCGTAATTTTCAAAAATAGGAACATCCATTGGATCACTATGGCTTTTGAGCACCCTAATGACCCAGCACTTAAAAGGTCGTAGGTATACACAATTAGTAAACTTCGGGAGTGTTTTTTTATGTCTTCAAGTGACAAGACGGTCAAGTCGCCTGCCTGATGTTAAGCACCACGCCTGACCATAACAAAGGCAGTGCCCAAAGCTTAAAGTTTTTATGTTCAGCGTGGCACTAAACTGCGCTCATCATACCGAGACATTGTTGTTACGCCTCTTTTGCTCAGTAATTTCACTTGCTACAGTGCCCTTCAAAGCTAAACACAGTGCAGCTTGCACACTACTGCTTGGAATATCCTGCACTGCGGTGGTACCCACCAAGACCTCATGCTGAAGAGTCCTACCACCTGGTTAACTGTACTGACTGGTTTGTGTCGTGGACTGTACCCAAATTCGGCGTAGACATTGAGAATTACATTAAAGTTTCACCTGCGCCCGCCGCGACCACGACAAAGTGCGAAGTTGTACTGGACAAACTATTTTACAGTTTCAGAGCAGCTCGGGAAGTTTTTCACTACATTTAAAATAGGGTTGCCTGTAACCTGTTTAAAAGTTTATAAAGTTCCCGTGAAGTTTGGTGTCACGTAATACAGCGTCACGTGACTGATAAGTACAGTTAACTTAAAAGTAGCTGATGGCTCGAGTTTTTTTTTTATACCACTAAAATGGCAACCAAGCGTACGGCCCACTTGATAGTCTGCGGTTACCGTAGCCTATGTACGCATGCAACATAATAGATATTACTAGCGTGTTACCACCCTGAGACGTTAGATGGAAAGTCTCATGTGCCTGTAATTTCACCGGAAACCATACCCTTCAAACCGGAACACAGCAATGCAAGCATTACTGCTTGGCGGCAGAAATAGGTATGGTGGTAGTCCTTCCCCGGACGAGCTCTATCACAAAGAACTCTACTACTCTGTTTTAAAGTTTATAAAGTTCCCGTGAAGTTTAGTGTCACGTAATACAGCGTCACGTGACTGATAAGTACATAACTTAAAAGTAGCTGATGGCTGGAGAATCTTTCTACCTACTGTTATAATGCAAAAGCTTTGGTTGCATGGGCGTAAGTAGAAGTTTGCTGTAACCAGGCAGGGATGTACACGCGCTTTTTTTGTGTGGTACTACCCAGCAGAGCCACCACGTTAGAATCCGATCAGTCTTAAAAGAATGTACGTTAGACGTACATAGTGTACGTATGCCGTTTATTGCTGTACGTTCGTCAGGTACTGAGAAAATCGACTTCGCTAGTGGCTCTGCCAGAAAGGATGCTTCCCAGCAGAGCCACCTTGGATTATGTATTTAGAAAAGATAAACGCTACTGTGCTTAAGCAAAAACTGTTGTATTGTGTTTAGTATGTACGTGTTGAAAAATATCATTATTATGCAGTGGTTTTATTTTTATAACTGATTTAAACTATACAAACATTTTTTTGGGTCGGGCATTCTAAAGATGAAAACTCATTTTTATTATTCATGATTTTGACGACCGATGTGGCGCAGCGGGTGCAGGTCCGCCTCCGGCGCGGAGGTTGCGGGTTCGATTCCCGCCTCAGGTCAAATGTTTGTACGATCTACAAATATTTGATCCGGGTGTTCTGGGTATTTTCTATCTAAAGTCTATGTGTTGTATAGTATTATGTATATATCCGTCATCTAGTACCCATAACACAGCTCTGTTTAACAGCAGCTTACCTTGGGGCTAGATGATGCTGTGTGGATTGTCCAGCATTATTTATTTATTTTATTTATGATAGACAAGTCTTGTACTTATTTGCATAGGTTATAGTTGTCATGGATCCAAATCTTCTGATAGCTTCTGTGAAAAGTAAAAAAAAAAAAACGAAAAAGTTAAAGAATCTGCAGCTGACTGTACAGCGTTTCTATCGCCAATGTAGAACCAATCATCCAAAGTTTGTACGTTTAGACACTTGCTTTTCTAATTACGAACATGTCGAATTGTCGAAATGTCGACAGGCAGCGGGAAGCGACTTGTTTTATACTATGTAGTGATGAATTTCTTTACCACATTCTAGTAATACAAGTTACCAGCCATTTAATGTTTCTCTACAGATAAATCCCTTGTTTTCCTCTACAACAGTAAAAAATCTTCAGTCGCGTTTCCCTTACAATCTGGGAAACGGGCCATTTAAAAAAGATTATTTAAATTAGGCGATAAAACAAACCGTATTCCCTCGAGTATGTCGAACAAGTATGGTTCCCAAATTGAATATTTATACTTGAACCACTGCCGCGGGCGCAAGGGTGCGTGCACAGTGCACGCGTTTCACAGTAAACACACTTGAGGGCGGTTACGTTCATCATCATCAGCCTGAAGAATCCACGGGACATAGACTTGCCCAAGTTGGTCATAATCAGAATTATTGTTCAATAAACCACGCTTGTGGAAGCTTTCGCATGCGAATTAGTAAATACTTTTTGTGTTATATAAACAGGTAGGTAGTGGTGCTCATTTATATTTTATTTATTTCATAAGTTTCATAAGACTCTCGAAAAAATTAAGGACGTTTTTTTAAGTTGTAGCACTCTTCAGCAAGAGCTTGTCTTGGTAGGTGCAGTAAAGTTTCACTTTTCTAAATTTTATTAAACACACCTCGAACTAAATTGTCCGCCGACAATACAATTGTGCTCTTTCAAATTGCAGCTAAGTAACTTTACTGCCTGACTCTATACTGCAGCAAGAAGTAACTAGTACATAACCTGTGGCTAGGGTAGATGGAAATCGGCCGCGCAGGTGTTGCTATATTGTTTCGAGAATATTGAATTTCGCCACACTTATTTTACATCTCGAATTAGACGGTTCGACGCGCGGCCTGCGCATTTGAATAATGTACTGCGGCGAGTGAAGGTATAGCGTTCAAGTCAAACCTTGTTTGTCAAAATATATCAGCAAGAATGTACGTCGGTGTACTGGTACAGAGCTGGTGGTCTAGTGGTAGTAACGCTTCTCGATTTGGGATGGAATCAAGTCGAGTATCAATGGGTTTTTCTATTCAAAAAAATTACCTGCGCAATGCCTGTGCAGTCATACTGGTGACGGAAAACATCGTGAGGAAATCGGCATGTCCAAGAATAAAAATTCGAAAGACGTGCCATCCGCATTGGGTCCGTATGGAGGATTAATTAATTAATTTCATTTTAATTAAAACGGTAAAGGTACACCAATTACATTAAGACCCAATAATTCTCGCTCTAGAGTAAGCCAGTGTCCCAGCAAGGAATCAGAAAGCTGTCATGATTAGGATGAAAAATGAGGCAATTGCTCTAGCAAACGTAACCACGGCGAAAGCGTTATGCAAAAAATGAAAAACCTTTCTATTACATTCTTAAACCTTCGGGCTAATTAATCGTGTTTTGTCGTTAAGTACGGCAAAAAAGGGGTCGGCATTAAGAAGACTGGCAGTACTCCTGCAACTGAGCCCGCTTGACAATGATTTATTATCTGTGGTTTCCTGCACGTAGAAAAATGCTCCTCAATGTTTGCTTGCTAACTACCTATCCATCCTTTGTACGAGTTATATTATGTAAGTATACATTATTTCATATTGTATTTAAGTACATTGTATGTTTTTTTATTTGTTTCTAATATAATTTATGATCATATTATTGCACCACCATTCATTGTTCAGTATTATAAAAGTTCTCTCCATCTAAAGGTTGTCTGGAAGAAATCGCTCATAAGCGATAAAACCGCCCATTGTATCTTGTTTGTAAATTGATAATTTTAAGTTTTATTTTCGGTGTACAATAACGAATTTTTCATTCATTCATTCATAAACTCTGGCTTTTACGTTTTCACCAATATTTATTTTAGACTAGTAAGTACTAGATTGTTTTTAAATGTTAACGGTTTATTTGGGTAACTCCCATTTGTTCTATAGGACTGTGACGTCATAATACTATTAAAACTTTTTTGTCCCAGTGGTTATATCTGTTAATACAAAAACTCCCTATTATGTAAATATCATCATCATCATCATCATGACAGCCTTATAATGTTCCCACTGCTGGGACACTGGCCTACTCTCAGGCGAGAGTGATTGGGTCTTAATCCACCATGTCTTTCGAGTTTTTAGTTCTTGGACATGCTGGTTTCCTCACGATGTTTTCCTTCACCGTATGAGAGCACTGGCATTGCGCACATAAATTTTTCGAACAGAAAAATCCATTGGTGCACGACCGGGTTTGAACCCACAACCTTAGGATCGGAAGGCGGGGTCACTACCACTAGACCACCGGTGCTCTCTATGTAAATATTTATTTATGCAAATATGTATTATTTCGCAATCAGTAATCGAGTTAATTCTTGAATGTGTTAATCGAGGTGGCATTAACCACTTCTTCTGAAGGCTGATTCCAGTTATATACCACTCTATAACTGAGAAAGTTTTATCAATATATCCGCCTCATCATGGAAGCCTTCGAATGTTTTCACTGCTGGCATACTAGGCTACTCTCGAGCAAGAGTTATTACGACTTAATCCACCACGCGGACGCAATGCGGATTAGGGGATATCATAATGTCTTTAGAATTAATTTAGTTCTTGGACATGCCGGTTAACTCAGTTTTCCTTCACCGTATGAGAGTACTGGCGTTGCGCAAGTAATTTTTTCGAATAGAAAATCTATTAGTGCATGACTGGGTTCAAACCCACGACATTAAAATCGGAAAGCAGAATAACAATCAGTTGCTATTACAGCCAATAGATATTATATTTAAATAAAAGTAGCTTTGATGATAACCATTCAACTTTTAAAATGTGTGTGTGTTTTTTTTTATTCTTCTATAGTGGCAACCAAGCGTACGGCCCACAAGATGGTAAGCGGTTACCGCAGCCTATGAACGCTTGCAATTCTAGAAGTATCTCTCACGGGTTGCCACCCTGAGACGTAGATCGGAAGTCTCATGTGCCTGTAATTTCACCGGAAACCATACCCTTAGGCCTCCCCCAAAGAGCGCCATGACGACCGATTTTGAGCCTTCACCATCCACCGATTTCCTGCGACCGCCATTTTTTATATGGCATTTGACATTAAAAGTTTTCAAAGTGTTAACTGCCACCACAGATAATACAATGCTTAGTTGCAACTAAGAAAATTATTAAAATCTAAAATATCCCAAAAATGTTTTGTCTAAGGGTGGATTCGACCAACATCAGTATTCCGCGGAATAATGTCAAATACAATGAAACTGTCAGTTTACTCGCGAATAAATACGAATTACTCTGTGAATAGTGCCTATTCGAGTTTGATCGTATCCAACCTAACGATCGATAACGGAGGTACATTTAGTAATAAGGCCCAAAAGATATATTTAGAAACAAAGTGTATTGATTCAGCGCAGGTCAAGTTTGTTTAGAATTCCATTTCCTGTTTGATGTAAACAAGTATCTTTGCATTATTTTTTGTTTGATGTATCTTTGTATCTGAAGCCTAGATAATGGTTTGTTAAACGGTTTTGTGGTTGACAGTTAGTTAATAAATACGCAGGAATAACAGGTACTTTATATTATGATAGAACCAAACTTTTTACCAAAAAGTTTGGTTCTATCATCATCATCATCATGACAACCGAACCGAACCGAATGCGGGAACATTACAAGGACTACTGAGACACTGGCTCACTCTCGAGCGAGAGTCTTAATTATTTGTCTTGATTTACAACTTTGATACAAATGCGTATTATTGAATGGAACATGTTTTTTCGAAGTTTTAGTTATTGAACGCGTCGGTTTCCTAACGATGTTTTTATTGGTTCTAATAATTTAGCATTAATATTATGGCTTAGTATTTTAAATCAAAACGACTTTTAAAAATGGTTATAAAATTATATGTGCCTGTTTTCACAGATATATAAAAAATAAGAAGTACTTTATCACTCGTAAAACTAAATCTTTCTTTTTATTCTCACCATCTCGTGTAAGGGCACTAGGTCTATCAAATGCTAATAAAATACGCTGTCGACTCCTAAAAAAAAGATTTTACGCCCAACTCGTTTGAAGGATTTGAGGGACCGTGTTCAAGATTACAATTCTCTTATGTAACTATTGTAAATGACTTACTGGGTAGGAAATGACGTCCTATGAGCGGGTTATTTCATCGATAGACCCAAACATTTTTCAAATTTGAAAATGAATGCCCTACTTTTTTTTTCTGTTCTGTGTTTAGTATTATTCCCTCAATTCTGACAATTCACTCTTTTGACCATCAGTTAGCGAGAAAAAAACGCATGCCCTTTGTTTGTGCGCACCCAAAACTGCTGTCTAACTCGCGATTGGGGTGTGGTAACTACTGGTAGGAGGTAGGGAGTGGAGATTTTGTACATAGTACCGTTTCGGCTCAGTGGGATGGACTCCGACTTCCGATCCAGATATCACGGGTTTGAATCTCAGCCGTGCACCAATTATTTTTTCTATCAAAAATTGTATTGTGCACTTTAACATTTACTTAAAACGGTGAAGGAAAACATCGTGACATCAGGCAAAACAGTCCTAGGTCAGTAGCAGTACGTCTTAATGCGTCCTTGACTGTCTTACTGTGTATTAGGCTGGCTGGCTAATCTGAGAGGATGATGTGCTGGGCAAGCCTACTTTATCTAAAAAACCTATCACAGGCACTACACCATTACTAATCTTTTCTTTATAGTGCCCAGGATTAGCAAGGAAGACTCCTGTAAATAGCTACCTTTTATCGAGATCGTGGAGTGTTGTTGAGTGAAAGGTATGTACAGATGTCTGCAGGCACTATGAGCGGTGACAACACTTCACACAGACTGCTGGATTACTAACCACCTGGAACACTAATTATGGATACGGCTGGTTTGTTTTGTATTCTAACTGGAGGGAATAAGATCTGCACTGACGTCCCGCATTTCACGCAGACTGCTGGATTACGAACCTGGAGCACTAATTGTGGATACGGCTGGTGTTTGATTTGTACTATTATTATAAATAAATAATAATATATATTAAAATATTTATTTTCTCCTACAAGGTGGTACATGGTGGTCTTAATGCTAGAAATAAGAGCTTTATGTTTAGTCAGTACCAACTTTGCAAGAGTCTGGTGCTTGAGGTGGGTTTCAAAAATAAAACCTGTAAATTCAAGTCACCAGGGCCTACTCTTATTATACTATATATTTATATATATATTTTAATTCTAGGTAAGGGAATAACATCTGCCTGACGTCCTGCGTTGGGATGTATTGTGCTTTTTTCCTCTGCTAGGCAGATCCCAAAAGATATAACATGAAATAAAAGTAAGAAATACTTGATAAAGAAGGTTTAAGCCCAGCCCAAGTGAGAAAGACTTTAGGTTTATTGCAGCACTGTTCCAGCATCATCGATGTTTGTATTCTTTAGTGAGAAGAAGTCGTAAGGCGGCTCGCCCATATAAAAAACTCCAAGTGACGTGACTCGACAAAGGAATATTTTTCATCACAGGTAACAGAAAGTTCCATGACCACAAATATTTGTTCTGGTTGATACCCACGATAAAAGGATTCCTAGTGTAGGGTCGTTGGCGGACTCGTGGTCACACCAGATTGTCAAACTGGTGTGACTTACAGGAATTTATTTTACTAGTGGTCACACTACATTGCAAAGGATCTCAGGGGCTATGCTGTTACCTGAAATGAGAAATAGTTGAGGGTTAACCAAATCAGGACAAATATGTCCCACGTAACAGCGCGCAAAAGCTATATCTTAATAAAAAAAGCTACATGCTTTTCCGCAAGCTTTATTGTAAAGCTTGTATACTATAAAGAACATGCGAGCAGATACGTTTGGCCAAAAGCGCAGCCAATTATAACTGCAACATAGTGGAAGCTCGTACATTTTAGCGCTTACGAACTTAATTCATACGCCAACTTCACTGCGCCAGAGGCTGCTTCGGCTATAAAATACCACATCCAAAGAGTAAGCTATTGCTCGTGAAATCTCAGCGTAGTAGGTATAACTACCGGCCTAGAACATTTAGATACAGGACGCTAAACGGCAATCAAACGCTGTAGTTACAGCTAAAATTTGTGTGTATGTTTGTTACCACGTATGTAATGACTTAACCGATTGCGATGAAATTTGAAATGTAGATGACTTAAGACCAGGAGGGCGATTCTTGTGCCATAGATAGAAATAGAAATAGAAATCGAACCCGCAACCTCTTATGCTTTTCAGCACAGAGAGTCACGTAAATGGTCACATGTGATTGATATGATATATATCGTCCAAACTGTCTAAAATGTATAGAAATTTTGTCAGTTTTGACGATATAATATATATCACATGTACCAATTTATTTATGCACGAGAATCGCCCTCGCACAACATAAGCTACTTTTTATCACGGATAAATTGACTATTTCTGTAGGATAGCATAAAAAACTGATAAACCGCGGTTGAGACATATTTTTATTAATCAGCTGGCCATTTGCCACAATAAACTTAATGCTATTCGATAAGACAGTACAGTAACTGTACAAAAACATAGACAACGTGTTTCTCTACTAAAAAGTAGACTAAAATGTATTATTTAAAGAAAACTGTTATATTTAACACCATTTTCATGTCCAGTAGGTGATAGTAACACTAAGAAAATCGGAGAAAGTCATTGTCTATCCTCTACTTTGCAGTACTTGTAGCTTCTTACATATTTTCACATATTTTTTTGTCCGGTAGGTGATTAGTTGTTGCGAGCGACCTGTGCTCCAATAGACGCTGGCGAGCCACTTACGTAATCCGTCCTTCGACCCTTGCCGATGCTGACATACTGTATTTTAATTGCATACGTGAAATAAATATCCCATCAGTTATTAGCCAGAGTGAAATAGTGTAGAGTTGGTTTAATTCCCATCATTATTTTTAATTTCAGCATGCTGTGTGCCAGTGAGTGTGTGTAATAGTTTTAAGACCATCTATACAACCAGATTTCGAGCAATAAATCATTTCATTTCAGTCACCTTCGGGCGGCCTAGAAACTCTGTCGCGAGAGTTGGCCGCTGACTCATACGATTTTACTTACTTTATTTCAGTCACCTAGCTCTGTCCGCATACGGTGACATATTGTCAAAAAAGGTCAATTTGTCACTTTTTGCAATGGGGTGACAGATAGAATTTTGTTAGGTTGAGTCTGGTCTATTGAAAACACCTGCCGGTTTCGAAATAAAAACATACACGTGAACATGAAATTATAAAAAAATATACGCTTGGTGAATAACATGACATAACACACGGGACACAATTAGGATTTCTCATAACTTAAGTTTCAGAAACTAGACTTCAAAACTATTAAAGTTCTTTGTGGTAGAGCTTGTCCGGTGTGCCGCCAAACATTAATGTTCGCATTGCTGTGTTCCTATTTACCGAACACCGTTCGAAAGGAATGATGTTCGGTAAAATTATAGGCACATGGAACTTCAGATCTACCTCTCAGGGTGGCAACCTCTGAGTGATACCTCTAGTGATTGCAAGCTTCCATAAGCTACGGTAACCGCTTACCATCAGGTGGGTCGTACGTTTGGTCGTAAAAAAGTCTAGAACCAATCACCATAGAAAATAAACAATGGGAACAAATATTTTTGCACCATGCGTAATATTGCAAACGACAAACTTACCAAACTATGACTTCAACTGTGCACCATCAAGATAGCAACATCTTATACTTAAGCATTTATAAAACAAGTTGGTTTCCAGTTCCAGGATCTCGCAAATATCTTCTTTCATTGCTTTTAAAGCAGTCCAATAAAACCGGTATACCACCCGCCTTCTGTAAAAACTAATTTGTATGTCGGCAAGAACATCTTACTACTTAGGGGAGACATTGAAAAGTAGGTATATACTCTTTGAAAAAGAAAACTTGCCTTGTCTTGTTATTGTTATGGGCTTTGCAAACGAGCGTTATTGCGAATAGAATAACTTTAATACTTTTGTAGCGACTTCGTTCGTGGTACGAATGAATTGTGCGTGATGAAACTGCTTAGCGATAATTATTAAAGCATTGGTCCATCGAGTGGAGGTTCGTTCTACGCTTTGTTTTCCTGTTCACCGTCATCATTTGAGAACTCTTAGATTTGATTTCAGAACAAAACTGAAGCTCAAGAATACTTTGTTAACAGTTCTTCATACAAAACTATCATATAAAATCAATGCTTGAACTTTTCTGGGGATTGAACGATAAGAATCGACATTCACACTCAAGTAGGTAGAGAATACGTGTTTTTATTCTTCAGCAATTAGTGGTTCTGCAATAACTTGTGGGAATAAAAATACCCTAGGAGTCGCCAGTCTAGATGGCACAGGCAAAGTAAAGGAACTTTATGCTAAAACGAATGCACCCGCCGTCGTCGCGTCGCGTCGTCGCCAAACGCCTAGAGTGCCCCGTGACTTGAATACTGATTCCCGCCCAACAAATGCATACAATATTATTGCAGCTTGTAAGTTCCTTGCGGGTGAGCCTTGGGAGTATGTGCAGTAAGCGATAATGTGAAATATTAAGATGAAGAATGACAGAAGAATGACAAAGGTTACTGTACAAAAATCAAAAAAGTTTTTCACAAAAACAACATTTTATTTGTCAATCGAACCTAAGTAGTTGACATAAAATAACACTTACACGCAACAATGGAACTATATAAATCAAACTACATACAGCATTTTATTTTAAAATATATAAACGACTAATACCACTTGTCTTGTAAATAGCCGTTCAATATTTTAAAACGATTTCTAACTAGCTTCAATTCTATACAGCATTTTATGCTGCTTAAATCTAACCCTAAACGGCGGCCATAGTCAGAATCATGTAAATACTTGGTAATAGCACAATTTGGTTTAGCCTTTCCAGTGGCCAAGATAGCGAGCAATGGCAGTGAGCCCATCGGTTGGTTAGCAGTAAGTAAGGAGTTCGTTGATGCTGCAGGGTTTGTCGCAGCACTCGCTAACGACGAGCTGACGCTTGCCTCTCTGGCCGGCTAAGCCTCGCGCTTTGTACGGCACCACCCAAGGCCACTCCCCGTGCATGTCTTGTTCTTTGTATGGCAAAGAAAGGACACCATCTGTAATGGAAATAATATTTTAAAAATATGTAATTGCCGTTTTCGTTTGTTTATCAAACCGAATGATTTAAGAAAAATCACTCAAATCCAACAAATCATGTGCGTAAAAATGTATAGTCTGAGTTTGCAAAAAGCTCAGCTTTAAAATAAACTTACTGTACATCTCAGCATCAGACCGCTTGTAGCCGTTGGGGCTGACATCATAACAGATCATCGCCAGAGCCCTGGCCAGGTTGCGCCCGCAGTACACCTGCGTCACATCCTGGGCGGGCACCTGGCCGCCGATGTGGGCTGAGCACATGGCAGCTAGCAGCAGGACGAATAACGTGACTTGTTGAGAGTTCATCTGTAACATCATAGAATTTAAGATTTGTGAATTCGTTTGTACGATAATTTTTTTTTTACCACTAAATACGGCCCACTTCAGAGATAAATCACTTGTTTTTAGCACCCTGAGACGTTAGATGGAAAATCTCATGTGTAATCTCTTTTCACCGGAAACCATACCCTTCGAACCGGAACACAGCAATGCGAGCATTACTGCTTGGCGGCAGAAATAGGTATGGTGGTAGTCCTTTCCCCGGACAAGCTCTACCACAAAGAACTCTTCTAATCTTTAGATCTTCAGATCTAGTTCTCAGGGTGGCAACGCGTACCACAGTAACCGCCTAGCATTATATGGGTCGTACGCTTGGTTAACATTTTGTATAAGAGCCTGGGCTATACTATAGACAACTGTAACCTGTTAATAAACTATGACAGCTTCATACAAACAGAAACCCAGTGAAATCGTATGCAAACTGAATTACATAACAGACCCTCAGACCTCTTTTAGACTAGTTACAGCTTATGCTCTGGATTAAAATTGAAACAAAACAAGTTTTTATAATTATTACAAAAACGATTGTAATAATTATAAAAACCATTTTGTACAGTTAGGTTTTTTCCCCGAATCTCCGTAGTATTAATTTGATACTTTTTTATTCCCCTAGTGTAAATACAAAATTTAATAACCAGTACAAAATCAATTAATATAATAAAGAAAATTATGTTTGCAAAATTAATAATAGCACAAAAAGATTTTACTTTCCCAGACAAATTAAAAGTTCTAGTGTAATAATAGTATAGATAAATTAGGAAAATATAAATAATAGCTTACCTTTGTCTTCACGCCTTGGACGAATGTGATGAAAGCTTGGAGAAGACGTCCCGTTTTATACCTTGGAGTCGATTAATATTCAATAACATGTCAATTCCTTACCTTAATGAATCTTGACTTTTATTGAAAGCATGAGAATAAGTAGGTCACAAACACCTCTTCAAGCTAAAAGCTGGTATAAAATCTACATTAAAACTTGATTATGATTTTAATAAATTATTATGGGTAATGAAAAATTCACTGAATCTGAAAGGATGTAGTGAATAATAATAAATAAATAATAAATATATAAATAATGCTGGACAATCCACACAGCATCATCTAGCCCCAAGCTAAGCTGCTGTTAAACAGAGCTGTGTTTATGGGTACTAGATGACGGATATATTCATAATACAAAACAATACATAGATTGATATTTTTTATTTTATATAGAAAATACCCAAAACACCCGGAACAAATATTTGTAGATCGTACAAACATTTGACCCAAGGCGGGAATCTAACTCGCAACCTTTGCGTCCTCAGGCGGACCTGCGCCCGCTGCGCCACATCGGTCGTCAACCAATGAAAAAACCAGTGATTGGGACATATCTATTTATTTTCCCTGAATAAATTCATAACTCTTTGTGACGAAATGCTAAGACAGCTTTAAGCAGAAGATTACTTTTCCACGTTCCTCAGTAACAGTTATTCAATGTGACTCATTCATCGGCCATCGGTTTTTTAAACGTCAAAATGATCTAGGAAAAATTACAAATAAAACTGTATGATGTAATTCTACATTTTTTATACCCATCTCTAAATATGGCTGAGATAATCAGATAGAGTAGTAGAGTTCTTTGTGATAGAGCTCGTCTGGGGAAGGACTACCACTATACCTATTTTTGCCGCCAAGCAGTAATGCTCGCAATTGCTGTGTTCCGGTTCAAAGGGTATGGTTTCCGGTAAAATTACAGGCAGATGAGACTTACCATCTAACATCTCAGGGTGGTAACACGCAAGTGATATCTGTGATGTTGCATGCGTACATAGTCTGCGGTAACCGCTGACCATCAAGTTGGCCGTGCGCTTGGTTACCAATTCAGTAGTATATAAAAAAACAGAATCAAAGTTTGTATTTTCGTCCAAAACATAAAAAAATGGAATGTAAGAAAGACTTATAGCTAACAGGCGTAATAAGCCACCATAGGATGTTGCAAACGCTTCTGTTAGATATTAGATGAAATGAATTTTAATATTATCATAGAAACCATCGGTGTTCTTCATTGCTCGTATTGGTGAGTACACCCGTCCTAAAGTTTGTCAGCCTGTATAACACTAATAAAATACCAAGCCATCAACATCCCACACTAAGATGGCTGAACTTTTTCATTCACCATGCCGCAAAACCAATCTGGGTCGCACTTAAGCCGTCAAACAGGGTGAAACCAACCGAAATATCAGATGCGACACCCCCTCACACGCGGCGCCAGACACTTCATTTGTTATTAAAACTTTGTTCCACATCAGTGGATGGCTAAGGCTCTTTATCCGCCAAGGATACAGAAATATGTAAGGATTTATGTCAACTTATTCAATAGTAAATTTTGTCACTAACTCGTGAACTTGCCGAAATTACACTACTATTAACTAAAGTTTGGATTCTTGGATGTTTGTAACTTAATCACGTAGTTATAGTTGAACCGATTACAATAACTTTTGGCACAGAAGATATGAACAGGATAGTTTTATCCTGATACCACGAGTGAAGCCGCGGCCAAAAGCTAGTAATAAATATTCGTAAAATTACACAATGTACTATAGATAAGTATAGTACCATCGAAAACACGTAATTTTCCATATATATTTTGATTGATTACACTTCGTTGGTTTTTCTACCTATGAGGAACTTTATTGCCTGATGAGATTAAACATTTTTGACAGAAGCTTACCAAAAAAGTTTGCATTGCTTGTGGGAAAAAAACAGTAAGTTTGTTGGAAAGAAAATTCCCAGAAGTTCAACTGGTAAGACTACTCGGTAAAACTACTGAGAATAGGCCTAATTATTGAGATAATTATAATTTATGTATTTTATTAGCTATATATTATCTTGTTCTCATAAAAAAAGCTTAGTGGATGTTGTTTGTTAGATAAAATTTATCTAACATACAAAGATTTCTTATATAGTCAAAGATAACATATTAAATGTCACCACCCATCATCTCACAAGGTTCTGTCAGAATACGAGTGCTGCTCCGCTACCTCCTGCGTACGCGGTGCAGCTTTTGCTGAGACAGGACCTTTTGACCCTTAAGCGGGATTTTCATTATAATATATACCTATATGTACTATCTATATCTATCTATAGTGTGTTTTTTTAATGTATTGGTATGTTTCTTTTAAGTATGATCTTGGGGGTCAATAAAAATGTTTTCTTTCTTTCTTTCTTTCTTTCACCCCGTTATAACATGAGAATTTGTAGTGAAAAATGTGTAAAGTGTGTTTTTAAATTAAAATGTTCATGCTGGGTAGAACTTTAATAGACTAGCTAATAACGTCTTTGATAAACAAATTGTTCAAGAAAATTCCTCAGATTTCTGATTTTTCTGCTAAGAGATCAAAGAGCCGCTATTCGCTCGTGCCTAATCATGTGCTTCTGGAAAATTCTGTGAAGGAATGCTGACTGAAATTGCAAGAAACTGATTCATGGCTTCACTTTACTCGCATTTAGGATTTTACACATGAGCGGACGGTGAAAATAAGCGTCGAATACACTAGCAGAAGCGCATAAAGCGAGCTTAGCCTTTTTTGTGGTTTCTCTGTGGTTTATCTGTCAAATTTAAAAGAAAAAGGCATCATTCACTGCCTGGATAATGGTAATAGTTTTATAGTCACTCATCCCGCTGTCAACTCACCTTTAAAATAAAGGTGAAAAGCAGTTGCGTTTTTAATGAATAATAATCTTTTGACTTTTTAACTCAATGAGCTATGACCAAATTATGACAGTGTTTCTAAGATTATGAATCTCACAGACAGTAACATTTTCCTATCCTCGTTATTGATTTCAAAATCACCTACGTAACCAGCTCAATCTTCGTGCTTCACGACTTCAGAGCATGCTAAACACGAGACAGTTAATTTTCTATCCGAGTGAACTTTCAAAATGTTCTGCTTTATTGCTTTAGATTAGAGATCTACATCTCCCGTTATAAAAAGATTTTTTTGAATAGAACTTCATTAAATAGAATAGAAAACGAAGTGGCTCAGAGACTAATGTACTACTTATTAGGTTCCTATCGCTTTCCACGCTTTCATCAAAGTACATCAAACAGATAATGTTAGTGGTAGGTAGGTAAATAAAGCACAGGTGTTCTAAAATATTTAAAGATTACACAAAAATATTGACGTGCGGTAACTATATATTGCACTACATAAGTTGTTGGTTATTACTTGTTGGTTGGTTAGTTTGACTTACTCAAGCGGTGCCAGCTACGGTGGCACGCTGACTTTATTTCGTACATGGTGTGTAGGTGTATTATAGTAAAGTGTATGCGTAAAATAATCTAAGAACTAAGAGTAGAGTTCTTTGTTAGCAGTTAGTTTAGTGTAAGATGGTGCTGTATTAAAATGTTCGCCAATATTTATTTGTGATAGAGCTCGACCGGGAAAGTACTACAACCATATCTATTTCTCCATAGGTATCACGTAATGCTCGCATTGTTGCAATCACTGTAGCGCGTCGGTTTGGTCGTAATTTTTCAAAGTATCTGAGACCTGATGGTAGGACTCTTCAGCAAGAGTTCGTCTTGGTGGGTACCATCGCAGTGTCAGATATTCTACCTCCAAGCAGTAGTGTGCAAGCATTACTGTGTTTAGGTTTGAAGAGCACTGTAGCAATTGAAATTACTAGGCGAAAGAGACTTAACAACAATGTCTCGGGGTGATAAGCACAGTGCAGTGCCACGCAAACACTTGAAAACTTTAGGCTTTGGGTGGCACTGCATCTGTAATAGTCAGGCGTAGTGCTTAACATCAGGTGGGCGCCTTGATTGTCTTATGACTTGCTAACATAAAAAAAAAGACCTCAAGACAAGGCAATAGCTAAAAATAATACAGTTTCAGCATCAGCTACCCGATTGACGAGGGTCACCGAGAGAAGGTCAGCAAAATGTCAGTTATAATCTGACACAATGGCATGGTTATTTTAGGTTCCTGTCTGAAAAATATCTTAGTTGAACACGTGGACACGTGGTTTGCTAACCTGATAATAATATAATACCTTCATTTATATGACGATCTTGGTGGCGTGGCGTCAGTGCTCGACTGAGCAGCGAAATTGAGGTTGCTGATTCGATTGCTACTAGACGGTTTCGAAGCGCAAATACGGTTCGGGGTGTTGTACTATGGCTCTAGTATTTTTTGAAACAAGAAATCCTAGTGCACGCTCGACTGTGTATACGACCAAGTCGCCAGCGACCAGTCGACAGTGCGTAATGGCTCTAAGATTTTTTTGACACACTCGTAAATTTGTGGACCACGCGGTGTCCACTCGTGGACCATCTGTCGACAATTAGTGGACGCCGAGCTACGAGGCGATGCTGGTCGGTTGCCGGGTGGCTCTAATGAGCTGTGACCTTTAGTGCGCCTACTTGATCTCTAGGACTTACAGATTTATAGGATATATAGATAGTGTGCTGATAGTCAATCAGCCAGTAAATAAGTAACGTAACGATTTTATATGTACAGATTAATATGCCTTGTGCATCGTAAAAAGGTCATCAGCAAAAGCTATTAAAATTTAAAATAAGTGACGATGACACGACTATTTAAATTAAGTCAGTAAATAACGCAAGTTCGGATGGTATCGCCTCCCTGGGGCGCCGTTCGGCGGTTTTTACACAGCTTGATTAAAAACAGATTCTCCAAACTCCAACAATACACAGAACCTCATCCTCACTGCACGATTCGACTCGGCGTCGGAAAATACTGCATTTTAGCAGTATTTTTATCCTCAGGGAATTGAGAATAATTTGCGTTTTTCCACAAACTTGTGCCGAAACACAAACGCGATACGACGTCACTCCGCCAAAATCGCCAAAATTTGGTAGTGCGACGCTGCATTACTTTTCGTTGATTTTATTCAATAAGTTGTGATTTTAGTTTTTATATTTTATTGCTCGTCCTACACTAATTTCTTATTATAGGTTATTGAGTCAAGATAGGCAAAACATTGATCGATGTAAGTGGACATTTAGCTTAGCTTGAGAAATCGCTTGATTGCAAAATTTTATTCATGTTATTCTTGAAACTTTCCGAAGTTGATGCGAAGAATTTCAATAAATGTCGTCGCTTTAATCACTTTGATTGTTGCCTGTTCTCGCTAATTACTGTTTAAGATAAGCAAACTAATTGGAAAAACGAGTAAATAATCCAGTTGAAAAAAGATAAGCCATGTTGTGACGAAGCATTTTGCATTGTAATTAAACACTGAATAACAATGTTCCCGCTGCTAAAAAACGGCCTACTCTCAACCACACACTGACCTAACGCAGATTGGTAGATAGATCTTTCAAATTTTATTGTCAGAAATTCTGGTTTCCTCAAAACGTTTTCCTTTACCGATGGAGAGTGCTGACAATATGCAAAAATCTATTAGTACACCTGTGACCTCAAGATTGAAACTATACCTATATGTTACAAAACTATAATAAGTTAACGACTACATTCTCAGAGGATAGTAGGTATACCTACTAGCAAATCTCTAGTTGACGAGATTCTTGAGAAAATGTTTACAGATAAACGGAAATGAAGCGTGTTTTTTTTGTTTCTGTGTATCAAGAGTTCAAAGAAGTTCTGTAATAAGTAAATGAAAAAGTCTCAAATGTTCAACTAATAACGAGCAGAGGGTAGTTAGCATATTACAGCTGGTTAATAATTGTATTAGGCCGGGCGGCGGCAATTTGCATCACTGATGAACCTCCGGCCAAGATGTTTTTCACAACTTTGTGCTCTTGGGCGGGTGTACAACTGACAAGAAGACATTACAAGATGGTGAGGTAAAGAACTGTTGTAGTAGAGCACGTGGTCTAGTGGTAGTGATCCCGCCTTTAATCAGGAGGTCGTGGTTTGAGACCACCAAACTGACAGCTCTGACAGCTGTCATCAAAATATAATACGTACAACACCAAAGCGTGCTAGGTTACACCAAGGAGTTTATAAGCTATACGGTAGTATTATTAGTTCTATCGGTTTCACATACAGTTGACACCAAGATTGAAAAGCAAGGACTATAAAAAGTTCTTTCCACATAGGCATGTTGACATTATATTACTATAGAAGATGGCGAGGTGCGAGGGTAGAAACGCGATAGCGCAAATGTTTTTTGACCGCAAAACTCTCCTTTTATCAAAAATAAACTCTTTCAATGTGCACTCAGCTGAGCTCGGAGATTTCTGCATTCAATGACAGTAGCAGGAGATTTCTTGTCGTAATTAAGTGGCTCTAGCGCCGGCGAAGTCGTGTTTTGAACGTGCTATTAACACAAATTAGTAATTCAAATCCGAGGGAAATACTTTTGATTTACGCGCAGCCGCGAGCTTTGTGTGTAATTTGTTTGTCCTAGTGGCTCTATGAAACATGTTTAAACTTTTTGCTCTCGTAATTATTGCACAGCTTCGTTAGATTAACTTGATTAAAAAAATGCTGTCGCACGGGTGCTTATACTATACGTATAATTCCTCCATTCTTTTAAATCTCTCTATCTTCTTCTTATAAAAATGAATTGCTGTGCGTTAGTCTCGCTAAAACTCGAGAACAGCTGGACCAATTTGGCTAATTTTGGTTTTGATGTGTTTGTAAAAGTTCAGGGAAAGTTCAAACGGTGAGAAAATATACAAGATGTAAAAATTAGGTAAAAAAATAACGCAGTGAAACCGCGCCGGGTCAACTAGTCTATTGATAAAAATACGTAGCGTAGTTTGAAAGATCTAAGCGTACAGAAGGACAAATGGCGGAAATCAACTTGATTCTATTTTTTGTAGAGAAGTTGCGAATAACATATAAAATCACACCACTAATTCAGTCAGCTTTTCGAAGTTCAAAGAATAATAAAACAGATCAGTACAACCGAATGAGAGTAGCTGAGAAAGCGGCTCGTGATTAGCGCCGCAAGTTTGTTTCCCCATTCCCGCCACGTGTTGATAATCAAGAAACTTGGCCGGCGACATCAGACGTGACGCCCATTCAACCAATATGGCACGTGACGGCTCATAGATCAGCTTGTGTAGATGTGACACTGCAAAGATGATGTTATAATGCCAGCAGAGACCGTTTTCGAAATAATGCTTTTAACAATCGTAAACGTTAATTTTTCATTTAATCAATGAGCAGGTTAGAGTCTTTAGACCACCACCTGTTCTTACATTTACTGCGTTTCTTGAGTTTTTGTTCTTCATTTATTTTTAAGGTTCAGCTGTCAATTCTTATGGGTTTTTGTAGTTTATTTTACACTAAAGAAACTGTGTTTTTTAATCGTATATATAATCGTAATCTTAAAATTGTATTATTAGTAAAATTTCAATAGACTTATGACAATAACAATAATTACAATGCTTAATGAACAGTCTTACGATTTTATTCGGACGAAATGTCAAGGATAGAGCAAAGTGGAAGAAGTTGGAAGGATGATTCACTCACCACGTGGAATAAACAGTTGGGAGAGAGAGAGAGACTAACGGCGATGCTCGTACTCATGTTTATGAATCTTCCCCATTTCGAATTTCATGTTTCGAAACCCTTTTAATCACGGTAAACCGTGTCTTATCTTTAGTTACCAACGGTATTGAATATCTTTGCTATTCTGAAACACAAGAACCGTCTGAGTTGCATTATAACTTTGTGATTGACGCATGCGTACATAATGGGATTTAGTTAAATCTTCCGTTTCCAACTTAAAAAGCCTTTGAGCATGTTAAGTACGTACTTATATAGAAAAAGAGCATATTTTTTCTATAAAAACCATTATCTACGTAATAAAAAGCTGCTACGGGGCGTAGACCTTTGTAGCGGATCGTAGACCTTCGTAGCGGACTTTTGTAGCAAAGTGTTCTTTAAAAGATTTGATTGGTCTAAAGCAGCGAGTTTTAAAGCACATATTATTTTCTATTTCTCTAGACATGAATGCATAACCCACAGTACTTGCGAGTAACGAGTAACTTTTTAGGGGAGTCTGAACCAAATGAATAAGGTTTGGCTCGGGTCACTTCATAGTGCTAACAGAAGATTCTTTTTTTGGCCTCCATTTTTGGGACAAATCTTATCATTTCCAACAAACCCCAGATATTGCCGTTTGAAGTTTGACAGCTGTCATCAAAATATAAGATGTGTCAAACGTGCGTGTAAAGCATAGTCTTTTAAGTCACAAAACTACATACATACATACATACATAAAATCACGCCTGTATCCCGTAGGGGTAGGCAGAGACCACGGATTTCCACTTGCTACGATCCTGACACACCTGTTTTGCTTCATTTACTCTCATCACATTCTTCATACACGCTCGTCGGTTTAGGGTACTCCTGACCTGGCCTTTCTTTAGCACGTCTTCAATTTGATCGTAATACGTGCGTCGAGGTCTTCCCCTTCCAACTGTACCAATCACACTCGCCTTATGAATCACAAAACTAATGGGGGAAAAATCCCATCAAATTCAATCCCATCCATCCATTCATCCATCTCCATGGCATTTAATGTATTGGCCATTTTATCTTCAATGTTTTTGATCATGTGTACATTGTGACAATTGGCCATTTTGTCGTGAGGATTTTGTACATTTTGACACTCTTCCCATCTGGCTCCTAGCACATTATGACATCATGGCGTTTATTACCCGGAGTCGCAGCATGGCTGATATGATGATGATAATTGTCTGAAAATATATGAAGATTGTCTATTAATCACTTATGTCTACATAAAAGTAGGACTATTAGGAGTTTTGTTTCACTGGTGAGACTACTGGGAACAAATTCTCTCTTCTTACTGGTAAGTCTGTTGGGAAGGAAATTCTCAGTAGTCTAACTGGTAAAACCACTCGGTAGGAATACTGGAAATATCCCGTGCGTTTAGGTGCGTGTAAGTGAGAGTTGCTAAACGCCGTCCAAGTATAGTTCGCACAGCGGATCTAGGCTTCCGTGAAGTTAGCCGTTTGTGATGCGCAAAGACAATTTAGTTTGAAAAAGCTCCATTGCGCATCGAAACGGCTAATTTCACTACGGCCGAGATCCGTTGTGAGACCTATACGCAAATATAGTTTAGAAGCAATTTCGAGAAGGCCTTTGAATGAATTTATCAATTTGTCAATGGCTCAAACTAAAGTAGATATTACTTAAAAAACTATTCCTGCTACAATTGGAAAAGTAATAAAAATTGCAGTTGCTTTACAATAAAAGTGCTGTGTCTCAAGAAGACTTCTGCTTATCGGCCATCTCTTTCAGGACCTCGTTTGTTGTTTCAATAAAATACTCTACTGGTTTCTTTACTGTGTAAGTAATGTAAGTAAGTAAGTAATGATGCCTTTTTGACAAAGTTTGGTCTAGCAAGCCACATTAGGGCTCACGATAGGAAATAAAAAATAAATAGATCCGTAATATTAGTGTAAATTTTAAAATTAGTTGTAAATAGTTATAATAATTTTGTTTTTGTTATGAATATAGTCAGGGTCGCTGTCATCGAAACCGATGAGGAGGACTATATAATGTTTTTTATTTTTTTATTTTTATACCACCAAGCTGGCAAACAAGCATACGGCCCACCTGATGTTAAGTAGTTCCCGTAGCCTATGGACGCTTGCAATACTAGAGGTATCACTCGCGCGTTGCCGACCCTTTAAAAATTTTATAACACCCTTTTTGAAGGACCCTATACTGTAGTCTCCAGGGAAAACCTCAGCATCATTCCACAGCCTAAGTGTAAGCCTAATGATGCCTTTGTAATACTTTTATTATTTAGCTTTGAAGCACATAATTATAATAGTAACATCATTTTACGAGCATAAAAATGACAAAGGAGTTCAAACATAACTTAGCATAGTACAGTTGATTTGTGAGTTCATATTTTAATGAGAACTAGTTCAATTTTCATAACACTGTGCCTGCGGTTAGAGCAGTGGTTATACAGTTTTATGTTATCCCAATAATTTTATTCTAAAATAAAAATGAGCCAATGTGAATTCTGGGCTTTTTCATCCCAGCGTTTGAGCGCAAAGAAGTAACAAACACACGCACACACAGTTTAATATTACACATTAATAATATTATGATGTGGTATCTTGGTTTTCATTAGAGTGATGATATCTTATGGTTTAATTCTTAGTATAGCACAAATATTTGCAGTTTTTGATCTGCTAGGACTCAAAAAAGATTGATTTTTTTGTGTTAGTGAAGAAAAATCTATGTGCACAGTGGGTTACAAACTAGACCTTGTGAGCTAGCTAGCTAAGTTGTTCTTAACAGATCAATGGTTCCGCGTAGTCGCCATTTGGATAGGTGACCGCCAGTGGCAATTTCAACTGAGCGCTTCCGTGCTTCGGAGGGCACGTTGAGCAGTTGGTCCCGGCTTGGCTGTTCTAGTTATTCTGTCACTGGAGTTGGCCACTGACTCTGAACTTACTTACTTAGGATCGGAAAGTAAAGTAAAGTAAAGTAAAACAAGTTTATTTTGAGACAGTTGATACATAGTAGGTGGTAATAATATTAAAAGTGTATATCTAAGCAGTAAATCATATACGAGTAGGTACATTTAGATTATAAGTCTTCGAAAATGGTTGCCATTCAGCATTTGCTAAAGCAGCATAAATACTACTTTAGCTTTTTAAAGTGCTACAGGACAACAGAATGGAGTTTATTAATTTAACTAATTGTCTACACTGAAAACATCTATTTAAGGCTCACGTAACACTTTGAAAACAAAGCCGTGCTCCACAAAACCAATGTTCAACTTCAAAGGTGCACGTTATGTTTACAATTTATTCAACCAATGGGAATTATCGCTTTGTGACATAATGCCAACTTAATAATGCTCTTTGAAGGGATTTACTAATTGATTGTAACACAGAATATCTAACAGTACACTGTATTGGATAGTAGGTATCCTGTAGAGTATTATATTACACCAGAGCGTTGATTCCACGAATGTACAACACGGTTAACATTTAGTCTATTTCCATCTGTAGTTTAGCTTAGGTTTTTACCAAGGATTTTGTCCATAAATTCCTTGGTTTTTGCACAATAATCTATTCTACGAATCTATAATAATAATAATCAGCTGGTAAATAAGCTGAAACGTAGCCGCAGCTGGATCGTTGTGTACTAAGAATATGAAAACGTCATAACGTTTAGTTTAGCTGCGTTGCGTTTACGGTCGGTGAAAGGTTTGTTAACATAATCACCCCCCAGGACCGATTCTCGTGCATAGAAAAAAGCAACCAAACTGTTTTAGAACCAAAACTACTAAAGTTAAATTAACTGGCGCGGTAAAGAGTAGCTCTCCTGGGGGGCGATTTTCGTGCATAGATAAATGGTCACATGTGAAATATATTGTCAAAACTGTCAAAATTTCTATACATTGTAACCTTGTAACATGTAACTGAAACCGGCATGTCCAAGAACTAAAAATTCGAAAGATAAGTGCTATCCACCAATCCGCATTGGTTCCGCGTGGTGGATTAGGACCCAATCACGCTCGCCTGAGAGTAGGCCAGTGTCCCAGCAGTGGGAACATTAGAAGGCTGTCATGATGAACATGTAACTATCGACATAACAACCATTCCAATTGTCTTACCACTTAATTAATCAATCATTAGTAAAGGATCTCACAGGAGTTAGGCCATCAGTGCGTTCAGGCGTCCCTACAATGTGATCGGCTTCACTCCATTGTCTGCTACTGTTGCACTAATTTGCTAATATGTCTCAAGTTACTGATCATCAATTACCTTTGTAGTCTAATTAGACTAAGTGTGGATTCGACCAACTTCTGTAATACTATTAAGGGAATGGGATAAGTCAATAAATAATACATGTAAAATTTTATGCTACTTTATGATAAAAATACGATTTGTTCTGAGAATAAAACTCATACGGGTTTGGTCTAATTAAATGTGAAAGTAGATATTTAATAAGATATAGCTATAAATTTAAAGAAATGTGTAGGTACTTACAAACTTAACTATTCTAATGTTGCCTGAAATAAAGTTTATATTTATTTATTTAACTAATATATTAAGGAAACCTTGTATTGTGATGCAGTAATACCTACATAAGTTTTATGTATAAAATTTGAACACCCGGAACAAATATTTGCAGATCCTACAAACATTTGTCCCAAGGCGGGAATCGAACCCGCAACCTCTGCATCGCAGGCGGACCTTCGCCCACCGCGCCACATTGGTCGTACAATACATGTATAGTTCCTACCTACAACCTACAAAATAAACATTTAGGCGTAACTAGATACGACTGAAAGGTTGATGCAGTAATAGTAATACCTACATAAGTTTTATGTATAAAATTTACCTATTGTAGTGCCCGAGGCTCATGTTACGAGAAAAATGATATAATATAAGATCCTGCGTACCAATGTGAAGCAATAAATGAATATATAATGAAGAGTAGTAGAGTTCTCAGTGATAGAGCTCGTCCGGGGAAGGACTACCACCATACCTATTTCTGCCGCCAAGCAGTAATGCTCGCATTGCTGTGTTCCGGTGTGAAGGGTATGGTTTCTAAAATTACTGGCACATGAGGCTTTCGATCTTAGCCTCAAGGTGGCAACCCGCGAGTGATACCTCTGGTTTTGCAAGCGTCCATAGGCTGCGGTAACCGCTTACCATTTGTGGGCCGTACGCTTGGTTGCCACTTCAGTTGTATAAAAAAAAAACCTCTTACTAAACTTATAAAAACATTGAAGTAAAGTTAGTAAGTGACCTCTCTGACTTTCATAAGGGGTGTATTAAAGGGCAGTAATAACGGACGCTCTATCCGGAATCACGGCGTCTGATCATCGCGTACGTGTCCGGAATGCGCCGCCGGCCTCGGCACATGTGCCTGTATATACTTTATATTGATGCTCGATAATGGACTCCTCTGAACGGGAATAAAGTGCTATTTACAAAATATAAACTGTCAAGGCTCATATTGCTAAACTTAAACATTGCGCTGATGCAGAAAGGGTTCACATTGCTGTATCGGGGTGTGTTTACACGTCAGTTTCCTCACGCGCCACCACACAACACAACCTACTAATGTGAATCCACGCCGTCTCACAAAGACGTCGAAGCTAGTGCACATTAAAGGGTCAAACGCCTATAATCGTCTCCCCGTGAATGTGATCGATGCCCAGTCGCTGTACTCTTATCAAAATTAAAAAACTGGTTAGTCGAGAAATTCTTCTATAGGTTGGATGAATAATTTAAATCGTGATTGTAATTAATTAATTACTTTCTTGTTTGTTTTGATTTTATTTGTATTGAAAGCATAATGTCTGACATTGTTATTTTAATTTAAATTACCTAGTCATGTATTTACATATGAGAGCACTGGCATTGCGCACATAAATAATAAATAATGCCAGTGCTCTCATACGGTGAAGGAAAACATCGTGAGGAAACCGGCATGTCCAAGAACTAAAAATTCGAAAGACATGTGCCATCCGCCAATCCGCATTGGGTCCGCGTGGTGGATTAAGACCCAATCACTCTCGCCTGAGAGTAGGCCAGTGTCCCAGTAGTGGGAACATTAGAAGGCTGTCATGATTATGATCTAATTGCACTTTTGACCTGTAACTTATTTGTTATCAATAAAATACTATGACTATGAGTATGACTATGACTATGACTGTGAATCTAGCCCGAGTAAATGAACGTAACCGATTGCGTTCTGGCGCTCCCCGACACACCTTAACACAGCAATGTGAACCTAGCTTAAATATTCATAGTTTATTTCACAGAAAGGCATGTAAATATACTTCAACACAGAGTTGAAAAAAAAGAGAAGCTAGCATGCGGACATCACAGTATAAATATTGTAAATATTGTTCTTGATCCGCTGAGTGCCTTCCTTTCGCAGAAATTTATACCGAACTGATGCGACTGCCACTGAACAGGTGTAAAGGCCTTGGAGTATTAGCTAAATGGAAGTCGTGGTGTACAATCGCTCGACGGACCAACTTAATGGTCTTAATTCGAGTAGTCGGTAAAAGAAGTATCTTTTCAGGCGTATATTTTTATTTCCACCAATCATCTGACCTATAAATCTAATCTAGACACTATCTAGCATGCCATAAAAAATAAGTTCGTGGCCTACTCTGGTGATGGGGTCGATAGGCCGCCCGAAGAAATGCTTTCCCATCAAAGGCCTACGTCATGCCATACGTGAACAATATTGTGATTATCAAAAATCTGAAATCTTAGTAAGAAATATGCAAGTGATCTAGAGGAGATCTGAGATGCTTTTTTGTATGTGTGTTGAGACTTGTATTAGTCAGTGGTCAGCTCTGGCTGAGTTTATAGTCCACCCAGCAGCTAACTATCAGCGCTCAATGTACGTGTTCTTAGCAGATTAATGTAGTTAAGCATTCATTAAGTTCTGCGAGGTCCGTGTATTCCCGATGTTCCCATTAACCGTGTCCCCGTTAATAGGGACAGTTTAATTTTAATAAAATTATTAAAAAACATTCCCGTTGTCCCCATTGTCAATAAACGATTAATGGGAAAATAACATTTAAATAAAATAATAAAAAAATATTCTCGTTGTCCTCATTATTGAGTGAGTGACCGTCAGTGGCAGTTTCAATGAGACCACTGACTTACTATACTTTTTATATCTTTGAATTGTAGTTAAAATTAGATAAAATCATTTAAAATAAAATTTTCAATAACTTTTAAAAATACTTGGCTAGGGTATTCACGAATCCGGCCATTGGATAGCGTCGGGTGCGTATTTCCGGCACACAAGTAAGCCAGATGTGGCGCCCCTTTCCGGCGCGGCCAATCCCAATTGTCAACTCCGATCGGCGACCGATTACCGTCCGTTGGTCAGTGCGTATTTTTCCAAATGTGAAACCCTATCTTTGTAAACAGGGTTGTCTGGCAATATAAGTGGGATGATATGGAAATTGAAATATTGGTTTGATTTTATTAGATACAGGACATCCTGTATCTAATAAAATCACACCATAATAACCAGCACTCATCTTAAGTACTATAAAAGTAAAAAAAGTAAGTTTGTATAAGTCCGTGAGTAACTCTGGTGAGTTTTTAGGTCACCCGAAAGACTCTGTCATGGCCTAATCTTTGACAGTGCCTAAAATAACGTAATTATAGTACTTTCTATCGTTTGAACCCAATCATCAATGAATAAATATTTATTGCTGCGTACCCTGCCTATTTATTTATCCGTAGCACCCCTATAACCTCAGGGGTGTCCGGCAGTTGAAAGCGCCGAGTGTGGGTATTTCCGGCCGTAAGCAGCCAGATGTGGCGCCCTCTTCCGGCGAAACCGTCCAACTTGTAGACTTCGCGGTTTCCCCGTTCCGCGGGCACACGCAGATTTTAATTCCGTTGGTGAAATTTTAATTTTACGTTTTCGTTTATGCTTTAGCTTGTTTTTGAGTGAAAATACCTATTTAATTGTACAGCTTGCGTTGTGTACATTTTCTTCCATACTGAAATTACAGAGTAAAATAAGCCCTTTACTTTTAGAATAGAATAGAATAGAATAGAAAAATAACGCCACACAATTAACATAAAAATAAAAATAACAATACAAATTGAAACATAACTATTGTGACGAAAAAAAGGCAGCCACTCAGCATGTGCTGCAGGTATAATGTGTCTGTAGCGCTGGTTTTCAGTGTAGCCTACGAGTAGTAGTAGCAGCAATTAGCTGCGACACGAGTCTCTCACTATCTAACAATTTACTTAGGTACATTTTATAAAGATTTGCTAAGAAAGCCATAGCAACAACTAAAAACCTATAAGAAACTCTTCCTAACACTTGAAAACTCAAAACTTTGATTACAACTTTTGACGAGTTACGGCATAAATAAACATTCTTTTCATTTCCTATAGGCTCAACCTAGTGTGAAGATCATAGGACAATGCTTTCTGTGTCATATATTGTGTCTCAGTCAATAAAGATCTTTTTTTTCCCCTTCGGTTATCGGTTCTGCGAGCTATATGCCCACTGTCACTTCAACTTATTCTGAGAGCTATGTCGTGACCTTGGTTCTTCTACGGACTAGAGAAAACTAATATTGACCAAAATAAGCGCTATAATCATTGCAATCACAGATAAAGTTATTGAATATTTCTGATCGAGCCCTTTCTGTTTTAACCTGTCATCGTAAACATAAGTTAAAATATTGATGCCTCTCAAAAGTGATCTCCTAATAAGAATTCCCAACAAGTATTGATAAAAATCCCGGCCCGTCCGAAGTTCCGGTTGATCGCGGGGATTATTTAAATCTGCAGATTATCGCTTCCCCCCCATTTATTACCCGATCCCTATCTTATCCGGGATCAATAGCGGAATCCCAAAAAGGTGAACTTACTTAAAGACACAGCTTCAGGAAAGTAGTAGGATAAGTGTATTTAGAGAACAGAGTCTAATATATACTATATGATTAGGTATATTCAAGAAACGTAGTAGAGTTCTCTGTGATAGAGCTCGTCTGGAAGGACTACCACCATACCTATTTCTGCCGCCAAGCAGTAATGCTCGCATTGCTGTGTTCCGGTGTGAAAGGTATGGTTTCCGGTGAAATTACTGGCACATGAGGCTTTCGATCTTAGCCTCAAGGTGGCAACCCACGAGTAATACCTCTGGTATTGCAAGCGTTCATAGGCTGCGGTAACCGCTTACCATCTTGTGGGCCGTACGCTTGGTTGCCACTTCAGTTGTATAAAAAAAAACGACCACGAGTTCAAGCCCCAAAATAGAAAGAAAGAAGGAAACAAATAAAGAATGAAAACATCCAACAAGAAAGACACGAGTGTGGTGTCTGAAGCCATTGCAGTCTATGTTTCACTTTATATATAGCCAGCATGTTGGGAACGCTTCCTACTGGTAGTGATTTGGATCAGTTGAGCTATCTATAGGTCGTTTGTAACGGTCTTTAGATGGCTCAACTGTTTCATATGTATTTTGTATATTTTGTAATGTAATGTAATTATGTACATATTTTATTTTGTTTAATAAACGTCTTTATACTTAGTTTCTTAAATTAGAAATAAAACAGTGTATGGTAAATAATGTGTATTTAATAATGGGTATAACAACCTGGATGAGGCTAGCACAGGACCGAAAGAAGTGGCACATACAAAGGGAAGGCCTATACCCAGCAGTGGGTGAAGTCAGGCTGTGGATGAATGATGAAAAGGACAATAGTCCAGACAGACCTTTTATTTTCGACCGCTATTTATACCTACAAGTAATCAATTAAGCAGATACAACTCTGAAATTGGTCTACACTGTGTATAAAGTAAACACGACAATGTGGTAAATTGCTGGTAATATTTTTAGATTTACAAATTAGCATAAAACGTTAAGTCGGAGCAGCATAACGGCTTTTATCAACATAATGGGATCATTTACAAGTCTGAAATGATTCGGACATGGGCCTGATAATAAAATATTTTATAGTGCCATTAATATTATTACAGAATTATTCTTGTTTGTCTCTATAATACTTGGTGCTTTTACGATTGTTTATTTAATGCGTAGTTCATTATATTAAAATATTTTCCGATATTAACAATGTTCTCTGTACATAAAATGTTTTACATAATTAATAATAGCAATAATGAAATCGGTACGTTGCTGACAAACAATATTCGAAGCGAGAGTTCAAAGACTGCTACCATGACACTACTTTAGTGTTACATACCGTGCGTGTAGTAAAAGTAAGATCTAAGCTTTAAAATTTTAATTCTATATTAATAAAAATAAAATTATAATTGTGTGCTAGCGAGCCGGTTCGCAAAAATCTCGCAATTAAAGTACTGCTTAACACACTTTATTAAGTAAGTTCTTACTTACCTACTTAGTCTATCTGTAGTGAAGAGCTATAATAAAAAAAAACCTTTAACTCAACACTAAGTTCAGTAAATATAATATAGCGTGACATGACTCATGCATGGCATGACGTAACAATAGAACATTATGGTACTAGTGTGTAACATTGGTGATTACCGTAGGCGAGGGTCTTAAGATAGCCGATACACACGTGTATCATACGACGTTTTTCAACACACTTGTGAATAAAATAACAAAAAAAGATCTACAACTCAGTAGTGAGTTATAGCATTGAAAAGGTCATAGTGATGTCATAGTTGAAAAGTCATGATTAGGGGTGTCATTCTGTGCCTAATTGCGATGACCATAGAGCCACTTTATAAGCAAGTGTGTTGAAAAATAAATAAATAAATGACTCAACTCAACATTAAATTATGGTAAAGAGGTAATATTCTGGAATAAGCCAACCGCGTAAGAACTGCCACAGGGAGAATGAGAGACGAGGTATGTTATTACACCAGCCTGCATAACTCATATTGCATAACAAATGTCATGCATTACTTCCAGGGCCGGAGTGGCAATATTTAGTCAAGGTGGTATTTACCATTCGGGCCCCAGTCTGCGTGGGGCCACACGGGCCCCCGCAAGCCAGCCAGGTAGAAAGTAAGATTGGAGGCCCGTGCAGATTAAACCCCAGTTCTTGCGACATAGATCAGATAGGTACAATTAAAAGAAGTATTTTTTTTTAAATTAATTTAATTCCTATTAATATATAAAATTTATTTATAATTTGTAGAGAAAAAAATCGCAAATGGTTGAATCTGACAAGCAATCCCTGTTACCTGAAACTAGTTTTGCCTGAAATTTGTTATCCTGCTAATATTATGAATGCGAAAGTCTGTTTGTGGGTGTGTGTATGTATATTTGATACCGTACGTATCTCCATTGACGATTTAACCGATTGTAATGTAATTTGGAATGTAGAGCTTAAATCCTGGAATAACACATTATCCCGAAAAAATGTATTGTTCCTTTGGGATAGCATAAAGACTGCAATAAACGTAAGTGAACCGTGCACGAGCTGACCCTGTTAAAAATACAAATGACCCAGGGCGGGCCCTGTGCCCAAGCTTGTGGGGGCCCTTGGAGCCCAGTCCAACCCTGATTACTCCTACACAAGATCATCTGCCATACCTAGGTACACCTAGGTACATAGCTGCCGCATTGTATGGATCCAGTGATGCAACGCGAGAAGATACCGCACTAACCTGCGGTGCCAATTCCCGACCTAGGATTCTATTCACGCATACTATAGATCAGAAGCCCGAGGAACCAGTGTTTTTTTACTATTCCTAGTAAAATTGACGACCGATGTGGCGCGGCGGGCGAAGGTCCGCTTGCGACGCAGGAGGTCGCGGGTTCGATTCCCGCAACCTCCCGACAAATGTTCTGCAAATATTTTGTCCCGGGTGTTCTGGGTATTTTATAATAAAAAATATCTATTTTATTGTATTGCTTTAAGTATAGCAGTCATCTAATACCCATAACACAAGCTTTGCTTAGCTTGGGGCTAGATGATGCTGTGTGGATTGTCCATCATTTTTTTTTTATTCTATTAGATTACACTATTCCTAGAAAATTAAACTAGTAGTCCTGCGAACAGAAGACCTCGAGTGTATAGAATATAAGTGAGCAATATACTTCATTTTGAGGACCTATTCTGAATTTATTCCTAAAACTTAAAAAAAACTATCAAAACCGGATTTTAAAGGATAGGAGATAGATATGACGGATAGGATGACGACCGATGTGGCGCAGCGGGCGCAGGTCCGCCTGCGACGCGGAAGTTGCGGGTTCGATTCCCGCCTCGGGTCAAATGTTTGTACGATCTACAAATATTTGTTCCGGGTGTTCTGGGTATTTTCTATATATAATAAAAAATATCTATCTATGTATTGTATTGTATTAAGTATATATCAGTCATCTAGTACCATAACACAGCTCTGTTTAACAGTAGCTTATCTTGGGGCTAGATGATGCTGTGTGGATTGTCCAGCATTATTTATTTATTTATTTATTTATATGCAGTAGCACACTTTTTGCCTTTTTTAACCCTTATGACAAAAAATCTTACTAGTCGCACTGGTCGTAAAACCTGTATACCAAATTTCATCCAGATCGGTTGTAAAATACGACCTGTAGGAGGTACAAACAAACTGACTGAGCTGAACATTATTTGCATGCAATCAAAGAGAACTTGAGTTAAATTATATAAAAAAATCTAAATAATCAGAGGCCTACAGGCGCCACTGACTCACAATTTTATTATATGTTGTAATACTGTAAAATACAACCCATTATCTTCTAAACTAGGATCGTTCGCGTCTCTGTGGATTAATATTGCAGCATTTGCAGCAACAGCCGGCAGGTGGCGCGCGGGGCCAAATTGAAAATTGCTTCAACTACACGTTTGTACACAAATTGAAGCCGCTGATTACGGACGTGGGTGCTGTATTGATTGATTTTAAATCTGCGCATTAGTGCTTAGATTCTAGAGATAAAACGATTGGAACGGACACGGAAAACTAATGGTTTATGAGCTACGAAATGAATTTGGATTTTTTATATCAAAAATGTGCAGCGTGTATTAAGCTTATGACTGGTTCTTTCTGAAGACTGAAAATAATAAAAAAACACGGACTATAATATTGTCTTCAACTTATTTTAAAATAAAAAGAAGATGATTTCGTTACTGACTGAAAATGAAAAGGCAAATTCTGAAAATCGTTAGTCAAAACGGTAAATCTTGTTTTTAGTATAATGATGAAATTTAACTCCTAGAAAACATAGAAGTAAGGCGAAGATTGCATAAAAAAAGATAACACAGAAAAAAACACGAAGTGTGACACTAACTTTGAACTTAGAATAAGATAAATTGAATATTATTCAGTTGAGCTATCCATAGATCGTTTGTAACGTTCCTAAGATGGCTCAACTTTTTCATATGTATTTTGTATATATTGTAATGTAATTATATACATAATTTTATTCAATAAAAAAATATCATCGTTTGTTACGCCAAAGTTCAAATCCTACAACCCAAACGATTAATCTACCCTTTGAATAAAATCGAGTATCAATCGATATAATAACCGACGTAGCTACCTACCTACCTACCTACCTACCAAAGGTTTTTATAGCTCCATCATAAAAGGTTCTCCGCAGATCTGTGACTAATGAGGGCGGCTCATTGCTGGTCCTAATTGCCGCGGCGATTAAGCGCACTTCATTTCAAATGCACGGTGTGCCGCTTGCGATTGCCGGGTAAGAGTCGTAGCTAGGAGAGGGCCATGGGTATGTGACTGATGGGTAAAGTGTTGTAAAGACACAACTAAATGCTACATCAGTATAAGATAAACTTATGTACTACGCGCCCCTCGTGCGAAATGCAATCAGTAGTCTCTAGCGTTTGTTGGCGTGTGTAATTTGAAGTTACTAAATACGTTGATTTCATGCCTCATATTTCAAGTATTTCAATCTTTTAAGTAAAATGTCAAACAACTTACCCGAACATAATTAAGTGACCGCAGACATTAACAAGGTTGTAGCTAAGGAATGGCCATGGGTATGTAACTGATGGGTAACGGGTCGTATGTGGTGTCAGGTTGTGAGTATGCAATTGATAGGTAAAGGGTTGTAGCTAGAGTCAGGCTGTGGGTATGTTATTGCTGGGTAACGGGTCGTAGCTAGGGAAAGGCCGTGGGTATAAGACTAGGTGCACGAGTTTAGAATGAGGTTTTGCATAGGATGCAGCGTCGAGTCAGTCATCATCTGGTGATGAGTGATTCGATAATGCATTAGCACTGAGGTACACGCAGAAGATTCGATAGGTTTTTAGTCGGTATACCGTTAGCTGCTAATGTATCATTAGGAGCGGACGGAGAGTCCGACATACTCCCTCTGTTCTCCCCGAACCAAGGGGGATGTGTAATTCCTTCTGGCATGTATTACTACAAGAATATTCATCACTACAATATGCTCAGCGACTCACGTCGGCATGAGCAAAGTGACACATCTGAAAGATCATTATGCATTTTACAATCGTAAAAAAAAGAATCGTAGCTTTTGATAACGCTAATGTAGTTGGTCTATGTAGAATTAAACGTTTATTGGCTGATAATAATGAATGTAGCAAAGTGTTTTCAGTCTATTTTCTCGTGAACTCTATCGTGGAGAACCTACACAGCGTAGAATGTTAAAATTATATAAGTTTGTTTTTTCCCCTCTAGACGTTCTGATTGCGTTCTTAATGTAGAGCAGAACCAATGTTATTACATCTTGTGAACAAGTGATGATAGCTACGTTATTCTACCTCCAAGCAGTAGTGTGCAAGCATTACTGTGTTTAGGTTTGAAGGGCACTGTAGCAAGTGAAATTACTGGGCGAAAGAGACTTAACGACAATGTCTCGGGGTGATAAGCGCAGTGCAGTGCCACGCAAACACCAAAAAACTTTAAGCTTTGGGTGGCACTGCATCTGTAATAGTCAAGCGTGGTGCTTAACATCAGGTGGGCGCCTTGATTGTCTTGTCACTTGATGACATAAAAAAAAGGTACCGGTACGCTAGCGCAGAAGATGTGGAAGTACTTTGGTGCGCTTCAGCTAGGTGCGCTACAAGGAATGCCTTGTAATTTAAATTCAAATGATTAATGCCAAAATTAAATGGCGATGTGTCAGCACATTTCACACAACTAAGGTTGGATTCGACCAAACTCGAATAAACACTATTCTCCGAGTAAATCGTAGTTATTCGCGAGTAAACTGACAGTTTACTTGTATATGACATTTCTTATTCCGCGGAATAGTTATTACAGAAGTTGGTCGAATCTAGCCTATTACTCGGTTCTTGCAAGAAAAAATAACGCAATAGCACATTCCGGACACATTCAATAAGTGTATGAAATAAACCAACCCTTGAACCGGCCTAGAGCCTTCACCATCCACCAACTTATTGATTTATTTTTAGGAAGACCGACAGCTTATAAAACTTAAATAACTAACTTTAATTACTTATTACAAAATCCAATTACTGGTATAGTAAAAGTACAATTACAATAATTGCAACCGCTCTTATGTCATCAGTTCATTGAGTGGGGTGCAATCTTAATACTTAGTGTTCATTCAAAAACGTAATCAAAAAAGTAAATTCAAAAACCTTAATCCCCATATCTGTGACCTGGGACGACAAAAATCTGAAATGAGGGAGATCAGACGATAAATAACAAAGAAATATTCAATTATTAGTGCATTCTTTTGTTATCTGTTTGAATATGAAGTTTATTTATAAAAAACTAGAACGACAAATCTACAAACGGTCCTTGCAAGCAATCTATTTGCTTAGACTAAGCTATTACTGCTTTTGTCCGAGAGCAGAGTAATTACGCAAAGTTGTGAGTGCATTCCAAAGACAGACAAACCCGCCGGCAGGTATTTGTGTTAGGTGTCAAGTGCCACTCGCTTCGGGAACTTTTCTCATAATAAACTTCATTTACTTGAATGGCTGTTACTGCTTTAATTGTAACGTGAACTGTTAAGTGTTTTATGACTTGTGTGTGTCTAAGAGGATTGTTTTCTGTTATTGAATATTTTGTTGATTCAAAAGTTATAAATAAAGTCATTTTAGTTATCTTACTGCTAGGACACCGGCTGTCCTACTCTTGTGCGAGCGTCATTGGGTCTTATTCCACAACGCAGACCCTAATACGAAGATCGGCGAAGGACAAATTTTGACAGTACTATTTTAATTATTCGGTGCGACTATTCAATCAATCAATCAATATTAGTGCGATTTATTCACTTATGGTGCGAAACGCTTTAGTCGTTTCGCACCATAAGTGATTTGAACCACGGTGCGAATCGCCCAAGTACTATTTCTGAATGGGAGTGGTTGGAGCGGTGCGAATGGCCCAAGATTTTTTTCACGCAAAGTTTCTTTGGAAACTTGGTCACAGTAAAATTTGGTAACAATTATTAATATACCAGTTAGTTATTGCACTAGGAATCGGGGGAGGAGCATGGAAGCTCATCGGACAGACGAATTACCTAAGGAAAAAGTACAAGCAAATTGGAATATGTAGAACAAATTGCAAGTTCAAAGAGAATTGATACTGATTCAGATCGGTTAGCAATTAGCCTTTAGTTCATTTGCCAAGGCATTACTAGTGAAACGTACGCGACTTGGCTCGGATCTATATAAACTTTTTGCAAACTTGTGATTGAAATACTGTTAATTGAAATACTGTTACTGTTACTTGAAATATTGAATACTTGTAATTTGGCTAAAATTGTAAAAATGTTTTTGTTCAACCTCTCTTATCCTATTGCTAAGCGATGGGCTATCCTACAGTTTTACATTTATCCCGGTTTATATCAAAAATAATTACTTCCTGTGCGATTGGTGCAACGGGCGCAGATCCGCCTGCGACGCAGGAGGTTGCGGGTTCGATTCCCGCCTTGGAACAAATATTTGTAGCTTGGGGCTAGATAATGCTGTGTGGATTGTCCAGCATTAAAGAGTTAAAACTATAGAAATCATATTGGATTATTTACGGCTATTTACCACTTGAATTTGTCATTTATGACGTTTCGAAGCTATTTAGAAGCTTTTCTTCATGAGCACCGCCCGCGACCGCGTTCGACGGTTGCTCGGCGAATACTCAAAATAGCTTCGAAACGTCAGCATAAATGACAAATTCAAGTGGTAATTTTATAATTTAATATGTCCAGCATTATTTATTTACTTGTTCTGGGTTTTTTTATACAACTGAAGTGGCAACCAAGCGTACGGCCCACAAGATGGTAAGCGGTTACCGCTATGGGTATTTCTTGATTACTTGATTTTACCTGGACTCTACACTGAAACTAAAGATTATAATATCCCAACCAGAACCCGCAACCAGAGATATGTCTCGATAGCTCAATTGGTAGAGCGCCCGCGTATCAAGCGGTGGTTGCGGGTTCAAATCCCGCTTGAGGCAAAATATTTTTTGGGATATTATAATCTTTAGTATTCCCCTAGTGTGATGGTTAACACTATAAAAACAAAATCTACACTGAAACGTTAATCAGTAAGCTTTGAGAGTTTTTATCAGAAGCGGACGGTTTATTTTTAGTAGCAATTTAAGCTGACATTTTTTGTGGGTTTTTTTTTTTTTTTTTTTTATTCAACTGAAGTGGCAACCAAGCGTACGGCCCACAAGATGGTAAGCGGTTACCGCAGCCTATGGACGCTTGCAATACCAGAGGTATCACTCGCGGGTTGCCACCCTGAGGCTAAGATCGAAAGCCTCATGTGCCAGTAATTTCACCGGAAACCATACCCTTCACACCGGAACACAGCAATGCGAGCATTACTGCTTGGCGGCAGAAATAGGTATGGTGGTAGTCCTTCCCCGGACGAGCTCTATCACAGAGAACTCTACTACTCTACGAAGTAAGCTCATTCAATGTTGGTACCTATATAACCGATAAGATCTTCACTGAGCATAATTAGTTCATTGTTTATTCGCGGTTTCAGAATAGTAGCTATTTATTCCAGGAATCCCCGGGGATTGCATCTGATCTGAGATGGGAAACCTGATTAAAGTTCTTGAACTAATAAGAAAGCAATACCTAGAAAACGTTTTATTGGAAGCCACAAAAAACACAACAGTAAATAATTTTATAGAAAGGAACTTCAAACAATCAATGTAAAAGTTTGTAATTTGTAATTAAAAATAAAAATCAATGGTCGGACTTATCGCTAAAAGTTATCACTTCAAGTAAATAATAAATAAATAATAATAATAAATAAATAAATAATGCTGGACAATCCACACAGCATCATCTAGCCCCAAAGTAAGCTGCTGTTAAACAGAGCTGTATTATGGGTACTAGATGACTGATATATATTTAATACAATACAATACATAGATAGATATTTTTTATTATATATAGAAATTAATAATAACACAACAAGTAATATTACAGGAAATTAAGACTTTTCATCTATATCTTGGTTGTGTGTTGTATTCCATGATGTTTCGGAGTCTTAAATTTAGAATTTTGTCATAGAATGAACAAAACAAAATATTTATTTACTTATTCTAACTTATATCAACCAACTGCTGAGCAAAAGTCCAAAGGATTTTCAATCGCGTTTATCCTGAAATTTATCCCACTATCTCTTTTCAATGGTGTACAGTTCTATGACGTCACAGTCCTATAGAACAAATGGGAGTTACCCGTCGAAAAAAGTCTTGATTACCAATTTTATTAGTTAATAATTTTAATATAATATATTTTTATTAGGATTCAAATTAATAATATAGTGAATATGCAACTTATTCATAAATAGAAGATCTTTATTAATACCTACATCTGATAAAATTCCCAGACAAATATTTGCAAGGCGGTTTTTCGTGATGGCCTGTGTCTATAGCTGGATGGGTATTCCCATATCGTCGGTACTGGAGCCAATCAGGCCAAATGTTTTCTGTGGCCGTATCGGGACCCGGG